>JAGPOW010000261.1:107511493-107543159 GCA_030014935.1 Caiman crocodilus | reverse complement strand
TTTCCAGTGTATTTCGCTGTTTGTCTTCGAGGCCCCTTGCCTAGTACAGCTGTCTCCTCCTTATCACTGCAGATGGGCATAATTCACAAAACAATCTTCTAGTCTTGCCTTGTATCCTGTCTCGGGAGGATGGCTCGAGGCCATTTATCATGCCTTTAGGAAAATGGCTCGAGGTTATTCACAACACCCAGATTTAGGTAGCATGATTATTGTATGGTTTGATTTATCTGCATTGATTGTCTAGTATAACTGCACTGAAGCTTGCCTGCCTGAAACTTCACGAAGGCTTTAACTAAACTTCTTTGAACTGTTTCCCAGAGCAGAGTTTCACTTGTTTATATGCTATATGCACTCAGAAATCTACCTGTCTTGCCATCTGTATTGGCTAGAGATTACTAGGACTGGAAGAATGAGCTTTGGACTCTCCTAGAGGGAGAGTGGCATATACCATGTTTCCCTCAGTTGTCTTGAAAAGCTCAGTCATTTTTAACCAGTTCAAGACTCTAAACCATGAACAAACCTTAAAAGTTGCTGTTTGACAACTGGAATGGAATACCTTTTGCTTATTGTACTTAAGTTTATTAACTTATTTTAGTTTTTTTGTAATGAACATAGAAAATGTTTGTTTTTTGCACTATTACCTATGCCTTCCATGATCTAGCTTGAGGAAGATGGTAAGAAACTTATTGAGATGTAATAATGTAGAAATAAATCTGATAGAAAGTCCCCCCTGCCCCTCACTTTCTCTGCCAGTCCTGTATAGTGTTTATGAATGTGACCTGATGCTGCTGCTTGCTATAGTATATTTAGTATAAAATTTTATATTGGTTAGTTCAATCTAGGAAAGTATTGCTGATTCTTTACCTTATTGAAGAATGATGAAACATTTTTAAGTTTCTCCTAAGAAATGTAGAAGGGGAAAGATCTACAGCATGTGAAAAGCTACAATGATTCAGTTTGACCATGTTCTGTTGTTTTATTAATAGCAACAAAATAGTAAACATTCTTAAGCAATTGTTTAAAACTGAACAAAAACTCTTTGATGTACTTATTAAGGGAAAAAAGGCTGAAGGTCAAGAATTTGTTAAACAAGCTAATGTTAAACAAACGTTTCAATGTGCCAGCAATTTGGCACTTGATTCAAGATGCAAAAATACAGGCAGTCCAGAAATAATAAATTGTGCTACCATCTTGAACGTAGGTCCCACTACCATAATCTATCCTTCCCTTGTACTGAACTTCTGCAATTTGTTACATAAAAAAGATGTCTTCCTTGTTCTCTAAAGAAAAAGAATAATTGTGCCTTTTGTTTGATAGGATAACATTGGACAAGCTTTCCACTCTATTTTGTGTATAGGATAGGGATATAAATACCATTTAAAAATATTTCTTTAACCTCTTCAAATTATATCAGTTAAATGATTGACTGATAACACAGCAGCTTAGATACAGCTGCTGCTGGGAGCTGCTTCCAGCTCCTGGAGCCCTTTGGCTGGGGGTAGAGGTGGAGGAAGTGAGCCCAGGCAGACAACACAGCCCAGATGAAACCCTATGCTGGGAGGGAGGGAGCACCTGTGTACTAGCAACTAATTGCTCAATTGATATCATTAGGCTGCTCACTGTTTTCCTCTTAGGCTATGGGATCTAGTCCCCCTCTCCTCTGCCCCTCCCCTCCTCTTCACTCATCCCTCCTTCTGGGCCATCCTGCTGCCTTCTGATTCCCGCTAGGGCACCACAGCATGGCTTTTCTTCCCCCCTTCTATGCCAGACTGCACCCACCTGGAGCTAGTGGATAACCAGTAAGCTAAATGGTTATCACTGCACTTATCAGTGTTAAACAATTAATCCTTTAACCTTTCACATCCCTAGTATAGAAAGATCTTGGGTACATCTTATATTTGGCTTGAAGAGTTGTGGCGTCCCTAACATGTATATATACATGGTGAATGGTGAATGGACATAGTTGGTTTTTTTGTATCTGTTGTTAGCACCTCTGCTAACACAGTGAGAGACTGAGGAAGAATGAGTGGGGATGGTCAGATCAGGTGGTTGGCAGCAAAATCTTAGGAAAACTGAATGCAGAGGGTAATACGTGATGTCTGGTCTTTGTCATAACCAAATTAAGTGAGTGTCCCTGACACAATAAACTGCCCCTCCAAATGATTGGCATTGTTCTAAAATTGGTATGTTCTAATTAAGTGTTAATTAGGCACTTAATTGGTGTGCCTAATTAAGTATTCCTACTTGGCAGATTGTAATTGGCTACTCTAAAAGTTTGTGTTGTTTCCGCCCAAATCGGAGAGCTCTGAACACGTGGTAAAGTACAGAGGACCTCGTCATGCGGCAGAGAAAAGTTGGTGACCTGATCACCCACCAACATCTCCCCGTCTGTTCCCGACATATTCTTAGCCCTGCATGCTCGTTGCGTTTCCAGGTTGGTCTAGCAAGCTTGTTGTGTTTTCTTCTTTCTGTAATTACTCAAGCAACTTTACCGCCTCCATCGCAGCCACCAGTGGCGTAAGTAAAGCTTAAGTAAAAGTTATCTTTGCAGCCAACACGCTGTATCCTGCCTCTCCATCCACCAGCCCACCTGACGTTTAATCAACACCATCCCCCTCCGTCGGCCCTGACCGGTCAGCTGGCCGAGACAGTCTTGAGGCAAAAGAAGGTTTCAGGTCTCTAAAACTCTGCTGAGTGGAGAGAGCGTTGTGGTTACACCTACATCGATTGAGCTTTCTCTGATATTTGTGGTTATCTCTGACTTAAATGTGAAACAATTGGAAAGAATGGAAAGGGGGCTATGACTGAATTTGTATATTAAACGCACATTTTCTGTACTTCAGAACTTTGGTTTAACTCTAATACCAAATTTCTCAACTTTCAGCTATTGTTTGATGTTGTGAAATGATGACTTTCAATATTTACTTTATTTACAAGATAAAGGTGTATTTTCCCATTTAACCTGGCAGGGCACAGGTGGTGAGGGGCCAGAGGTTGCCTGCGGCAGAAGAGGGAGGGGAGGTAGGGGCATGGGGAAACCAGGCAGATGGGGAGGCAGGTGCCAGGGAGACGAACATGGCGGGTGGGAGGGACAGGGACGGGGACAGGAGGAGAAGTAGACACCATGGAGCACAGGTAGCAGGGGAGGCAAGTGGAGCAAAGTGTATGGGATGGAAGGGGCACTCAGCTTCCCCACTGCCTGCCCCTGAGTGGTTCCCCTGCTACCTGCCCCCTTACTGCTTACCATCCTGCAACTGCTTGCTCCTCTGCAGTGTTGGGAGGGATGAATTTAAGACAGCCCTGTAATAATTAGATCCTATACTTGGAAGATTGTAACAAATTTATAAATCTTCCATGTATAGAATCTGATTATTGGGTGGTCAGCATAAATTCAGTAAATGTGGCAATACATTTGTAATTAACCAGATTTATGGTTTCGGAACAGCATTAACTATTGGCTTTTAACTATTGGATTAACTGGTTCATTCCAAATAAATTACAGTACCTGTATACCATTTATATTTATTTACACTAAATTATTTTTTTTAGATATTTAATATTTTGGATTTTTGATCATACATCATATTTTTAAGAAAGGAAGGTACTTTGTTCATAATTTCATTCCTACCCATGTCATACTGATACCTTTTTTATTATTAAAAAAATTAAATGCATATTTTTAGGCAAATGACTCCTTAATGAACCGTTGGGTTGGAAAATAACTAGTATCATTAGACAGAGATATTGCTATTATTTGCATGAGATAGTGGAGATGAATAATTTAGCAAATGTTATTAGCACAGGCAGCATATTACTAAATTCACAGCAGGATGTAATGAAATTTCTGTTGTGCTAGTATGAAGAAAGTATGCCTTCCATAGACATTCTTGAACTTTTGACATCTCTTATAGCATTAACTATTATGTTACCATACAGATCTTACTTGTCTCTTCGTTAAATGAATGTTTTGTTTGAAAAGCTTTACTTAATTTAAGAATGTGTAAGGCACAGTAAGCCAAATACAGCTGTTTGGCTCTGAGCATCTGTTGCCACATCAGAAAAAAAATTCTGGGTGTAGCTGCCACATTATTCTTAAATTACTTAATGTCTTTTTAAAGGCTGTGACTGGTAGATGAATTCATTTTCTAAGCAGAGCTGTTGGTGTAGTAGGAGGCAACAAATCTGCTTGGTCTGAGTTCAACTTGAAACCAAGTTCACTGAAACATCTTAGACTTATTTCAGTTGTCATTGTTTATTTCTTGGTTTTTCCCCTTCGGGTTGCTTTTTATGTTTGTCATCTTTAAATTTGACATTTAAAAAATTCATGAACGATCATATCTATGCTTGCATTTATTATCAAAGGAAAGACCCTTGTGTTTTACTGATATTACTGATTTTGTTAACCTTGGGTAATATTTGCATTTTTTAAGGAGTTGCTTCTTTCCAGCTCTCTCAGAGATTGGTTGTCCTTATTTTCCACTTGTTGCCTACTCCAGAATTATGCAGATATGATCCACATGTTTGTTGCTCTCAGGCATTTTCCTTTATTTCTTGATATCAACTTTTGTGATCTTGCTTGCAACTTTTTAGTTTTATGTGCGAGTAAACTGTAGCATTTATGCTGTATAAATCCAAATGCAGAGGACATGGAAGTGGTTGTTTAGCTGACATCTCCGTACAGCACAGATATATTTTATTTATATTTCATTCCGTCAGCACTGTTGGCCTTTGGGGAATGAGTGTGTACCAGTGTTGCACGCTATCACACTTGCCCTTCGACTGGCTGGTGGAAATCTTTAGTGTGTGTTTTCTCTCAGACTGATGCTACAGGAATGAATTTGATTTGGCCTTTGCTCTACAATTTTTAAGCTTTGAAGATACTTAAGATCAATTATTTAAAAACTGAATTTTGATAGGAGTTTATAGAAATGCATAAATAATTCTAAACCCTGCCGTGTTTCTGGCTGACGCGTTCCAGCATTGTGCTAATGCTTGAGAACAGGAAAATAGAACTGTTTAGTTCAATTTCACTGAATATATTTAAGAAAAACTAGGTGTGATCTGTAAATGTGATTTTTAAAACATTCTTTTTAGTGAGATTTTACCTGTGTGTCCATTCTATTGATGGACAAATGATTGCTCTTTTCTTTTCAAAATATTGAAAGATTTACAAGATATTCTTTGTGAAGAACAACAAAATGATGCGACTTCTATTTAAGACTGACTGTATTTTTGTGTTTCATTTGAAGGTCATTCTGTGAGACTCTTGGGTCAGAAAAAGGATAATGGAAAACGGTTGGGGGGAGCACGATTGGATTTGCCAAAGATTAGGAAGAACCCGCTGATAGAAATTATTTCCATCAATACAGGGTAAGACTCTTCCAAACTTCCTTATAAAATATTCATAATTGCCTAGGAATCTAATTTCAGTTTTCTCTAGACCTGGTGCATGGTTGCTTCAGGTCATATAGAAAGGGAAAAGAAGACCATTTTTAAGCTCTTAAAGAATTTTAGATGGTATTTTTGGTGGAAAAGAATTCCTCAGTTACTTACTGGTGTATATATATATTTCATTAGCTTTTCTTTTTGGAAGAACTGTGTGTGAATGTATTCAATTAGTTAGAACATCTAGGTATAATTTTACTTAGAGGTTTCTTATACCACCAACAAGTAAATATTTCTGGCAAAAATATGGTTTGTTTTATAGGAATTAAACCTCTTGCCCTTGTCCAGGTTCCAAGGGTGGGGAAGGGAGTACATTGGTATGGTTGCACCCCGCCCCCCCTTTAGATCACAGTGATCCTTTTTGGGTCACAGGAGGATCAGCTAGTGACCTAGAGTCCTGGAAGCAGGTAAAAATCCCCCTGTGGCACCCTTTCTGTTGCCATTCCTGTGTGCAGGGGCACCTCCCCTAGCCTTCTGGTCTCCCCTCTATCACCTATTGCTGTTGCTGTCTGTCTGACCTAGGGAAAGGAGTAGCTCCAGAGCTAATGCTGCCCCGCTCCAGTCGGGCTGCTGGGAGCTGAGCTCTGTAGGGACAATGGTGGCTGCAACAGGCAGGTTCTTCCTCCTTGCCCAGTCCCCTCTCTGGTGTTCCTCCACAACCTGGGAGCTGTGAAGTAGGGGTTGCAGCCACCCCTACGGTGCCAATCACTGCTCCACCAACCTCCTCTTTAAAATCCTAGATCTACTTGTGTTCTTGTCCTCATTTAAATGTGGTCTTTAAGTACTGTATTGTGGTGGATGTATAGCCCTTCTACCGCAGCTGAAAATGCATTGTAAGAGGCTGTACAGGAGACCTGATTTTCATTGGAAGAAAGTAGTTTATTATATTTTTTAAAAAAAAAGAACTCTTGTGGAAAGTTCTTGTGGACAAGATCTGTATTAAAGTGTATGCTTACCACTGACACCTACAGGAATTGTATGCGCTTACCTGAGTGCAGTATTTTTGCCTTAATGACTTCCAAGTCACTATATTGACAGTTGTTTGGTGTCATTCTTATGTGAAATTTATGCGCAAATTACCCACTCACGACCTGGGGAGGTAGTGACGAAAAATAACAATACAGCTATTAAAAATAACAATCGTACCTTACTGCAGTGAAACACTGCACATGGAACCCAGACTGTGGGAATAATAGGATGAGTCAAAGACCAGGTTTCAACTGAAATATTGAATTTCTTATTTTCTGTCAATATTTGTTATAATCCTTACTAGTAATGGAGCAATCTAGTTGCAGTTAAAGTTACAAGCTGATACTGCTGTAATCCCATTTTCACATGCTTCTGACTTGTAAGAATGACCTGCAGGTGGTAGAATAGGTTGCCATTTTCAGTCCTAGATTACTTTTAGGATGATTGCCAAATTTGCTAAAGTGATTACAATCTAGATATTGTGAGATAACGATTGCTAGTTAACTGACTAGGTTGCTATCTTTCCCCACAGAGTTTTTATTCTGGATATGTACCCACCTGTTCAATTTTGTTCTAATACAAAAAGCTTTTAAAAGGATGATATTAGGTATTTAACAGCTATCTGTGACTGTTTTAGAAAGAAGAGATTTTTCTTGTTTTTTGTTTCCTTCCCACTCTTTAGCAAATAGCTTCCAATTTATAAAATACTTATTGTCACGAACAGTTCCTAGTGGACGTGCATGATCATAAGAACATTGTACTGAACAGTAAAGTAGACTGTAAACTTACAGTATGATGAGCACTCTTTAGTAAATGGCTGCGTGCATGCTTTTTACCCCATGGTAATTGTAAAAAAAGTTTACCCTCCCTGAAAATGGAGTAAGCTGCCTTGCATTTACTGTAACAGCAGTTTGGCCCTGTAAGGATTTGTTGAGCAGAAGCAGGGGGTAGCCAGTCCTGGCAAGTGAGGGACAGCAGGTCCCACCTGGGAGGTTGGAGGGACGAGGGAGGAAGGAGAAGCAGACTGTGAAGAAAGAGCTCTGCTGCAGGTAGGGACCTAGAGTGACAGCAGCCCTAGGCAGGAGGACGTGGCTGACTTATGAGTATAGTTCTTTTATATTTTAAAAATAAATTTAGCTGAAGAGGGAGCAAACGGACCCAGAGTGACTGAGAGCTGCATCTTAGGTGGATGAGACAGAGCTAAGCTTCCAATACCTTACCTTGTAGTAAAGTTTGTGTGCCCATACCCTTATTACTTAGGCTTTGCTATACTGGACTATGTCCAGTGGCAGACAGCTGTCAGAGCATGTGCATATCTCTGTGGGTTCTGGCATCTCCAGATTCATAGACGTTAGGGTTGCAAGGGATCTCAGTAGGTCATTGAGTCTGACCCCCTGCCCTGGGCAGGAAAGAGTGCTGGGGTCAGACAACCCCAGCTAGGTGCTTGTCCAGTCTCTTCTTGAAGACCCCCAAAATGGGGAAGAATACCACCTTCCTTGGAAGCCCATTCTAGGTTCTGGCAACTCTTACTGTGAAGAAGTTCTTTCTAATGTCCAACCTAAATCTGCTCTCTGTAAATCTGTGGCCATTGTTCCTAGATACTCCAGAGGGTGCCCTAGTAAATAGAGAATCTCCTTTTCCCTGCTGCCCTCTCCCGATGAATTTAAAGTCAGCCACAAGATCACCTCTCAGCCTTCTCTTGAGAAGGCTGAAGAGATCAAGGTCCCTCAGTTTCTCCTTCTCTCCATGCAGGTCCCCTCCATCATCAGGGATCCTAGTTTTCCTTTCATCACAGAAAACTGGAGGAAAATGCAGGATCTGCATTTTTTCCATGACATACCAAAACTACAGCAGTGTCCCACGGCAAATGGCACCATTTCTGTTGCATTTATTTTTGCTGCAGGTTTTGCCTCTTGGTTTTGACTTTCAGCATCTCCCTCCTGCCTCTCCTTCACTGATTAGATGAGGGACAACATCTGCACCAAAAATAAGAGAGCAGAAATGGTGCCGCTTGCTGCAGGACACCACTGCATTTTTGGTAGGTCATGGAAAAATGTGGATTTTTGTATTTTATTTTATTTTAACTGAGATTTTCCACCTTTTCCCTGTGGAAGACTAGAATCCCTGCTCATTATGTGTGCCAGCAGAGCATAAAATGTGCCTTAGCTGGGTGCAGCTGTTAAGGAGGCCATTGCAGCCACCAGAAGATTCAGGCATGTCTATACACAATTTGCCCACTGCTGGATGGAGATAGAAGTCTTTTTTTTCTCCCAAGTGCTATTGTTGCTCTGTGGAGAGAGAGCGAAGGCATTTTGGTGCCATGGGGGAGTTGTGTGTGCTGACATACTCAGCAACCTGCCACCATAACTGTGTTTTGCTAGTAGACCAGGCACTCATCTCACTAACCAAATCTAAGTAAAAATCATGCTGATAAGAATGTCTGCACACACATGCTTTTATAGCGTGCGCACCCAGTTTATTGCAAATAAAGTTTGACCTAATTTGATGTATTTGAAGGCAAAAGCAAATAAACCCTCTGTATAAAATTACAAATCTTACCAAGGTCATTTCCTCGCAGAGAGTTAGTTGGAAAATGCTATATTGCACAATCATGATAACCAGTGTCTCTTGAGCTGCAAGTTATTGCTTTTTCTTGGTTTTAAACTACTTGTCTTTCCCTATATATGACTTTTTAATATTTGCCACCAGTTTCAAGGTTAAAAAAGTAGCTGTTTGAAGGCAGTGTTCTGCAGTTTCCTCAGAATGTAAACATATAATCAATGAAGTATGGAGCACAATATATCACTCCGTTATGAGTTGACTGTGTTCATTTTATCAGCCTAGCTTTAGAAGGCCATTTGAGAGGATTTTTACTATCAGTACCTTTATTTGAACTGACCTCAGTCCTCAGAAGTAGTATTGGAAAAATCTGAAGTTTAGGTTTTTTTATTTCACTACACTCTAAATTTTTAAATGATCTCAACTATATTGTAAAAGGTCTTTTAGTAGTTAAAAATGTCTTTTACTGAAAATTTGTGATCTGATTTACTGGAAGGCTCTTTGGAAATGCTTTATTCTGGTGTCATGTTACCTTTTAGTAACTCTCATCTCTTTCTATGCTCAGTAGGGGAAAGATCACCTAGTTTAGCATCTATTTTTTCTATGTCAAGGATGGCAGACTTCAAGTATATATCTCACAGCTCAAAAATGAATTCAAAATAAACTTCAGTCCTGCATCTTCTGTGAAGAAACATGATCTACCTTCAAACGAGGGCTTCAATAAAACTAGTATTTTTGATGATTCAGCTAACCTGTTAACAGAGAAGAAAATCTGAGGGTATAACACACACAGTGCTCATTTGCCAGAACTCTTCCTACCACTAGTACCAATTTCCTCAGTTGGTACTTAACGTGTGCTCAGGCTAAAAATCCAGAGGTAGGAACAGTGTAAAACCATGTGCTGCAAAACTAGATAAGCCCTCTTCCTTCCCCAATCTTCCTGTTCCAAAGACAGAACAGTGTTAACATCTCATTAGGAGTTTTGACACTAGCTGGGAGCTCTGGGTTACGGCTTGTAGTGGCCACATTTAAAAAGGCAGTTCTGAACAGTTTTGTCCTTAGCAAGCAAGAAGACTTTCTTCCTGTTTCCTCTACTTTATATTCGAACACCCTACTTTTCTCCTAGGCTTCTGTCTGTAGTATTGGTG
Organism: Caiman crocodilus; assembly: GCA_030014935.1. Lineage (NCBI taxonomy): Eukaryota > Metazoa > Chordata > Crocodylia > Alligatoridae > Caiman > Caiman crocodilus. The sequence continues at coordinate 107,533,038 of JAGPOW010000261.1, read as the reverse complement.
TGTATAGGTTGGCATAAACTACTTGTGCACCTTTGGTTTCTCTACCAGATGAACCCCGTCCTGCCTGTCCAGCCACAGCTTTCCCTGCTTCTTCTCTTTAATTCTTCACATATAACAGAAGTTGTCAGATTGGGGTTCTCTGGGTGTGGAGCATCTTGTAAGCCCTCCATTGGCACTGCTGTAATAGCATATATCCTTTGCTAAACTGTCTCATCCTTTCAACAGTGCTGGATTTTGTTCCAAAGGCCTTTTTTCTAACATTGTTTCTAGAACAAATAGCCATCGTTTCCATTTGTCTCTCAGCAGGTCTTATTATTTCCTTTAGTTTCCCTGTCTCTTCATTTGCATTATTAGTTAACACCCTCTTACTCTTTTTAATTTCAATATGTAATGCTTGCCAATTTTGATACATAATGCTTGATGCTTCTAGTGTCAGCAGACTTCCAGATCCAACAAAGAAAACCTTTTGGCACATGGCTGGGGCTTTTCAGGTGTCTGAAATAGATAATGTGCTTCAGTTTATAGCAGGGGTTCTCTACCTTTTTCTTTCTGAGGCCCCCCTCTCTGTGCAGGAGAGGACCGATTTGGCTCCCCAGCCCCACACCCACACAACCCTGGGTGCAGCTGGCAGGACTCAGTGGTGGGGAGCCTGGGGCCCTCACTCACCTGAGTAGCAGCAGTGCAGAGCCTTGCCAGCACACCCACAGCACTGCCCACAAGATGGAGGCTTTGTGCCTGTAGGGCATGAGAGAAACTGGAGTAAATGTTTTGGTGGCCCATTTTGGACAAACAGTTGCCTGTGAATGCAGATAACAGGATCAACAGCCAGCTAGCTGAGTTGCTAGAGGTACATTCTAAAGAACTGTTTGGTGACCTTAGTATTTCAGGAGCGATATTGACACTGATGAATCTGCTGGTCTGCTCACCTGAAAGGATTTGCAAAAAATATTTTGCCATGGTTAGAAAGGATTTTGGAGAACTAATGCCTGTCAGAAGATATATAGTGTATAAATACAGACTAAATCTAAATCAATAGATGTAATATAGTTACTTGTATTCCTGTAGCACTGTAGCATTTAAATACTGTAATGAAAGGTGAATCTCACTTGGTATTTCCAAAGTTTTAAGATATATTTTGGGGTTTTAAACACTGAGCCAAAAAACAAAAACAAAATCAGTTTTTCTTTTTGAAATAATATAAATATGAAGAAATGTAAACTTATAAAAAAAAAAAAGATATTTCATATTGGTAAGTTTCATGATGACAGTACACATTTGCGTTAGAAAGTAAGAATGTATTTATACAAAAGGAATTTGATCCCTGGTCTTCGTAGGTTTCCAAGACATGCCTTGCAGTTTTGTAGTGGTGTTTGTTCAGATTTCCATCAACAAGGGCAAACCTTGACAAAAATGTTCCAAAACATAGTTTCACTTAAAATTCTTAGCTCAGTGTTTCTTAACTAGGGTGTTAGGACATGCACCTTCATGGAACCCAGATGCTTCGCATTGTTCCATGAAGTGTGGAGAGATAAGGGCAGGCTCAGGACTGTCCCTTTTTGTCTGATTCCTTACCCCACAGCCTGAACCCTCTGAAAAGGAGTTAAACAGTGTAATACATAAATTAGTTTGTGAAATAAGGTGCTGCTCAGTTCACAGAAGTTATGAAGAGTTGCCTTGAGTACAGAAAGTTGAGAATCAGTGGCTTAGTGCATTGTATGGATCAGTTGGGCTGAAACTTGCTGTTTCAAATTAAATAAATAAATAAAAACAAAAATCATTAAGATAAAATGTTTGTACTTTTAGTCCTGACTGTTTCCCAAAGAGTAACTTCCTTCACAGTGCAGTATAAAAAGAGAGGTTTAGATTTCCCTGTCATTTTCAGAGCTTTCTATGGTACTATAAATTATTTGGAGTTTAGATCATTTTATACACAGTGTTGTTTTGTTTGCATTATTTTTAAGCTTATTTAAGGTCCAACTTATGAAAACTGGGTGCTAAAGTAGATGTAGCCATGTTCTCTAAAAGTGTCTTAAACTCATCTCTCAATATACTGATTAAGTAGTGCTAGAATACATTCTGAAATAGACAGGCTCAGGACTGCTGCCTGTGTATTTGTGCCCACAGTTGTCCAATGGCTTCAAAAGTATTCTGCTTCTCTCAGCATGATCCCTGGATTCTACTTTAGTGTAATAGGAATCCTCTTTATGGGTGGTTTCTTTTGCCATTCTTTCCAATACAGGAATAATGTACATGAGCTATATTTGCGTGCACACACACACACTTTTCATTAGGCTTGTAGTAAAATATGCATTATTCCTTAACACAGACTGATTTGAGTCCTTATATATTTATTACATCTTTTTAACCAGTTTGGTCATGGACACAGGGCATCAGTAGCTGCCTTTTAAAAAGACCTAGCAATATGAAATGTTTTGATTGGTTTCTTGAAAAAGTGACTGTACATGTTTTAAGTAGAGGTGCACCAATACATTGGTCCCATATCAGATTGGCTCCAATATAAGGAAAATTCACAGCATCAACAATTGGCTTTTTTTGGACTGATGTAGCCTATTAATGTGGCTGATAAATGCCCTGTGCATGTGCACAGCCACAGTGCAGCATGCAGGCGGCTAGGTGTGCAGCCTGGCAGCGTGGAAAACAGCTGGGTCTGGCTAGTAAATCTGTTGTGAGAGAAGGGGCTTGGGGGGAAGCAGATTGAGGCCCCAGCATGGCTAGGGCAGTTGCTTCATAGCTGGGGTGGGGCACAGGATAGAGACACAAGCAGCTTGTCCAGAGGGTGGGGAGGCGGCTTTTGCTGCTGCACACACCCCGGGAATGCGTGGGAGGCATGTACCCCCCCAGATCTGTGCATGGTGCAAGGCGGGCTGCTGCGAGTTAGAGCCGGGGTGGTGCGGGGCTTTTCCCAGCACAGGAGTTGGGCCAGGGCTGTGCTTGGGGTGGGCGGTGGTGGTGCTAGGAGGGAGGTCTGGGGTGGCCACAGCTCCCCTTATAGCCCCCACTGGGAAGAGCCCAGCACCACCCTGGCCTCACCCTGCATTGGCAGCCTGCCTTTGCCTTGCCTGCAGATCCAGGTGCATGACCCCCCCCCCCATCTCCTCCTGGGATGTGTATAGTGGCGGGATCTGCTACCCCTTCCTTGTGCCCCTTGGATGAGCTACTCACAGTTCTGTCCTGCACCCTACCCCTGCTGTGCAGCACCTGCCCCTGGCCTAGCCCAGAGAAAAGGCAGTGGAGATGAAGCAATAGCAGTGGCAGAGATCAGGAAAAAGGCAGTGAGGATGAGGCAATAGCAAAGAAACAGCAGTTTGCAGGCAGAGAGGAGCTCAGGATGGCTGGAGTCACAGGAGCATAGGACAGGTGTTGGAGGTGGAGGTGAGCCAGAAGCAGGAGAGGGAGAAATGAGACAGAAGTTAGGAGGGGTGAGGAGCAGAGATTGGAGCAGGGCAGAACTGTAGTAAAGCAAAACCCAACTTGGTTCCAAATAACAGTTTTGTTAAATGAATGCTACTGTACAGCTTAGTTTTCTCACACACTCATATAAGCACTCCCACACTCACTCAAACGATGGTAGCAAGAGAAAGAGACTCAGTGGAAGGGTTGGAGTCCAGGTAGGGAAGAGAAACAGAGGCCCAATCCTCGGTTCAAGAGAAGATTTGGGTGATAGCTACCTATCCAGGCTGGGAGAGGAGTCCTTGATGGCCAGTCGGGATCTTTCTCCAACAGGTGTTGTCCAGAGTGGGGGTCACCAGCAGGGCTTCTGGGTTGATGGGTAGTGTGATGTGGAGTAGGTCTGGTCCAAGTGAAGATGGCATCCCAAGGAGTCAGTCTTCACTGCCCCTTTTTATGGGGCAGACTATCTGTGATCTCCTATGGGTAGGGCATGCCCCAGCAAGGTTAGCTCTGCTCCAGAGGCCTCCAGATGAGCATGTGCAGCCTTAGCACAATGGTGGCTTGCCTCATCTTTTGTTTCTTGAATGCTGAGGGTGGTTCCAATGGCTGGGTCATTTGTATAGGTATTGGTTTTGATGGTGGGGTGATTTAGTAGGTGGTCCTAGTATCAATGTTTCACTCATCCATTCACTTTTTTGTTTCAGGCATTCAAAGAAAACCAGTTTACATGGGAGAGGTTACAGAATTGCAATATACTTACACAACAGGGCATGGGGACAAAATGGGAACAAGATGGGAATGAATACTTGACATCACTTTAAAGAAAACCATACAATATTAATATGAAATAATAAAAATCAGTGCACAAACAATAGGAAAACAGTAAAAAACCAATACACACATAACAGAACACTATTTACAATATATAAAAAAGGGGCCTATTACAATAATAGTATATAAGAACTTAGCTTACCTAGTTGTAATCACTTATAAGGGATAGAGAGGGCAGAGAGAAAGTCGGAAATGGTTGGGGAAGGGGGAGGGAATGTATTTTTAGATTTAAAAAAAGAAAAACTAGGGGTTTTGCTACAGTTTGGGCACTCTGTATTTCCCTTATGGCTTTGTCATCTTTTTGGTTCATGATTCTTAACATTTACTAATAAAACTCAATCTGATTTTGTGTCCTTAGCAATTTAATTTAATTAATCTCTATAAGTTACATTCACAGTAATGCTGCAGAACTGTAGTCAACACGTTGGAAAGACTTAATGTTGTTTTTATATAGTTTATGCACCCTGGCAGAATCCTTTTGGCTATGTTGCCATTAACCATCTGACAAGAGAGGGAAGCAGCCTGAGTTTGGTGTGTACCTCTTCTCCAGGGAGTCTTCCACCCTTTAACGTCTTTTGACCATGGTCAAATTACATTGGGTATAAAATCCCACAGACCCAAATTTTCTAAATTAGGGATAACCTTAATTAAAAAAAAATCTTGCATGCTTCTTAGGCTTATAAATCTCCTGACACACATTTTGGGTAATAGTGTACACGTGCACAGCTACCTGATTTGAAGTTACAGATTTGTCAGGTACAATATATTTTTTTTTATGATTCGAGGGGATTATGAAACTAAATGTTATTGAAGTCTTTTATTTATTTATTAATTTTTTAGCCAATTGCATTTTGTCGGTATTTTTTTCTGTTTCAGTTTTCAAGAAATAAATGTAATATCAATTCCATTTTAATATAGTAATTAAAAAAAAAGACACAAAAAATAAAAAAAATAGCTGGCACAAGTGAATACATCTCTGAAAGACGACAAACTCCAGCATTGCTTTTTTGTGTCATAGCATCTAAAAGCCACTTAGTATTCCAAAAGTTGCAGAAACCACACAGCTCTAGCTAGAAGAAAAGGAAAAGATTGTTTACAGCACAAAGTATAACAGTCTGTGATCTTTCTGCCTGAGGTCTCTTTCCATTGCAGCTTACGATAGCTCATATCCAAGGTCAGTATTTCCTAATTAGAGCATTTAAATAAACATTAATGACACAATTATTGAGAAGTAGGTAGTTTTCAAATTATTGATAAGTTCTTACAACTGTAGCTTTTTAGACATAAATAATGGAATGCATTTTAATTTTTATTTTATATAGCATCTGCTTGCTGCAATGCTTGAGCGGCTGCAGAATGATAAGTATGTTCTAAATCTGTGGCCCTGTGGTGTGTAGGGTGGTACAGAGCCCCTGAAGTCTTATCACAGCTGAGTGGTTTTGGGCCCAGGAGCCTCCACCACCTCTGTCTAGCCTCCACATGCCAGGATTGGGCTCCAAGGCCCTGTGCCACCTCTGCCCAGCTGAGCCCAGGTCCAGATCAGCAGAGCTGGCACAGGACTCCAGGGTGTGATCTCAGCATGCGGGGGTGGCATGGGACCTGATCCAGTCTGTGGACCAACCCCATGCCATTCCGCTAGCCTGCAGGACCCAAAGTGTCAGCACCATTGTTTTAAAGCATCAGTTTTGAGCATTTCAGGCAAATATATTAAGGCAGTGGTTAAGACAAGAAGAAAAATACACTGAAGAGTATAACAAATCAGTTGCTCACCACACATAGGGGTCTGTGACAGGTCGTCACTTGGGGCCGCCCTCAATGTGGCCCCCGCACCTGTCTCTGGGCAACTGCCCGCCTTGTCTTTCCTGCCATGTCTTTGCTGTTAATTAATTAATTAGCAGGAGGTTGCCTTTCTACTGCCCCTTCCACTAGGAGGGCTGTCTGCGGCTCCTTCCTCTCCAGTACCACACCACAGCCCAAGCCTCGCGGATGTCACCTTGGTCTTGCCTATCGCGGCCCCTCTCTGTCCTCTCTGGGCTGTCTCACGTGTTGTCCCCTTCTTGGACTGTACATGCCCACACTGGGGCTCGTCAGTATGGCTCTCCCCTCTCTGGGCTCACCGTGCCCACACAGGGCTTCTCAGTACGGCGCTCCCCCCTGGGCTTGCCTTGCCCACACTGGGCTTCTCAATATGCTGCCCCCTGTCGAAGGCCTCAATATTGCCCCCTCCTTGGGGCTGACTGTGCCCAACTTGGGCTCTCCAGTAAATGTGGCCCCTATCGGAGCCTCCTGGTGCCCAACCTTGGGCTTCTCAATATTGCCCCCTCCCTGGGGCTTACTGTGCCCACAGTTGGGGCTCTCAAACATTGCCCCCCCCTCGGGCTTCTCAGTATTGCCCCCTTCCTGGGGCTTACTGTGCTCAACTTGGGCCTCTCAAGGTTACCCCTTGCTGGGGCTCTACAATGCAGCCCCTTCTTTGCCTAATCACTGCTAGGGCTCCTTTAGCAGTTTTCCCTCCTTTAGGAGCAGGACAATGAGGTTCCCTGTGACAGGGTCATGGCAACAAAAGCTAAATGACTAAGTTGGAGTTTTTTGGGTTTTTTTACATACAGAATGTGTTTGAGATAACCTTAACAGGAAGACTGGGTGTCCATCTCATAAAGATTCATTTTTCAATTTTCCTACATGAAACCAGAATAGGTGAAACTTGTATGAATATGAACTAAGAACAGTACATTTAAGTGTATGTTCTGATGTTAGTGATGTTTCTGTAAATATCACCAGCCTTGTTTAAAAAAAAGAGTAAACAGTGAGCTAAATGAGACACTTGAGTCTGTCAATAAAGTAACACTTTAATTTTTGTCTAATTGTACAATCAAGTGATAGTGATCTATTTTTACTCTTATGGGGTTCCACTCAGAGCAAGTTAGCTTTTTGTTCCTTTTAACTGTCTTATACTCCTTTCTTAGAACATGTTATGACTTACTACTGACAGATGTGGCTAAGTGCTGAATGTCTGAGCAGTTGATTAAAGCAGCTAATGTAGGGAACAAGTTAAATAAACACAGAGTTATTAATCAGGTCTGGTGGTTCTAGACCAGTTTCCTTGAGTGGAAAACAGGTTGAGAAAATGAGACTAGTTAAACATGTTTGCAATACAGTATAGAAAGTGGCTTCTTTCTTTCTTCCTTCCTTTTCCTCCTTTCCCTTTTAATCTCTAGCAGAAGACTTACACAAATATTTGGGGCAAAGGAAAGGAGGTAGAGAATGAACTTGAATTTTCTTATCTCCTTACCTGAATGATAAAAGATGATTTTGTGGTTGTGTCTGCCCAAATCTAATATTTCAGATTCCTTCATGCTAGAGAGCTTCAGGTTAACTACCTAAACAAATGATGTGACTTAACTTGCAGTGGTTTAAAGAGAATGTAATTCCTGTTGTCTTTGTTAAGAGTGGCTAGTGCTCAAACCTTCTGAAAACAGTCCACTTGCATGTAGGTGTCTAATTCTGGGCAACCAAGTTTGATAATGTTGGTAAAATTTTGAAGTGTGTAATGTGATGAAATCTGTATGTAATAAAATCTCACTAATTCTGACTTTCTGAGACACCCATGTTACTTATGTACAAGTCTCTGCACTGACAAGTAAGCAACCTTAAATGAAAGGTTTGGTATACAAGTGGGGTGCACACAGTATCAGACAATGACCTTTACTCATTCACTTTAGACAAAACTAGTTGTTTTAATAATTAATGCTACATAGACATAATGTCTGTCTATGTAGTTATGATTGTTACCTGCCTTATAGTTTTCTCAGCTTTGATCTGCCATGTCCAACTTGTTTATATCAAACAGTGCACTTGAAATATTATATTCACATCTTTGATGAGAGTAGGATGTTTCTGGAAGCCTAAAGGAAATGTCACAAGGGAAGTTAGCAGTAAAGTAAGTCATAACTAGGGATGTAAATGGTTACATAACAATTATAGCTATACTGTTATCATTTAGTGACCTCTGGCAGGAATGGCCCTGGCCCTGACCCCTTATGCCTTCACTGTGCATCTGGTATTGTGTAGGCCCCAGGCTACTGGCAGGGGGAGGTGTGGCTTCCTCTCACCCCCATGGGTAGAGGCTGGGGTTTGAGCTGCAGACAGAGCCAGGGCTGCAGAACTCTCTTCTGCCTGGATCCTGATGCCATGATAAGGGAGGTGCCAGGACCCCACACAGAGTAACAGTTCAGATGGGATATTTCCTGACACAGCAGAGAGACTCCTGGACCCATGGTGCATCTGCCCACCCTCTGTGCAGTGGCATGGCCCAGGCAGGGTGTTGGGGGATGGTCTCCCTGTACCTTCTGCCATGCTTGTACTGTTCTGCCCTGAACCTGGAAGGCTCCTTTACACTGCCAGGCTGGGCCCTCTCACTGCCAGGTTTGATCCCTGTAGGGTGACTTCCGCCAGGCACACTGCATCCTTCCTCTCCTACCCTAGGTGCTGGGGCTGCACAGGGCCTGGCACTCAGCTGGCTGGGCCTAAGGAGGTGCCACAGCAGCTGGAGCAGGCAGCATCAGGTCTGAGGAGTTGCTGCTGGCTCCTCACAATGGCGAGTATAGCTCCAGGATGTTCCTTATGGGTGGCCAATCAGCAGGGCTCCCAGGGGGAGTGTTAGGACTGCAGCAGCAGCCTCCCAGGCTGAAGCTGCTGTACCTGAACCTCTCAGGAATGCCCTGGGACCATGGACACCATGTGAGGGGCTGGTGGTGCCCCCTCAGATCTGGCAGAGACCCCTTAAACCTGGTGCTTCAGCTGCTGCAGTGCCTCCTCGGGTTGAGCGAGCTGCACCCTCAGCCTCACCTCAGGGTTGGGCCAGGCCAGGCTCCACATGGCCCCAGTGCCATGGATGGAGGGGGAAGGATGCAGTGTGCCTGGTAGAGGCCTCCCTCCTGCGACTAGATCCCCTTCCCCCACAGTGAAGGGCCAGGTCTGACAGAGCAAAGGAGCCTTCCAGGTCCACGCTGTGGCAGGAGGTACAGGGAGCCCATCACACTGCCTGTGCCCTGGCATTGTGGGGGTGCCGGGCAGACCCATTGCAGGGCCAGGAGTCTCACTGCTGTGGTGGGAAAGCCCTGCCCAAAATCCTGTGGCAGGGGCCACAGGGTCCCCTTCCTTGACATGGTGGTAGGATCTGGGCATGAGAGGTGTGCAGCCCTGGCTCCACTCACAGCCTCAGCCCTTGCCCATGGGGGCAGAGGGAAGCTGCAGCTCTGCAGTTGGGCAGTACCTCCTAGTGGCTCGGCTGTGCCTGTGGCTCCCCGTCAGCAACCTGTGGCCTGTGCAGCCCTGGTCATACATAGAAGACTTAAGGGGTTAGAGCCATTCCTGCCAGAGGTCACTAAACTAGGTATGTGCTGTTGGTTACCTGTTTAACTAATGTAATTAGAGGAGGTCAAATGGATAATTTTTTTAACGATATTTACATCTCTAGTCAAAACCCAAATATTTTTTGTTTAGTGGTACACTTTGGCTTGTTTTAGAGATGAGTTTGGGGAAAATATTAGGCTTGTGTTAATAGGGAAGTGTTTGATTCAGATTCGTCTGATTCAGAGGACAGTGATTCAATTTAGAGATTTGGATCACTGTCCTGAATTGATTTGGCCAATTTGGCTTTGAAAGATTTGGTGCAGATTTGGAGAGATTCGGAGATTTGGCTATAGACTATAATGGGTAATTGCTGAAATACCTATAACTTTGTCACTTTTTGGCAGAGTTGGATGACAACAGCAGGGATGGTAGCCCCTTCTGAGGGCATGAAACCTGCCAGGTTTCAAGGAGATAGGTGCAGGTGTTTCTGGGAAACTGCACCTCAAGCTGCTGACAAGCAAAACTCATGATGTGTGACTTTGTGTGTGTGTTATGGTACAGTGGGATGAAACCAGCAGGGGTGATAGCCTGTAACAGGGGGCCTTCCTGGTGCTCAGGCAAAGACCGCTCTCAAAAGAGACAGAAAGGCTGCAGACAGAGACTTATGTGCTGTTTCTGTGTCCCTCCCCCAGAGCACTGTGATTGGAAGGGAACTCAGGGAAAGATCACCGTCACTGGCTGGCTATAGATGTTAGTCTTTCCCTCCTTGCTCCCCCTCCCTCTTCTCAGTTTCTGTTCACCTGAAAGACTGCCTTCCGAATCTCCAAATCTTCTCTGAATCATTTCGGAGGCTCTGAATCTATTCAGAGGTTTGTTTGGTCTTCCGATTCAATTCGGATTTGGTGATTCAGCTTCTGAACCGGGCCAAATCTTCTTCAAATCGAATTGGTGACTGAAGGTTCACAACCCTTAGAAATTATCCCTTCAACAAACACCATATTTTTGAAACTTGAATAAAAGCCTGGAAATTGAAAGTTAAGATTACAATAGAAGAAAAAGTGACACATCGGTCCCCTCTTAGCTGGAAGCCCATTAGGCACATTGGAAAAGTACAGTTGTGCCGTATCCATAAACTGGTGTGTAGGATAACTCATCTCTCCTTCCGTTTTGATCTTCTTCTGTTCTGGCCCCTTCCCTCTCCTGGCCTTTGATTACAGCCAGCTGCTTACCACTTTCCTTCCGTATTTCAATCATTCTTCCTTTACTAAGGTACTAAATTGATAATATGACTAACTGTCTGTCAGTTGTATTGCTCTTTTAGGTGCTGCAGTATTTACACACGTGCAACAAATACCACCCAACAATCCTACTTGATAGCTTGTATTTTCCATGGAAGTGAATACTAGGCACCATCCATAACCTCAGACAACTTGCTGCTTTGTTAGATCAGTTACTGAAAATTGAAAAGTGGAATACTGTAGCTGTATGTGCATTTGGAAGGAGTTAGGGGGGGACATGATTGTACACTACCATACACTATATTACACTCTCTGTGGTTATATTCACAAGGCACAATGCAGTACTGCTTAGTGATACCTGAACACAACATATTAGCTTGGATGAATTGCTGCTGTAAGGTAGCCAGATTGCTGCTGAGCCTAGTCTGTTTTGCTTTGCAAAGCACTACTTTGCACCACTGAGCCATAGCCTCTATTGCTGTGATAAACTATCACTGTCTTTAAGAACATACACAGTGGCCAAAACCAGTAGCATTTAAATCTCTGGTAGAAGGCAGGGTAGACTTGCACATTACAGATTCTCAACCAAAATTTTGCATCACCATAGATGTCTTGAAATTCTTTCAAGGGGCCACAGTGCCGCACAATCTTAGCACAGTTGTAGACGTGCAAGCCTGAGTCACAAGTTAAGCCTAGAGATTTTAAATAGAAGTTCATGATGTTAAAAGTATTCTTGTCATAAATGAGTTCTTGAAATAGTTAAGTGCTCCTGTCACAATAGATTGAGCGAGCAACCTACCCCAATCCCGAGAAACTGATGTTGTCATCTATTATGGGCGTGCCCATAGAAACTGTCAGTCACTTTAGTTGATTGTCCCCTTTGAATTTGCCCCTGTGGAAAATTTCATTGGCTTGATACATATGGCCCCGCAAAAGTAGGTTGCAGCAAGAAACTAGGTCACAAGTGGAAAATTCCGCTGTGCCAGAGCCCAAAAACTATATGCCACAGTAATGGAAAATTACAGCTTAGGAAAAGTTCCTGCCAACTTTATGCAGATACGTGCACCACTATTGGCCGGTTGTAAATTATTCATGCTTAGCGGTTAGCTATTGGCTCGCTAGCCATATAAAAGGTTAAAGCAGTTTCCGCCCAAACTGGAGAGCTCTGAGGAGAGATCTGTGCACACGTGTCGGAGATCTCTGAGACGGTTGGCAGCCTGATCACCTTCCAACATCTTCCCGTCATCGACCTTCAAGACTTACCCCCGTTCTTTGCCGGCTTGCTGTGTTAACAAACTCGTTGACTTGTTTACTCTGTTACCGGTTCGGTTGCCTCTTAAATTGTTGGCTGTGTTACCTTCTGAGTTACTTGTAACCAAGCAAGTACGTCTCGCCTACGCCAGTGTCTTCAGAGGCGTAAGAAAAATCTCTTGGCCACCATTACGCTGTCTCGACCTCTCCATCCACTCGCCTGCCTGACGATCCTATTTTAAGTAACAACACCGCTTTCTGGACCAGCTCCCTGAACAATTCTGACCTATTGTGGTCTTAGTTCTTTGCAAGAGAGAAACTTCTGTCTGATTCTACCAGTCAAAAAATGAGTAAAAACTAAGAGATATCATTTTCTGAGGAGTCCTTCTAGTCTAACAAGGGGTCCCTTGAATCTAAAAAAGGTTAAGAACCACTGTTCTCATAAACTAACTAAATCAGAGGTGCCAGCAGCAGTTTTCATAAACTGCATCTTTCTTCATTGGATGTTATGCCTTTCTGCCAAGTTTTCCCTGGTTATACAAGGTTTTTAACTGTCAAGGACTTCTCATACAGGAAAAAGATGGAAAGCATTTGGACTATGAACCTGTTGTGGTTAGGCCAAAAAAACAGGTAGTTTACATGAGAGCTGTGCTTTGTTTTGGTATCATATACCCATACAGGAAGTGCAAAATCCAGTGCTGTGTTCTGGGGAGTTACTTGACTTGACTTTACTCTGTGCCTCCCTTTACTGTAAACAAGGCTTACTTGTTTGGTTGAGTTTTCCTATATGAAAACAAAGTAAAGGTAGAAAATTTAAACTCTAATTCACTTGTTTTCATCCTAATACCCTATTTTTTTTTACTCAAAAATCTGAAAAAATACTATTTTCTTAAATTATTTTTAGAACATTCACTGTAAAGGCTTTATTCAGTTTTATGGGATGTATTCAGTCATTTGAACTGTATTGCACTGGATCTGTTTGCATGGCAAGGATATTTTAAAATTAGAATCAATTTATTTCATGCAACTTGCCCAATGATGAGTGATGAGGAAAAATGAAAACAAACCCTTATCCACAGAGCTTTTTTTGTGAAATGGTTCTTCTCTGTTTATAGTTTGTATCTGGCAACAGTTTTTTTCTCTGTGTATAAGTGATTTAATGAATATAGCTGCATATTAGATAATTTATTTATTTAAATATTTGGTTTAATTTCTCTCTTACCCTCCGTAACCTCCCACCAAAAAACAAACAAACAGGAAAAGAAAAGAATCTTACCCTCTGGCCTACCATTGCAACCCAAATATGTGCTCTACTGAATGTAGAATAGCTACAGCTGGGAGGGAGCTCTGTTATTTCCAGTCAAATTTTTACCATCAAGGGTTAGGACACATTCCCATAAGTCACTGCAGTGAATATGTGGGTGCTGCTGCAATGCCATTTCGCTCAGCAGCTTACTCACAACTGCACTGTTTCTTGATAGAGTTTTCAGACTAGTAAATTTCTTCCCCAAGAAATAAAACTGTGCTTCAGATAAAGTTATTTCTGCACGACTCAAACAGCTGCATTGTGGAGGCATGTGTGTCCGCATGTGCATTTGTTTTTCTTCACGAGCATTTGTTTTTCGGAGTAGTTATCTCAAATGCAGAACTGAGTGTCAGCAGAGAGTCCCTTGAGAATCTGCTAACTTGTTAGATGTATTTGAAAGCCCCAGCTGAAGTAAATAAAATATTCATACTACTACCAGAGATGCTTGATAAAAGTAGCACGATACTTTTAGGGAAGAACATCTCTCCTCATGGAAGGCGACCTTTAATCTTCTTGTTTACTTGGCAAGTTTCACAAATTTAGTATTGTATTTTTTTAGGCCTCAATTAGGAAAAAAGTGGTTCTCAAGGTTACCTTTAGAAACATTAGTAACATTCGGACCAGCTAATTAATGGCAGAATTCAAAGTGCTGATATCCAGAAATCCAGGTTTTCTGTTTCCCATGGTAAAACAGAGAAAACCATGGATTTCCATATTTTATCAGAGAAATTTTTACCTTTTAGCAGAGAAACCCACAGATTTCCCATGTTTGCAAAGAGCTCTGCTGCCTGGCAGAGTTTCAGCTGCAAGAGTTAATTGCAAAAAGGGTGGGAAATGGCCAACCCTGTGCCTAGCGGGAGGGAGAGGGGTAAAGCCCAGGGACTGAGGCTCTCACTCACCCAAGGATTGCCTCAGGCTCACTTTCCTTCCTGGAGTCTGTAAGGTAAGTGAGGCTTGTAGGGAGCTGGGGAGTTGTGAGTCAAGGTTGGAGGGCACTGGCAGGGCTGGGGCCTGAGCTGGGTGCAGGAAGCTGGCTGGGGGCTGAGGGAGCAGGTAGGTATTAGGGAAAGACATGGAGTTGCCCACCCACATGGACCCAGAGCAGTGTGCTTTCGGCCTGAGCGGGCTCCATGCCTCTATATGCAGCTTCCCTGAAGAGCCATACCATGCTGCTCTGGGTCTATGTGCCACCGGCCAGGCAGGCACTCCTGTGGGAACCTTTCTGGGGGTTGAGGGAGCTGGAAGGTGTTGGGGAAAGATGCAGAGTGCCCGCCCTGCACGTGGACCCAGAGTAGCATGCTACTGGCCCTTCAGGGAAGCTGCACATGGAGGTGTGGAGCCCGATTGGGCTGATAGCATGCCGCTCTGGGTCCATGTGCTGCCAGCCGCACTCTTGCAGTTCCCTCTTCTTCCCCGGGAGCACGCATTGCCCCCAGGAGATGGCCCCACCTGAGCCTGCAGGAGGCAGGCTGCAGTGGAGGAACTGGCCCCATGCTCCTTTTGCTGTAGCAGCTGCTGCCTTTGTCCCTGGCCCCATAACCCTGGCAGCTGCCAGGCCCCCAGCAGGGTTGGGGGCCAGGGGCTTTGGGTGAGAGGCAAGGGGCATGAACAGGTCTGTGAGGGGGGCGTGAGGGGCACCAGCAGGGCCAGGGCGGGGGCTGTGGGAGACCTATAATTTTAATAATGGATTTTGGGAGTTTTATCAGAGAATTTGTGATTTTTTTTATTTTTTTTTTTATATCGGGGGAAAGCCGGGATCCCTGCTGATATCTCACCTCTTCCCTTGAAATCTGGGATTTCTTGCAAGTGTTTTGGATGTACTAATGCATAATTGTAGTTTAAAAAGTACAAATGGCCTTACACACACACATGAGTTTTTCACAGCAGCTGGAAGGTGAATATCAGCATGTCCCTTTATCCCAACATAGTGTATTGATGGTATAACAACACATTCACATAATAAGCTTTGTGAAGATAAAAGCTTGCTTACTTACAAGTTCATGCACTGTCCCTGAAGTTCCTTTTTTTATCTTGAGTAGAGAGCTCCTGCTCTATCATTAGATAATGTCCTTTCCAACATTGAAAGGTTTGCATAAGCTTGAGTCTATGTAAATTTTGACACCAGGGAATAAGCATTTCCTTTTCTGAGTCACTTGGCTCCGTAGTAATCACTCCTCTCTATCATTCTGTCAAGTGCCCCATTTATATTATGTCCTCAGGCTGCTGTATAACCAATTTATTTGTTTTTCTTTCCTTTGGTCATCTTTTCCTCTTTTTTAGAAACCCATTTTGGCCAAACAAAAACATGAATCAAAGGTGTAGAGAGAAAAACTTGTCAGACGTTTTTATAATGTGAATCTGTTCTAAAAATAGCTATTTGCTTTCTTAGCAAATAAAAATAGTGTTTTTCTTAATTAGTCCACCCAGCACAGTGTTCCTTTCTGTATTTATCATTCTACAAGCCATATTATTCCTGCAGTGAGATTATACATATGTAACTGAGCAGAATTCATCCCTTTAATTGGAATTTACCTGAGATATCTGTCTTGGAAAAAATTAGTTTTGCAGAAGTAAAAAGTAACAAAGACAATTTAGTTAGTAAAGCAGGAGTCTAAACACATCCAAGAAAAAGACCATGTGTTAAGAAAAAAATTGAAGTTTTATTTTTCACTTTAGGTAACCTTCTGTTTTCTTGACAAGTTGCATTTGTCCCAGTTCCTCTGTTTCCCTTTGAGAATTGCTTCTGCACCATTCTATCCCTTATCCATGAGCTTTTGGGCTGAATACAAACACTTGGAGGTGTTGGGGGGAGGTTAAATCAATTCAAAATGGTTACCTGATATTAGGTAAATCAGGATGGGGGGTGTAACTGGGGGTTGAGGGTCCAGCAGTTAGGGGATTGGGGGTCTCCCAGGCGATGTGGGGGGAGGCCTGACCTGGGGCATGGGGGGACCAGGTGCGATCTACGGGTGGGGTGGGATGGGAGAGCAGAGGGACCTGGGAGAAGTAGGGGGAGCAGGCATGACGTGTAGGTGAGGTGGGAGGTGTAGGTGTGACCCTCAGGTGGGGTGGGAGGGGCTGACGTGACTTGCGAGGGGTGGCAGGGGAGCTGTGACTTGCAGGTGGGGTGGGGTCCTTTCCAGTGAATTTACATCCCTCACTCCTTTCCCTCCACTGGGATTTACTTGCTGAGCTCCAGCAGTGGTGAATGCTGATAAAGGCAGCTGCACCTGGAGCAGCTTGTGGGATGGGAGTTGAGAGCACTGCCTGGGGGTGAGGAGCAAGGGGGGGTGCCAAAAATAGACCAGTGTTGGGGAAGGGGCGGAGTAAAAAGAGCAGCCCTGGGTCTGGGGCCTTGTAAGTGTAAGGTTGGCACCAGAACAAGCCAAGTTTAAATTGGGCAGCCATTTTGAACCTACTTTAACCTCCCAAATGTCTGAAAGTAGCCTGTAAATCCCTAATTTGGATATGGTTGGCTGATGCTGTGGGCAAACTATATTGGTGCCCTCTTGAATATTTTTAGCTTTAAGCTCTTTGGTTTTTATCCATGAAGGTGTGAAAGTACAGTGCACAAGATACCTAACAGATCACTTCATGTTTCATAAAGACTCTACCTCTGAGGCACAGTTGAATCACTTAGTATTTAAAAAGGTAAAGCTCATTTGT
The DNA here is from genome assembly GCA_030014935.1 of Caiman crocodilus. Taxonomy (NCBI): domain Eukaryota; kingdom Metazoa; phylum Chordata; order Crocodylia; family Alligatoridae; genus Caiman; species Caiman crocodilus. The sequence goes on along the minus strand of JAGPOW010000261.1, from coordinate 107,515,980 downwards.
GTACAAGACGTAGCTTTCTTGAGGACCAGATGAAAACCATGGGCTACACTCCAATATAAATTGCACCGCCCTTTGTGTTAAGTGCCAGGCACAGGTTCTCAGCCTTATTTTCACAAATAAGTGTCACTTGTCTCAGGCAGTGGCACAGCAGGGCAGTTGTAGAGTGATCCATCCCTTGTTATACTCTGCCATTTATACACATACCTTTTTGTCCCATGACGAGCTGGAGATCTGGCAAGTCAGAGAATACTAACTGAGTCTGCTCCATACAAGAGCTGACGCACACTGTGCTGTTTTGCGTGCAGTTGTATAAGAGATGAAATGTGCAGCAGCACGCATAAAAAGGTGGTGATGCGCTTTTGAACTAAAACAGCTCCAGTATGTTTCGGTTCAAAAGCACACCACTGCCATTTTCTCAGCACTGACATGCATTTCACCACTTATACAACTGCAGGTGGCACAGCAACGGGTGCTTTTAAAAGCACTTGGTGCTGCAGCATAAGTGTGTGTACAAATGCCCTGACAGTCTTAGTATTAGACCTATCCTGAGCCTGAGGTTATACCCCCAACTGCTGTATTTAATAGCCCCAGGCAGCTTTCTCCAAAGGGAGAGAAGTGACCTCCATAATGAGTTCTACTCAGGTTGCTAAACACACCAGTGAGAGGCTTCAGTATCTCACTTAGTGAGACACTGAAGTAATGAACAGAATTGAACTGTGGTTCCTCATCCTTGAATTTCCATAGTGTTTATCTCTACTTCCTGACTTCTAAGTGTTTCCTGTGCAATCTTCTAAACCTGTTCTCTTTCAGGAAAGAGAAACTGAGTTTCCAACACTCTTGGCCCTTGCATGGGAAAGTAAAGTAGTCCTAGTGGAAATTTCCAGCCGAAGCAACTATCACTGTAACTTGACATGCTGAACTTATTCAGCTTGATTTATGAGACATTCATTCATTTCTTCATTTCATGTTTTAAATTCCTGCTCCAGAACACTTCTAGTATTTTTAAGTAAAACAGCTGTGTACAAATTTTATTTTTAGTGTTTAAGTCTTTGGGAGCAAGCTGAGGTTCTAGCATTTTTTTAAATTTGTTTGGACTTCAGGAAAAAAAAATCTAAGCAAAGGTCAAATACAATTGTCACTCATCACATGCTTATCTAACTTATTTTTAAACTGATATACAAGTGTCTAACAATTGCATGATTTTTCTTCATTGCAGAATGGTGCCAGACTGTCTTTTATGTTTTTCAGAGATAAATGTTAGTGGTTTTGTTTTTAGCGTGTGTGTTGTACATATCACGTACTGTAGCTTTCCTACCGAACTTTATTTACTTTTAAGAAGGTGGATTGTAGCTCAACATTTCAAGCTGGTATTAGATTAAAATGTGAGCTGAAAGTGTGTTTACAGAAGGGTTTGCTTAGTCATCCACCTCCCTCTAGTCCTCAGCAATCTAATGTTTTACCTTTGGATAAAGTTTCTTTCCTTTTGGCAAATACTTCACTTTTGCAGATCAGATTTTTTCTTGATTATTCTGTTGCTTCCCAAAATTAAGGAGCAAATATGCATGTTTGTTTAAAAACATCTGTACATGCACACACATGTATGCACGTTTGTATTACACACAGACACACACACAGACACACTGTATTCATATACTTGATGTCTTCTGACAAACCCACATTTTAGTGAATTAAAATGTAATATATTGCGATTAATTGAAATGTTTTACTACACCATTCAAATATATATTCAATAATCAAAATGGAGTTAAGTAACATAATATTAAATTATAAATGATATATCATAAATCACGCTTTTAAAATGACATCTTAGTGAATTGGTATACTTGAATGAGAGAAAGTTCAGTTATAACATAAAGCAAAATCCAGGTTTTATTTGGTGGCTTTTCTTGCATGATTGTTGTACGGTTGGTATAAAAAGTAATATACATTAGTTTGCCTATCTCCTGAGCAAGAATATGTGGAACAGGGTGGCACAGTTTATTTTGTTTTTATAATTTGCACGAGGATCCTAGTTTTTAATTTGACCAATTCAACATGTGAAAGTCCCTCCTTCCCTCTCTACAGCAGGTCTTTAGAAGTGTTAGCTAACATTTAACAACTTATCTTTAAACCCCTATTAAAAAACAACAACAATGGGCACATCTACACATGGAATTTATGTGGCTGAATAAATTCTAGCATAATTTGCACCAGAGTAAACTAATCTGAACACAGTGTCTGTATGTTCATTTAATAGCACTAATTTACTCCACCATTGTATAGTACTTGTGTCTTATGGGAATATCTGATGGCGGAGTAAATCAGTGTACTCTGGCCTAATAGTGGCACTGTAGAGAAAATTAGTCTACTCTGCTGTAGATCACATGTATAAATGTACTCACTATGTGTTAAACCAGGTTTTATGTTCTGAAGAGCTAATGTGTTTATATATGTTTACAGCATGGGGGGTGTACAATAAAGTATAATATAATCATGAATGTGGGAAAAGAGTACCATATTTTCCTGCATACCACATACTCCCAAGTAAGACGCAGAACTTGTTTTTGGAAAGCAAAATGAAGAGAGAAGATTTTTCCAGGCTTATGACTGAATTTTGTTTGCAGTGGTTTCTTCCCATATAACTGAATCTAGACTGTTGCTTCTTAGCGAAAAGCTACAATCTTAATGCTGTCCCAGCCATTTTTGTGAGGCTGAAGACTGCACTCTTATGCTTTCTGTGGCTGGGAGAGAAGGACATTCATGAAACCCATTAAAGTCACTATGCTTCAGTTCTGGCCCAGAAATCAGCCTCCCTGCTTGAGATGCACATCCAAGTTGTAGAGGGCTGACTTTCTGGGAGGGAAGGTATGTGTGGTGTATAAGTATATATAGTGAAAAAGCAATGAGTTTCTTTTCTTTCTTTCTTATACTCTTTTCGGCCCTCCTCAAGAGCATAGTATGCTTCTTTTGCAAATCTAGTTTGATATAAGCTATATGTTCCTGGCATTTTATGACTGTTTAATATACAACATTGTCTATCATGCCACAATTCAGGATATTTAAGATCTTTTTTTATCCTAGAGAAGTCTGTGGGAATTGCACCCATTAAATCTGAATTTGAATTTGGCTGTACATTTATAGCCTCTCTAGCAGTAGGTGAGCATCTCAGTAAGTTATTGTGTGTTTGTGTAGAGATGCACAGAAATATATTTGTAAGTTTAAGTCTCATGATAAGGAAAGTATAAATTCTAATAAAAATATAGTGGCTAGCTGAAAATGGGAGCATATCAGGTTCTTGAGAAATGGTAAAAATTACTCTGAAATGAGGAAACAGGTGTGAGAAAGTGGTTATTCAATTGTAATGCTATATGTGCAAGATATTTGGGTGCTGAAAGTTATTGTAACTTTGTTTTTGAGGCCTGATATATATATTTTTAGGTGATAATATATGGGGGATTCTTGCTTTCTTTTTTTCATTTTTTTTCACTTGTACTCTGTCATTTTTTGAGCATAATACTGGGTAAACATACTGTGGAGTGGATTCTGCATAATTCCCCCATTCTTCTTTAGATCAAACGTGTTAAATGTACAGCCTGTGGGCTGGATATGCCTCGAGGAACTGTTTCATCCAGCTGATGGAGATCCTAGATGGGCTGGAAATTCATAGTTGGGGTGTGAAGGGACAGGGCCTCCTGATGAGTTTCTAGGGATTGATCCTGATGGGCATGCATGTTGGGGGTTGCTGGGAGAGTTTAGAGGGTGATCGCTGCATTAAGCCCTACGCCGCTGTTCCTTCTGCCACCACTGGGCCCAGGAGGTTCCCTTATAATCTGGATCTGTTCTGAGGGTGCAGGTGAGTTTGATACCCCTGTCCTAGATGAGTGGTTCTTAACCTACAAATTCATGCACTGTCCCTGAAGTTCCTTTCTTTAACTCGAGTAGAGAGCTCCTGCTCTACCATTAGGTAATGTCCTTTCCAACATTGAAAGCTTTTCAGACTCAAGGCACCCCTCCATAATTTTTCTGAATTTAGCAACAGATGTGGGTGAAGAAAGCCCTGCTTTATCCCCATAGAAGAGAGATGTGCTCCCTCCCCGCTTTTCCCTCAGTGCATGAAGCTCAGGGGGTGTCCCTCACCTGGTGGGATGCACAGAGGCAGGGGCAGCACTAAAAGTACTTGTCTGCAGTAGTGGCATTGTTGATCTAACAGCCCCTAACAGCAACCTCGTGGTGGCCTCTTCCATCAGGTTAGGCTACTGCCAGGCACCCCCTCCTGCTGCAGCCACTTTCCAGTGTAGCCCCACATGACATCTTGAAATGGAGGCATGGCAGGACAGTTCTGCTTGGTGGTGGTGGTGTGGCAGTGCCCTTAGAAAGATCTCATGGCACCAGTCTGGTTAAGAATCACTGTTTTAGATAGAAATAAACATACAGTTTCAAGTTTCAATATCCAGCCAGCGTTAAATGCATCGACGATTCTTGCCATC
>JAGPOW010000261.1:107479972-107490373 GCA_030014935.1 Caiman crocodilus | reverse complement strand
TCAGACTAGATGGCCTGCTCTAGGCCCCTTCTGACCCTAGGTACTATGATACTATGCTCTGGTAATAGGGCACAATGGGATCTAATTTATGATTGTGTGGATCGTGCATTAGATTCTATTGCGCCCTTTACCTGCACATATAGAGGGGCCCTCTAATTCTGTTCTAGTGTTAATATGTTATGCACCTGTTCTGTGGTAATATTAGCTTCCAAAAGAAATACAGGTTTTTAGTGGGTATAAATTATGTATTAAGCATAATACATGTCAGGATTTATTAATGATGATGGGGATCTTTACTTTAGAATTTGATTTGTCTTTATTTTAAAAAGAAGTAGAGGAGAAACATTTTTGCTTTCAGACCCTTTTCTTGGAGAGTAGAAATTGTTTACGTACTAAAACAGATTTTGTTGATTGTTAATCATTCCCTTTGTGTATTTTGCCATAGTGACTCAATTATTTTACATAAAAATCCAGTTCCTGTATGCCAACAGAAAAAAAAATTGTTAAAGCTTCATTACAGTACTTAAAATTCCATAGTTTTAGAATGAAGTGCTTTTCCGTGAAATTGGCTCTTTTTAGTTCCTCTAAGATGCGTCCATCAGTGACAGTGTTTAAGGAATTAAGACCTAGAGTTTCTTTTGTAGAAGAGAATGAATGGTTTGTATGTTTTAACCTCAGTGGAAAAATGTAATGTTGTCATTTTATATATTGTTGGATTTGTGAGCGTTTAATTGGAATCTATTAGATGCCACCCTTTTCTAGGGTTTCTGTCTTTCCAAAACTCATATGCTTGATTGGGAAGTGTTACAGTCTGTGTAAAAGTACTAATGCTTAGAGTTTGTCTTGGAGTACATATTTTACTTTCCCCTTCCTACATGGTAGTTGATATACAACTGTTCTGCCAATGTAATTTTTGGTGTAACCTGACTAAATTCGTTGTTGTTCCAGAGATAAATTTACTTACTATGTTAAAGTAGGTTAACTATTGTAGAATAAACCAAGGTAATTCAGATTGAAGGGCTTCTCTTTACATTTGCAAATCATACTTCTACACCTAGATACAGCATCAAATATAGCTTATGACGTCAAAAGGTTTTTCAGACACCTCAGTATATGGTTTATTAAAAAATATGGATTATGCTTAATATATCTTTCATGCTTAATTATGAATATCTTGGTGTTTAATTGGACCAGAATGTAAAAGTCCTTACTTCTGTGGAATAAAAACTGAAACATGGACATAGGTTTCTAGGGTTTGGCTATAAATCATAAATGGGTGCTTTAGGAATTACTAAAGCACAACACGTAAGCTAAGTATAGACATTTAGAAAGCCAGAGGCAGAATTAATTAAACCGTTCTGGGTTTCTATAAGATGAGAAGAATAGATTAGGAATGAACAGAACACACATTCTCCCATCAGGGGATGGGGACGGATGGGGACCAGGATGCCTGAATTGGCTGAGGACAGCAGTCTGGGAGCACTCCTACATGCTTCCCAGCATGTTGGATATGCTGAAGGCATCTAATCAGCAGACCATGTCTGATAGGTTACTGGGCACATTCCCCTGACCCCGTGCTGTTAGTTCTGGGTGGGGGGGACAGCACAGAATCTCTCCCCAGCCCCTTCTCCCTCAGCTGCCAGTGATGGCCAGGAGGGTGGAAGGAGGAAAGGAAGTAGAGGCCCCCACCTGGCCCCTCCTGACCCAGCCAGAAATGGTGGGGGTGAGGGAGGCATGTGACAGGTTTTTTCTTCTCTCCTGCAGACTAGCCCAGCATGGTTTCATTCTCTAGCCCCACTGCCTGCCAGCTGAGAGGGGCTGGGGTAGGGGGAAGAGACAGCAGAGGCGCCTTGTGACCACCCCCCAAACCCAACCACAACTGCTGGGGGGGGGACATATAGCAGGGGCTTTGTCCCCTCCTTCATTGACTGACCCAGTGCAGAGTGAAGTTGGGCCAGTCAGTGGGAGAGGAGAGAAAGCCCTTTCCGTATCTCCCACAGCAGTTGTGGCTGGGGGCCTCTGCTTTCCCCCCCTTCCCCATCCCACCCTCCTCAGAGGCAGCAACTTGCAGGGAGTGGGGCCGTGCAGCCTGACCCAGCCAGGCAAGGGCAGCAGCAGTGCGGGGGAAAAGGCCCTTCTGCATGAGGACCCCCATCTGTGAAGACCCCAGCCTGTGAGGGAAGGGGGTCAGGGGGGTTCCATTCCCCCACTCTTTCCCCCTCCCCCCACCATGCTCATCTGACAGGCACAAGCAGGACACAGGGCTGGGGAGCAGAGGTTTTGCTTCTTCAGCTCTGTGACAGCCTAGGGGTGGAGCTGGGGCCAGTCCTTCTCAGCTGGAGCAGACTAGCACACATGGAGGCTTGCCTGCCCTGTGAGGCGGGGTTAGTGGGAGCTGCAGTGATGCCTGGAATGCCAGGGAACTGCAATCTAACTTGAGTTGGGAGGGGATATGGAGTAGAAGTTTGATAGACTCGTTTAATCTAAACTGATTAAATCTAATACTACATCCGTACAGGTCTAAAGCTAGGTTCCACCACTTTTAAACCAATCTGTGGGTGGTAAACTTTCAGTGGTGATACATAGGGAGTGCACAGGGGTGCATGCATATGAGAATCCCGTGCTCTGAGAGTGCCCATGCACCTCCTGTCCAGATGTGCTCATTGTTCAGGCCTCCCCCTCCCCGCCCCTCGTTGGCGATATTGGCTGCAGGGGTACTCCCCAGTTGTCAATATTGGCTGCTGCCTGGTCGCTGGAGGGGGGCACATGCCCCCACCTCCCTGACTGAGGTGGCACCAGTTGCCCACGTAACCTTATGTTCTCTTACATGTTGTGACCGGTTTCTGATCATTTATACCATATTAAATATATTAAATATAGTGCTCTTGTGAACTAAACGGTCACTTTCACCTAGTTCTCTATAAACTCTCTTGTTAAATGTTTCTACAAGATTTCTCAAATACTGTGCGTTTCTCCCTTCCTTTCCCCCTTTGCCCCCCCAATTGAAATGTAAGTTACTTGAGGCAGGAATCCTGTTATATTACATACTAACCTTTAAATAGATATCACATTTCACATCTCTCTGAATGCGTAGATTGCAATTTTAAAATGAAGATGTGTTAACTGACATAATGCATAATATAATACCTTTCATAGCAGCTAATGAAGTGAGCTTAAATTCATAAAAGTTTATATTCTTTTTATATTAGTCTATAAGCTGCATATCTACCCTGCATAATGCATATAACTTCATAGAATTTTGTAGCAACTAATATTTAGCTGCTGTTTTTAATGCCATACCATTAGCTAGTGTAATAAATCATGCAGTGTCCAGTGCTGCCTATTGCATCAACTAAGATATTTAATTTATGCCCTGCTGTATATATGAATGCATCTATTGTTTTACAATCTCATGTACCAGCTTGTATGCAAATACTGTTAAAAACATATTTTTGCTGGGTGAAGGTAGTTTTTCTCTAGTTACAGTAGTTAGCTCCAGTTAGAGAAGTGAGTTTTGGAGGTAATTGGTTTAAGTAACAAGGAAATATGAAATTTCCATTCAGGATAATCTGCTTTGAACATAGTCATTAATACGATTCAAGAACAACTGTCACTTAGCTTGCCTTTCATCAATATTTAATAATAGGAACCTACGTTTGATATTTTAAGACTATACTTTTTTATCCTTTCTTTCAGGTTGAATTAAATAAAATGTAAAATATACCCAATTTAACTGTATTTATTATTATTCATATCACAGTACCATTCAGTTATCCCTGTTGAAATTTTATGAACTAATTTGAAGCAAGGTTCAATAAGTACATATAAGAAATCAAAGGAGAGAGCATGTAAGTAATGAAGATAATTTTATATCATCATGTCATTGGTTAAGATTATTAATTATGAATCTGGATTTTTGTGTCAGCTTGATGTAGTTGATTTTGATATGCAGTGTGACTACACAAATATGAGAAGTCAGATTATGTAATATTGCTCTCTCTGCCTAATGCTGGCCATTACAGAAAAGTATTTTGAATGTCAACTATTGCACACTTGGATTACAAGTGGAGTAGGAATAAATCATGGGGTACTGAAACAATTATTCCTCTAAACATTGGCTCCCTAAAATATTCTTATTTCTTGCAGAAAAATTTGTTTTTAGTTTGGTTTTTGAAAAATTTTTGAAGGATTTTGTGAAGTCCTTCACAGCAGCCCTCCCCAGAGTGCTCAAAAGCCCCCTTGGCATGCCAGAGGCATTCAGAAACACCTGAAAGCCAAAAAGGAGGTTTATTCCCAGTGAAAGTGGGGGACTATCATCCAAGAGGAGTATACCTCCACTGCTCGGGTCTGTAGGGGGTCTGTTAGGGCTAGCATCAAGGACCAAGGACAAGAAATCCTTTTTTAAATATGTAGGGAGTATGACGAAGGCACTGGATAATGTGAGGCCCCTGCAGGATACGCTTGGCAATCTGGTGGTTGCACCAGAAGACCTTTTAAGGCAGACCTTTTTAACAAATTCTTTTCCTCCATTATTTTGTGCAGGAACCAGGACATCTCCCCCACTGGAATTTAGGACTGACTCAGAAGAGACTCTGCCAGGCCTAGGGTCAGGGAGGACTGAGTTAGGGAACTTCTGGAGGGGCTGGATGTGTTTAAACCAGCAGCTCCAGATGCTCTCCACCCCAGCATGCTGAGGGAATTGGCGCAGGGGTCATCGTGGCACCTGGCACACCTTTACAAGCACTTGTGGTGCTCTGGCCAGGTGCCAGAAGACTGGAAGAAGGCCAGTGTGGTCCCCATTTTCAAAAAAGGGAGGAGGGAGGACCTGGGCAGCTTTGAGAAAATTATCCAGGAGCACATCGGTGAAGGACCAGCAGGGGCAACCAGCCTGGGTTCGTTAGGGGCAAGTCCTGTCAGACCAACCAGAGCTCTTCCTATGATCAGGTCACAAAATCATTGGACACAGGTGTTGTGGTGGATGTAGTCTTTCTGAACTTTAGGAAGGCCTTTGACACTGTCTCCCACCCCATTCTCATTAAAAAGCTTGGTGACTGTGGCAATGATGCTTATATAGTCAGATGGATTGCAAATTGGCTGAGAGGCCACACCCAGAGAGTGGTGGTGGATGTGTCATATTCAACCTGGAGGGATGTGGCAATGGAGTCTCCAGGGCTCGGTCCTTGGGCCCGTACTGTTCAATTTCTTTATTAATGATTTGGACAAGGGAGTGAAAAGCACCCTGTTCAAATTCGCTAATGGCACCAAGATTTGAGGCGAGGTTGGCACACTAGATGGAAAGGACAGGATACAACAGGACCTGGACAGGTTACAGGGTGGGCGAACGAAAATAGGATGGGATTCAATACTGACAAGTGCAGGGTACTGCAGCTGGGCATTAAGAACCAGCATCATACCTATAGGCTGGGGAATTCTTTTATCATAAGCACACTGACAGAAAGGGATCTTGGAGTCATTATTGATTCCAAAATGAACATGGGCTGGCAGTGTAAGGACGTGGTCAGTAAGGCTAACTGCACCTCGTCATGCATCCACAGATGCATCACGAGTGGGCTAAGAAGGTAATCCTCCCCCTCTATGCGACACTGGTTAGGCCAGAGCTGGAGTACTGCATCCAGTTCTGGGTGCCACACTTTAGGAGGAATGTGGCCAGCATTGAGAGAGTCCAGAGAAAGGCCACTCACATGATTCAGGGACAGGAGGGCAGACCCTACAATGAGAGGCTACAGGACCTGAACCTGTTCAGCCTTCACAAGAGAAGGCTAAGAGGGGACCTGGTAGCTATCTATAAATTTACCAGGGGTGACCAGCGGGGAATGGGAGAGACCCTATTCCCCTGAGCACCTTCCAGAGTAACAAGGAATAATGGCCATAAGTTGTTTGAGAGTAGATTCAGACTGGACATTAGAAGGCACTACTTCACATTCAGGGCAGCTAGGATCTGGAACCAACTTCTAAGGGAAGTGGTGCTGGTTCCTACCTTGGGGGTCTTTAAGAAGAGACTTGATAATTACCCAGCTGGGGTCATACGAGCTCAAACCTACCAGGGGTCATATGAACCCAGTATTCATTCCTGCTCAGGGCAGGGGGTTGGATTTGATGATCTACTTAGGTCTCTTCTGACCCTACGTCTAGGAATCTATGAGTTCTCTTGGGCTAAGTAAACAGTCAAAAACCTTGAGGCTGAACCACGTGTGAGAAGAGTGACTTCTGGGCCCAATGTTAGCTCCAGCCCACTCATGTCTCTGAGCAAACCACCCACCTTGCTTTCCTGCCACACCTTGTTATTAAATAAATAGGATGTTAAATAGGCGGGAGGCTACCCTTCAAGTGCCCCAGTTGTAAGGAGGCCATATTTGCACATTCCAACCACCCCTTGCGTGTCTCATGACTCGCAGATATTATACTGTTATAGTAGACTGCTCTGGCTCATAGGAGAGCCAAATCCAGACCTTCGTAAGATCTCTAGCGTACAGCTTCTCTCCCACAAGGGCCTCCTTTACTCAGCCCTCTAGGCTGCATACACACTGCCCTACTTCCGTGGAAGTCATTAAGCTTGTTCTCTGCCACTTCAAGCAACCGTTGCCTAGCCTATTGAGCCTCTCCCATGGCCCTCATCCGAGTGGCAACTGCCTGATTCATTCGTTCTCACTCCTCAAGCAGCCCTAGCCCAGTTTTTTGGGCTGCTCACGGGGCACTCATAGATTTTAATAGAGTTTAGGGTCAGAAGGGACCTATTAGATCATTGAATCCTACCTGCCCTGGGCAGGAAAGAGTGCTGGGATCAGATGACCCCAGCCAGGTATTTGTCCAATCTCCTCTTAAATACCTCCAAGGAAGGTGTCAGCACCACCCTCCTTGGAAGCATATTCCATATTTTGGCAGCCCTCACTAAAGACTTTTTTCCTGATGTCCAATCTAAATTTGCTGTCCTTCAGTTTGTGGACATTGTTTCTAGTTACCATGATGGGCACCCTGGTAAACATGTTATCCTCTATTTCCTGCTGTCACCTGCTGATGAGTTTGTAGATGTCCACAAGTTCACCTCTCAGCCTTCTCATGCCGCTCTTAGGTCCCTTGATCAGTCCTTATAGGATTTTTTCTGTATGCCTTTAACCAGATGGATGGTCCTCCTTTGAACCCTTTCCAGGTTATCTACATCCCTCCAGAAGTGCAGCTCCCAAAACTGGACACAGTATTTCAGCTGCAGCCTGACCAATGCTATATAGAGGGGAAGTATCACCTCCCTAGACCTGTTTGTGATGTACTTACTTATGCAGGAAAGAGTGCGGTTAGCTTTACTTGTTATCTCATCATACTGTTGACTCATGTTCGTTTTACACCTGACTACGACTCTGAAATCCCTTTCCACAGTTGTGCTACTTAGAATGATACTTCCCAAGCTATAGGAGTGTTGATTCTTCCTCCCTAGCTGCAACGCATGGCACTTAGCTTCGTTAAACTGCATTCTATTCTGTTCTGCCCACTTCCCCAGCCTGTCAAAATCCACCTGGATTCACTCCCTGCCCTCTAGTTTGTTTACCTCCCCGCATAGTTTGGTGTCATCTGCAAACTTGGACAGGGTGCTTTCTATTCCCTCATCCAAGTTACTAGTAAAGATGTTGAACACTACCAGTCTCAGGACAAAGCCTTGTGGGACTCCGCTGCCCACATTTCTCCAGGTAGAAACCAACCCATCCACCACCCTTCTCTGGGCACATCCCCAAAGCCAATTTTCTAATTTTCACTGGACTATGTAATAATATACATTGCAACTGTTTATTTTATTTATAAGAATTGGGTGTGATGCTAAGTCAAAGGCTTTTTAAAATATAAGTAAATAACATCTACCTCTATTCCTTCAGTCAGGCATTTTGTGACCTGTCATAAAAAGAAAGCAGGTTAGCTGGGCAGAATTTGTCTACTATGAACCCATGCTGGTTGCCCCTTTAGCATTATTTTAACCACTGGTCCCCCACAAATGTGATTCTTAATGATTTTCTCAAAGGTCTTGCCAAGGATAGAGGTGAGGCCAACTAGCCTATAGTTACCTGGTTCCTCCTTCCTCCCTTTCTTGAAAATAGGGACCACACTGGCCCTTTTCCAATCTTCTGGGACCTGTCTTGAGTGCCATGAGTGCTCAAACAGTTGCACCAGTGGATCCACTATGCCTAATTCCCTAAGTACCCTGGGTTGAAGATCATTAGGGCCTGTTGACTTAAATACATACAACCCCTCCAGGTGCCCCTTTACTAGGTCAGCGCTAACAGTTGGTGGGTTGGTATCTATCTTGCACTTGCCTAAAGTCCCGTTGGGATGCAGACTTATATTCATGTCCAGGAACACAGATGCAAAAAAATCATTTAGGAACTCCGCTTTGGCCATCCTATCTGTTACCACTTGCCCTAGCCATCTTGAAAGGGCCCTATGTTTCCCTGCATTTCCTTTTTGCTTCCTCTGTATTTAAAGAATGACTTTTTGTTATCCTTAACTTTTGCTGCAAGCTCAAGATCCATTTCCGCTTTGATTCTCCTCACTGCTTCCCTGTAAGCTCTAGCCAAGCAGGTATACTCCTCCTTGGTGGCTGCCCCTTGCCTCCACAGCCTGTAGGCCTCTCTTTTCCCTGCCAAGCTCTTCTGGATTTCCCTGCTCAACCAAGAGGGGTTCTTTGCTCTTTTGCCCCCCTTTATGTGTACTGGGATGGTCCCTTTCTATGCCTGCAGGATCAGTTCCTTAAGAAACGCCTACCATTCCTGGACTCACCTGAATGGTGACTGTCTGATTCACCTAACTCTGGACTAACTCTGCCCTGGCCCCTCACCAGGCCTCTGTGCCCCTTCCTGGGCCAACACTCTGCTCCTCCCTTTGGGGCCTGGGGTCAAATGCCCCCTTGGACTCAGCTGTGTCCTCATAAGCTTAGCTGGTCTTACAACTCTGCCCTTTCCCTCACAGGGCTTGGGGTTCCCCTCTTACAGTCTCGGGTGCTTCCTAAAACATGCCTGGCCCAACTCACCAGGGTTATCTACCCCTACAGGCTCAGGTGCTTCATGAAACTTACCTGGCTGAACTACCTCTAGAAACTCTCAACCCACCAAATGGTGGGGCTAGGGTTTAGGCACCCTGACCCACCCTACATCAAAGAGGTTCTCAGTTCTGGTATTTATGTGGGGGCTTCCATACCATCAGCAGTCCCACCAGGCCTTCCTATCCCGGCAGCATGCAGTCTTAGGTTTTGCCCAGGATCAGGAACCTCCAAGCCTTCTCCATAGCTCCTGCCCTTACCTCCAGGTGTTCTGGGAGCAACTCAGCCTGATGTTGCTTCCTTGGCTGTTCACCCAGACTGCTACCTTTCTGGCCTATATTTGTAAATGGCTGCCACAGTCAACTACCTGGTGACTGCCTGCTCCAGCCCTTAAAGTGACAGAGCACTAAAGCTGCTCTGTCACACCAAGTCAGTCTTGGGAGATTAATTTAAACTACATAGATTAAACTAATAAGCAAGTGAACAGACATTCACGTTTGATTCTAGAAATGCAGCCACATGCCTGTGGTGGCCCAGGCCAAAAGCCAGGGGGCACTAAAGTACACCTTCCTGCTGTTCTGGAGCAGACAGTTTGGATCAAGGCTAGCCCACCCACCCTAGGAGGGGGAGTTTTTAGGGGGTGTGCAAAGCACCCTGGGATGCTGGGGGGACTGTGAGTTAACTTGAATCTGGAGGGGACCTGGGATAGAAGTTCAATAAACTGATTTAATCTAAATCAGTTAAATTTGATTTTTATTAGTATATGTTTAGGATTGTGAATCCAAAAAAGCTGACAAAGCCGGTAGGGAAATACATTGTGCCCGAGCGAGGGACTAACAATAGAAGGATGGGGATGAGGAGGGGAACACAACTAGGTTACAAGAGATACAATGTTAGCCAACTAAGCCAGAGGTGAGGAGGGGAAGGTGAAGGAGAAGGGGGTTTGTGATGCTGAGAGAAAAAGAAGATAGATGCACACAAACCCATTACAGTGGTCCACAGTGGTGGAAGAAGTGGTTCGAAGAAAAAGCATCTCAGTCCATATAGTCTCATCGCGTGGGGTCCTCTTCGGGTGGAGCAGGGTCATTCGTAGTTGAAGAATCCTCTTGAAGTGAAGGACCATATGGTGCAGAGGTGGTGTTCAGGTGGTCCCCTCTGGGTCCGGTCCGGCAGCGGTTCGTCTGGTGGGGTCAGTGTACTGGTGGTGGCCCATGATGTGTTCCACGTAGATGTCTCGGGACCAACAGATGGTGTTGGACACCATGAGGCAGCGCATGAGCTTGGCATAGTGGAGGGAGGCAGGCACGCAGGACGCTCTCGTTGCTGGGGTCCCAGGCTCCGAGCATTCCCACGATGAGCAC
>JAGPOW010000261.1:107463511-107475573 GCA_030014935.1 Caiman crocodilus | reverse complement strand
AGGGGGAGTTGAGCAGTACCTGGGTGACAGCAGCCCCACTGGGAAGCTGTGCACACAGCCTGGGGCCAGGGCCATGGATGAACATGGGTGGGAGTGCAGCATGGTCTGCGTCAGGCAGGAGTGGGCAGAGCTGAGACACATGTGAAGCACTACAGGGATAGTCATGGGCTGGATCCAATCAATTGGCAGGCCAGAGCCACACCTGTTTTAGTACCTGATCTAGCTCATTTGATGCTAGATGAGGTGTCCCCGTAATATTGTGTACTACAGTTTGCAGTGTAGCTACAACCTTAAGTGGGTTTTTTAAAAGTACTCCAATTGGTATCGAATATGAGTTTATAAGCCACAGAGTCAGTCTTCTTTTTTGAAAGTTTTGGCCTATGTTGAATGGTCAATTAAAATGTTCACACTACTTTGATTTAATGTTTAAAAATATTACATGGCATTTCATTCTTAACCTTGAAATCATTTTCCTTTGAAATGAGAGAGATTTTATATTACTGCGAGGAATTTTAAAGTAAAACAAATATAAGCTTAGTCCTGCACATGCTTAATTTTAAGTACAGTAATAGAAGTCAGTTAGGCAAAGCCTTGGCTGGAATGATTGAGCTGGGGATGGTCCTGCTTTGAGCAGGGAGTTGAACATGATTACCTCCTGAGGTCACTTCCAGCCCTAATTTTTTATGATTTTAGGATTATTCATGTGAATAAAGTGAGGTGCTACTGCTTAAGTATGTTTTAAGATCAGAGCTGTTCTAGCTTTTTTTCCCCTTCAAATATGATAACCTAACAGCTTTTATAATTTTGTACATAATGTAATTTAACCAAAAATTGCACTAGCACTGATTTTCAAATTAGTTTTATAGAGCAACAATTTAGGATCGTAGGAAAGTAGGGCTAGGAGGGATCTGCTCCAGCCCATTGCTCAATGCACTACCATCTTTGAATTAAACCATCCTAGACAAGTATGTGTCTAACCTGCTCTTGAAGTTTTCCAGTTATGGAGATTCCACAGCCCCTCTAGGTTGATCACACTTGGGATTATGTGCTTCTCTCCTTTTCACCAGATCTTTGAAGAAAGCATATACATGATCTGTACAAACAAAATAAGTTTGTATATACGTTCTCTACAAACAGCAGTATTTTAAAGCTAGTTGCAGGAAAGGACCTGGGAGTTGCAGTGAATAATAAGCTGAATATGAGTTAGCAGTGTGCCCTTGTTGCAAAGAAGGCTAATAGCACATTGAGCTGCATTAGTAGAAGCATATCCAGCAAAGCAAGGGAAGTAATTCCCCCACCTCATATTCAGCACCTGTGAGACCACATCAAGCGGACTGCGTCCAGTTTTGGGCCCCCCCACTACAGAAGGCACGTGGATAAATTGGAGAGAGTTCAGCAGAGGGCAGTGAAAATGGGTAGGGGGCTGGGGCACATGACTTATGAGGAGAGGCTGGGGAAACTGGATTTATTTAGACTGGCGGACAGAGAGACTGAGAGGGGATTTAATAGCAGCCTTCACCTACCTGAGAGGTGATTCAAAAGAGGATGGACCTATGCGAGACTGTTCTCGGTAGTAACAGATGACAGAACAAGGAGCAACGGTCTCAAGTTGCAGGAAGGGAAGTTTAGGTTAGATATTTGGAAGAATTTTCTCATTAGGAGGATAGTAAAACACTGGAATAGGCTTCCCAGAAAGATTGTGGAATCTCCGTCCTTGGAGATTTTTAAGACCCAGCTGGACAGAGCCGTGACTGCGATGATAGTTGGGGATGGTCCTGCATTAGGAGGGGGTTGTACTAGATGACCTTCTGAGGTCTTCCAAACCTAATTTTCTATGATTCTATATTGAACTCAAACAACACTCAAGTACGTTGGAGTTTACAGATACATACTAGGGCTGTGCAAAACAGCAGCATTCTGCTTTGACTTCTGTTTCAGCATTTTAACAGAACAGTGTTTCTTTTCAAGTTTCATTTAAGTTTGAAATCACTGTTCCATTTCGTTTTGTCGAAATGGTTTTTCTGTTTTGACATTTTGCCCATAGGCTATAATGGGGAGGCACAAAACAGCCTATAACTTTGTCATTTCTTGCCTGATTTGGATGAAACTCCCCCCCCCCCGGAAGAGTCTGGCAGAGTCCCCACAGCCCTCCCGTGGGTGCGGGCAAGCCCCCTATCTGCCTGCCAGATGCCTAGAGGCTGTTGCTGCCACCTCGTGCTCGCAGCCGCATGGAACTCAGCCCAGTGGTGGGAGGCAGAGCACAGCCCTGGCTCTGCCCACCTCCCACTACCCAGCTGAGCTCCATGGGGCTGGCGGAGCCGTTCGGAGCGTTGCCCGGTGGCAGGAGGTGAGGATAAACACATGGGGCTGCGGAGCCACTTGGAGTGCAGCCCTGGCTCTCCCCGGCCTTGCACTGCCTGACTGGCTGCTTTGAAATTGAAAATGTTTTGAATCTTTCAAAACTTTTCACCTGGCCTTGTTTCATTTAGAGGCTATTTCAAATCACTTTATTTCATTTCTATTTCGCTGTTTTGAGCTTGAAACGAGTCAAACAGCGTCAAAACAAAACAGGCGGTGAGGCTTTGCACAACCCTAATACATATTATGTTGTTTCATAAAGTAGAGGATCATTTTTATTTAGCTTTTAATGTTTTAAGATGTGGGTGTCAAACTCAACTGGGGCATCAGGCTGAATGGGGACTTATGGAGCTCCTTGCTGCCCAGATCCAGCCTGCAGCATGAGGGCTGCCACAGGGATCACTGTGGGGATCAAGAGGTGTGGTGGCAGTGGCAGGTCTTGTAGAGGAAGTCCAGGTGCAGAGGTAGAAAGCCAAGGTCACTGCCAATGACCATGCCCATTTTCATGGATTTATTTTGGTGGGGCCACCCCCATGTTTCTGGCTGTGGAGTCCCAGAGGCCCTCCCCCTCACTGCTGATTGGTTGAAAGGGCTGTTTGTTGTATGGCCCCACCTGTTGCCGCTGATTAACTGAGGGCTGTTTGTCATGCAGCCCCACCTCTCGCTGCTGATCGGTGGAGAGGGATAGGGCTGCATGACAGGCAGCCCTTTCAGTCAATCAGCTGTGAAGGGGTGGGGGTGGCAGCCATCATGGCTCTTCCACTTCGTGCTGGCAGCTGCCCCCTCTCCCACCATCCTCTCCCTCTACCCCCCGAAGGGCTGCAGTGGCTATGAGGACAACTGGCTCCCACTGGGGAGCCAGCATTTTGTGGGAGGAGGCTGTCTGTGCCAAGTGACTATTCCCATGGCTTGGTCTACCCCAGCACTGCCTTCAAAGTCATCTTGTTTATGCCTAAACTGGATATTAACCTCTAATTCTACATCTATTCAACACTGCATGACACAGCTAAAGGGTGTTTGTATAGTATCTAGCTATCAAAGTATCTGAAAGCCCAAGCAACAGCTGCTACTATGAAACAAATTAGTCATAAAATAATGACATGTCAAATGTTTTTATGTCGATGTACTTGGCTATATGTAAAGATGTGCAGTGCTGAAGAATGAAATTGTGTATTTATACAAGCAAGAGATTATCTTTCTAACCTGAAAAGAATTGATAGCTAATTCCGTAGAACTGTTTTATTTTAAGTCAGTTTGCTGAATCAACAAAAACACTTGGCAGCAAAAAGCTCCATCTTTGCCCAGAAAATATTTCACAAAAGGTCAGATTTATAAACCACTGGGAAACAATATGAGTTAAACATCTTTCTGTGGCCATTGAAATTCCATTAAACAATATTCCAAAGCCTATTTAAAACCTTGTAATTTAGCCAAAGTTATCCCAGAGGACCATTTATATCAGGTGCAATTTTTTAGGCATAGCTTTGGTTTAACTTTTGCATCTTTCAAAGTCTACTCACTAATGGCAACCTCCCTAGTCCTCCTTTTAGTGATATAAAACACAACATTAAGTAAAAACATATTGCAGCACATATGGAATTGTGCCCACACTTTTTAAAAGGTAAGAGTAAAGAACTGTCATAGATATAAATGGTTCCCAAAACATAAAATTAAACATAATGCAGTACATTTTGAAAAACCACTACCACTAAAATAATTTATGACATAAAAACAGTACCAAGCTAAAAGTTGTAATATTCAGCTTTCATCAAAAGCCTTTACAATTAGGTTTTCATCCTTTAGCCAATGACTGTTTTAGCATATTTCACAATGCTATGTACTATGTCTACCACTAGCTGTCTTATAGAAATCTGTTTACATACTGTGCTTTTGCAAGGCTGAGCACCAGGAAAATATACTGTGAGTAGGGAACTACTCCATTTCTCACATTGCAAAATTTGTGGAAATGGGCATAAACAAGATGACTTTGAAGGCAGTGCTGGGGTAGACCAAGCCATGGAAATAGTCACTTGGATTTCCCATGCAGCTGGATTTAGTAGCAAATTTAATATATTGGTATAAGGTGCTCCCACCTTGTCCTTCCCCATTTAGTGAAATGCTTGACTTTACCCAAAGCTTTTGAAAGTCACTCTTATCAATGCATT
The DNA here is from genome assembly GCA_030014935.1 of Caiman crocodilus. Taxonomy (NCBI): domain Eukaryota; kingdom Metazoa; phylum Chordata; order Crocodylia; family Alligatoridae; genus Caiman; species Caiman crocodilus. The sequence continues at coordinate 107,471,050 of JAGPOW010000261.1, read as the reverse complement.
ACATAGGAAAGCGGCTAGCTTGTAGTATATACACATTGAATTCCTGAATAAATGACTGTGGTGTGGTCACTGTTGTGGCAAGGGGAAAGTGCATACTGCTGAAGACTACCTATGTCTGCAGGCCGGATTCAGTGGTTCAGCTGGCTGTAGGCTTCTGACCTCTGAGTTAAGCTATAAGGTGCCACCCTGTCCTGTCTCCTGCCTAAATTCAAACTAAAATGGCTAACCACCTGTCTCTCAAATATTTATTAAATATATGATAGATACTGTTATTGATTTCAAAAGAGAATTTCTCTGTGGGTTTTTGTAATCTTAATTCTTTTCTGTTGTTTTAAGTAGTGGTGCACCAATATATCAGTCCATATTGGATTAGCACTTATAAAAGGAAAATTGACATTATTGGCAGTTGACTTTTTTGACTGGTGTGGCCAATAATGTCACCGATAAATGCTGCATGCATGTGCACAGTCTCAGCATGCATGTGGCCAGGAATGTAGCCAGACAGTTTGGAGAGCAGCATCTGGCCAGCAAGTCTGTGGCGGGGAGTGGGGTGGGAGGGAAGGGGCAGATTGGGGCCCCCATAGTGAGGTAGGGAGTGGGGCAGGGGCAGGCACTGCCCAGCCAGGGTGGGGTGGGGCAGAGGAGGGAGCCATGGGCAGCTCATCCAGTGTGTGGGATGGGGGGGTACCCTGCTACTGTGTGCACACCCAAGGGAGGCATGTGGGGCATGTACTGGGCTGCTCACTGTGGGCTTGGGGCCAGGGGCTGTACTCTTCTGTTCCTGGTAGTGGGGGCTGGGCCTGGGCTGCACTCTGGACAGCCGGGGCAGGGTGGGCAGCAGAGTTGGGAGGGGGGATACGGAGTGGGCTACAGCCATCCTAAAATATGGCATAGCCACACCATACCCCCCCACTCAGCACTGCTGCTGCTGCCTGTCTCATCCTTGCCCACCTTTGCCCCCAGCCCCAGCTCAGTCCCCTTGCTGGGAAGAGGCCACAGCCCCAAGCTTACAACAGGTAGCCTGCCCTCACCCCACACACAAATCCGGGGGGCACATGCCTCCCATGTCTCGACCAGGGGTGTGCTCAAAGTTAGGGAGCCGCCCCCCTTTTGTGCCCCCTGTATTAGCCACCTGTGGCTCTGCCCCACCCTGCCCTGGCTGGGCAGTGCCTGCCCTTGCCCCCAGCCCCCCCACTCCCTCGCTTACCATGGGGGTCTCGATCTGCCCTCCCTCCCATGCTCCTTCTCTCCCCCTTCTTTGCACCCCTATAGACTTACTGGCTGGATGCTGGTCTTCAAGATGCCTGGCTTCATACCAGCTATCAGATTGGTAGTGGCCGATATTACTGGTTAATAATCATGTATTGGTATCAGCCAAAAAAGTCTTTATCAGTGCATCCCTAGTTTTAAGTTTGCTTTTTAAAGTATGGCTATTACTTCAGCTTGCCATACTTCCAGTATTGTATCTATTCCAATTGGGTCAGTCTTAGAATATTCTATAGTACTTGGGATAGTGTTGTACTATCTTTTAGTAATAATTGCCTGGGAATCTCATGTAAATGTTATTTAAAGGATGGCATGAAGAAAGTTCATAAAAAGGAGACTGCTTATACTCCTATCGACACTTTGGGGAACTTCACTTTTTTGTCAGTTTAATTGTAGTGCTTCCTGGAAGTAATTGTCTTTTTAAAAAAAAAAAAAAAGAGTGGGGGGAGAAAAGGGAAAAAAAGTCTTCAGATACACAATAGGGTGGTAGTGAACACTACAAGTATTGTTCTTCCCATGTGGTTAGCAAAGATGCTGTCTCTGAAGTCTATTATTTCATCACACTTTTTTCTTCTTCCTTTTCCCCCATCTGGCTGATTATATTATTATTTTGGTTTATTTTCAAACTTCTGTGTTAGAGATCCATGACTTCTCAGGCTATAGCTTTAACTGTTGGTGTCAAAGCTGGAACTACAGTAGTGCTGAAAAAGGCTTGTAAAGCTTTTCATGGTGGACAATGTTTTGTTGAATTCATTTAGGAGGTGAGTCACCTCAGGACCTGGTGTCTGTAGTAAGCTGATGTTTCAGATTGTTGTGGTGTTAATTTTATCATGGACAAGGCTGAATTTCAGTGATTTAAATTCTTGCATTCTGTTTGTATACAATTCTGTCCTGTAAAGACAATTGAGATCCTTTTGTAATCCATTACAGTTCTATTCAGTAGACTGACATAACATAAAGGGGTTGATTTCTTTTTCAGTATAGTGTGTTAATTGACCAAAGGTAATTAAAATGCAGCTTTATCATTGGCTTCAGCTATACTAAGATGGGGAGGTATACTTCACTCAGAATTTTGTAAAAAGGCTAACTAGCATGTACAATGCTCTTCAGTAGAAATTCAAAAGCAACTTTTCATCTTCACTTTTCTGTGCTTTTGGCTACAACAGCAGCTAAGGTGCATGGTAGTTTGTTCTGCTGAGGTTGTTAAAATTCTTTCTGCATTGTCTTTGGTGTCCTATAAATGCTTAAGTCTTGGCTGCTGCCTCTGCTAATGCACAAAACACTTAGTCCAAGATAAATATTTTGGTACCAGCTTGTCATTTATCAGAGTTATATGGGGCAGCAGGACAAATTCATTTTTCATGCCCTTATGTAATGTTTACTAATTGTCTTTAAAGAAAAAAAGGTATATTTACATTCCTTCAGTAATGATTATAGGCAATGACTTCAAGGTAGTGAACCACCAAAGACTTCTGTGCAACAGAAGTATGGATATACAGAACCATTACCCTATAACAAAGCAAGGAAAGTCAGTTTTAAAGGGAGAAAAACATGGATTTTTCACTAGTTTACTGTTTACTGAATGCTAGAATTGCTTTCAGACTTTATTGGAGAAAAGTGAATTATGTGTATAATTATGCTGTTCCTAACCAAGAGTTTCCCTAGTAATGTTGGTTGCCAAATAGTTAATGGGTATTTGCTTTCTTGATAGTTTATTATGTTGGATAAAAAAATCTTTTCAATCATTTGTCATCTAAATGTGTTGGATATTGTGACATTGGAACATTAATGGTTTACTTTTACATGAATCGTATGCTAAACTTACATATTGGAATAGATTAACCAGCTTTACTGCCAGTTCCTTAAATACACCATAGTAGTTTATCAACGATTTTCATATCGGTACTTCATTACAATACTTTTTGGTTCAAGACTATAAATCATTTACAGTCCAGAAAATAATTGAATATAGATGAGTCTTCTCAACTGACTTGGAGTTCCTTCTGTTTTTTAAGTTCCCAAAAATTATATTCATCCAAGACAGACAGTGAAACTTAATTTATTTTGTTCTTTCTTTTTATATATGTTTTTCAAATTGTTTTTCTTTGTCGTTTTCTACAGGATTACTGAAGTTTCACACAGATATTGTCTTCAGTTATTTATCAGCACTTAGCATCAGTAAAGAGGGAGTTTCCTTTTCAGCCACATTTTTTTGTTGTGATTTGAGTTTAAAATTTATTTATGAAGTGTACATAAATATCCTTTATTTTATTAATATAACTCCAATTTGGTAAACATTAACCTCTGAATTGAGGTATAAATAAGAAATGACGCTGTGCAAGTAGACGGGTACCAGATTTCTAAAAAGATTAATTTTGCTATGCAATAGAAAATGGACTGAAGAAAATGGACTAGGAAGCAGGAGAGAAATAAAACATAGTTTCCAGGTGTTCCTCCACTGACATCTTCTCAGCTTTGGATATTTTTGTTCAAAATCAAATGTCTAGCAGCTGAAACTAATTTAAGTAATTGTCAGCTTGGGGGACTCATAGATATCATCACCTGAAACTTAAGCTACCAATGGGGAAGGTGAGTGAGATGAATCAGTGGTCTGTCAATTTAGATGTCATCTGTAGTTTTAAGAGTAGAAGTCAGTTCATAGAATACAAATAGCTCTTGAAATATTTAGCTTGTCATGGTAGTGGACTGTTTTGCTTAGTAAATCTACAAGTGTAGTAAAAGGACAGAATCACTAAATTCAAATAATGTTTATTTGGGTACTGTCTTGTCTCAGATTTTTTTTTTGTCTCCAAAAAAAGCTCTTGATCTGCTGGTGTTCTGGGACACATAAAAGAAATTACTTGCTAGTGATGCCCAACATTCCAGTTTCTAAATGGTTTGGTTGGAAAATGACCTTTGTTTAAATGAGAGCTCTGGTGCTTTCTCTTCATGCTGCGTTTGAAGCTGTTGATAGTCATTCTGCACGATAAACTGAGATGATATGTTAGTTTAACTCTCTGAAAAAAACTGCAGAGTTTTATTCTGTTTTTCTTTGCCTCCATTGGCTTTCAGTTGCATGCTCTTTTTCTCTTACTGCTAACAGCTGGATTATTGTACTGCTTCATCAGATCTTAAAATATCGGCTAGCTGTTAATTTCTATCATACATATGTGCAGTGAAAAACTTGGAGTATACTTTGCAATTTAGGTTTTTTAATCAAGCTTTTTACAAAGCTACACAGGGATCACTTTTCTAGAGAAAATTAAGTACCTTCCCACTCAAAGAGAGTCTCAGAGGCCCATTAGAACAGTCAGAAAGACATTAGTATTTGGTAATGTTAAATAATGTATTTAAATATTTAGGGAATCAATTGAACACCAAAATAACTGTGTTCTGCTAAAAAATAAACTCAGGGAAGTAATTTATTAAACTACTATTAAAAAAGTTTAAAACTAATTTATTTTCTGGAATCACTCCCTCACTTGGGGGAGTAAAAAAATGACACGATTTTTCAGCATCTATCTATAGGCAGAAGGCTCAGCAGTAACTGGTTTGCTAAACTTCTAAAACTATGTTTTAATTATATGCAGAGCAAATAGCATTTCCTTTTGTCTAACACTTTTGTTGTCTAAATTCTTGTTTTATGTAGCTTATAGCTGTGCCAAACTATAACACTAGGCCTGAAAATTCATGTTTTCATTTATCTGAAGTTGGGGTTTTGGTGGGGGTGTGGAGATTAAAAATATAAAAAATTAAAGATTTATCTACAACAGTTCAGCCAATTCTGAGCTCATTCATGGCATCTGAAAGATTATGTTGTTGCCTATGAAGCTGGTGCCTTTCTGAACCAGTTAGTCTCTAGAGTGCCATACTGACCTACCTTCTGTCTGATTTTAGACTAAAATGGCTAACTCCCTCCCCCACGAATTGTGAGAGTGAGATTACAGAAACTATTTTGTCTGTGTTAAAACAAACAAACAAAAAACAAAACAGAAAATGACTTTTTATTTAAATGTTCAGTTGATCATATAAGTTATTCAGGAATTTGAAATTTAGTAGAGATTTTCCCATGTTGTCACGAGTATATTTTTGTCCCCAGGAAAGTTAGCCTTAATGTGGCCAAGCTTATAAGCCTCTGAAAAATCATACTTCACACTGGATCTGTAGCAACTTGATAAAGTTTTCTGATGATTTTGTTGTTACTGAGCATGCCCTGTCCTGGGTTTAGTTTCAGACATTTGCTCCTCTCAGCTACAGGGCACTATATGAATGATTTAGACTGAATTTTGGAAGTGTATGGTGCCACATGCAGGTCTGTAACGGAGATGGTTTTCTTAGAGACAAAAATCTGTATTATGATATCCCTTAATAACAGGCCCTATTGTGCTAAGTTACTTAAGCCAGCTCCTACTGGATGCCTGATTGGACTTAGGTATCCAAACGTGATCCTGTTCCACCCTGCTCGAGTTGCTGAGTAACTGTTAATGCATCTTTGTAATGCTCTGTCACTTTAGCCTTAAAACCAAAATGCAGAAAGCAGCCAGGAATGACCCACTTTTTGCCTTCAGGGTTTTAAGCATGGTAGGATAGGATCACATTTTGACATGTGATAGATGGAATAAGATAAGGTCCTTTATATGTAGGATTAAAGGAAGATTTTTTTTTATAGTTTCAGGGCATGTCCTGTCACTTTATAAGTGGAGGTTATAGACCTAAAAATCTAAATGCCATATTCTTCTACATCAGTGATTCTCAACCAGAGCGTTGCAAGATAATTCTAAGGGTGTTGAAGCACCTAACCCATGGGCAGGCAAAATACCCATGGGCAGAGCCCCTAAAATATTTAGTAAGTTAATATTTATTCACCCTGGCTCCCTGTCAAAGCTGGATGGAGATGGACAGTAGGTCCCAGAGGGAGCCTTCAGCAGGTTTGAGCAACCCAGTCCTGCCCACCCCCAGCCAGTTCCCTGCTTTCCTGGAACCATATGCAGGGACTCTATACAATGCACCAGAAGCAAACATGTACAGAGCCAGCAGAACCGGGGGAGTGCTTCCCACCAGCAGCCTCAAGGCATAGATACTGCATGTCATATATGTCGTGTACCATGTTTATATTACAATATTCATACCATATTTATATTCATGTTTCTGCTAAATGTTTTAAAGTTTTGGCGAGATGCCTTGAATGTTTGTTTTTCTTTTAAAAAAAAGTTAAGAACCACTGCTCTACAGATGCCTAATTGCTGTTGAAGTCCATTGGAGCAGAATCAGACCCCAAACTGAAAAACCCAAGACATGGAAGTGCTGTATTGTAAATTTTAGAATGTAATGTCATCTCTAGATTATTCTCAGATGCTTGAATGGGGTTACACAGATACTCTGGGTGCTTTAGATTGTGGTTCATATTATGGTTGCCCATGCCAAACTATAAATCCCTGTCATGCCATAATATGAAAGAAAATACACGTGTCCTAAAACTGAGGATCCATTTCTGTTTAGTACGCCTTTTTTTTTTTTTTGCATTACGCCTTTTTCAAAAGAGAGCTTGCCACGTATGTTGGTGTCGCTGCCAAAACTTCTCTTAGCAGGAGTAGATTACTCTCTAGGTCAAAAGTGTCCAATAATGGTGCCTTCATGTAAAGCGTCTGTTACAGTATTTATTGGTCCAGCACACTGATGAAAAGAGGAACATAAAATGTATATGAGCTGTTGTTTTGCATGCTTGTGCTAAGACTCCTGCAGACAACAAAGCTCCTCTAATCTTTTAACTTAGGCAGTTTAAGGAACTGGAGAGGTCTGTTTTGATAAATGCTTTTTTTCAGCTGTATGCCCCCCCCCGCCCTCTCTGCAAAAAGGTGTCAGATTTGCTCTTTATATTTTGGCAGTCTTATCTTGTAATTCTTTTTCAACTTGTTCCCCAAATATTTACATTTAATGTTTAACTTGTGGAATAATTGCATGTGTCACTTATGAAGTAAAAATGGGACCCTTTTGCTCCTAGTTTTTTTTAACTACAAGAAAGATATTGCACTATAAGTGAAACAGCCCAAACAAAGAAATTTACAGTTAAAAATGCCTTTTCCTTTTCATTCTGAGTTTGCTGACGACACCAAACTGTGGGCTGAGGTGGGGACACCAGGAGAGAGCGAGATGCTGCAGCGGGATCTGGGCCGGCTGCAGGAGTGGACGGACAGAAACAGGATGGGATTTAACGTGGACAAGTGTAGGGTGATGCATCTGGGGAGAGGCAACCCCCAGCACACATACTGGCTG
>JAGPOW010000261.1:107444638-107457954 GCA_030014935.1 Caiman crocodilus | reverse complement strand
GAGGAGAAAGCATTCAGGGCCTGATCTGGGAGGGCGGAGAGGGGAGGGTTTCCCAGCCCCAGTCCATCTTCATGGCAATGGTCTGCCTCTGATACAGGCATGGTAGGGGAGAGTGTCCTGGTCCCAGTCCAACCGTGTGGCAATGGCCTGTCCCATGCAGCCACACAGGGCTTGGTAATTTGACAGCTGGGCGGGGTGGTGGTATTAAATGCTACTGCTCCCCCCACTGCCAAATCTCCTAACCTGTTGGGAGTCTCATGTGCTGGATACCATAGCTCCCCAGGCTGGATTTGACCCATAGGGCAGGGGTTGAACACCTTGTACGTCTGGCTTCTGTGTTCAGAAGCACGAGTTGTTTGAAGCTATCCAGTGAAGGACTTCTCTTTGAAATCTCTCCACTTTTCCCTCCTACTTTCCAACTTTGCGCTAAAATTGAGGGACACTGCAGACTTCTGCACAACTTCTAATAAGGGCTATCCTTTCATTGACATTTGTTTACATTGGCATTAGCAATATTTATTTTTCTAGAAACTTCACAGATTTAGATGGGAGAGCTGGAGGACACAAAATCTGGTCCACCTGCCCTTTATGATTGTACGCTTTAACCTGAAACAGTATCACTTAAGCTCAATATAATGAAAATGGGTGGTAGACCCTTAAACCTGCATACAAATGAAGATGTGCAGATGAAGAATACATTGTTACCATTATTGAACATAACCATAGTCAAACATGCAGAATGTAGGGTTACACAATATTTCTTCTTCCAGTAAAACCAGCAACAATGTGTAAAAGTAAAAACACTGCTATTATGTACAGACATAAGGGTAAAGTGGTGTTGATTGATCATGAAGTAACATATCAGATCTGGGTATGAAGAAAAAGATATGTAAGCTGGTTTCATGTTGCTCTTGTGTTATTCATAGAGTTAAATACATTTAACAGGCAACACAGCATGTGGGATTTTGGGAAGAGGTGGGGACAGGGTTTTTTCTTTGTTTCTAAGTTGCAGTCGTTAGCAGTTTTCCCAGGTAAAACAATTTCCTGCCATTGGTGGGGGGTCAGACTAAATGGCCTGCTTTAGGCCCCTTCTGACCCTAGATACTATGAATAATAGTGTATGGGGCCCTTGGACATTTTACAGGGCAAGAAGTTTTTGTGGGGGTTTTTTGTGATCATAGTACTTTCACATTCAGAACTACCTGACACTTTCCTTCCTTTTCTTTTTCTTGCTGTTGTGACAAGGTATTTAGCAGAATTCACCAATTCATTGGAATCTGACAGGTCTGTACCGTGAGCGCTTCTGCTCTGGCCTTGAACTTTTGATCTCTGGGCTGACAACCATGCACCTTAGTGCCTGCATTGCTCCAGCCTCTAATACTAAAATTTAGTCATATCATTAACGTGTTGTGGAAAGCTTTAGGAACATTAGAGGTTTAATGTAGATGTATTGGAGTGACACAAGTTAAGGAGCTCCTTGGCTTCTTCCTTCCACATGTCAACAAAGTAATCTGTAAAAATTACACTCCTGTTTTTTTCCAAAGATACAAGTAGTAGAATTTTTTCTGCAGGATTGAAGAACTTCAAAGTGCAAATGGGGATTATTTTATTAAAAATCAGGTTATATGTGAAAATATATGCATGGTATTCATGTTGAATGATGCAGAAATATTAGTTCTGCTACATCTGCCTGTAAAAATAGGCCCAGGGATTTGTGCCGGTACCTGAGGCTCCTGATGTGCTCACCAGGGTAGCCTGATTGCTTAAATTTGTTCTTTCTATTTATGCCAGTTGTCTTAAATCAAATCAAAATTTTAATTTAAAACATTCTTTAAAAATCAAGTCCATCAAAAAAAACCCAAAACAACAACAACAACAAAAAGTCCAAGGTGCTCCAAGGTCTTCAGGAAGAGGCTCTTTTACTTCACTTCTATTTTTTTTACAATTAAAAGCTGTACCCACTTTTAATTTAAGTTCACTGCATTTATGACCTACTCTTGGTTTGATTTTCATTCACAGACCCAGTGCCCACTCAGCCCCCCTACCCCAAAAACCCACTTTTGTTCCTAGTTTATTTGCAAACCAGGTCAGATGCCTTTGATTAGCTCTCAGCTAGAGCATAATTTGAATCTTGACAGATTGAATCTAAACAGCAGGCTTTTTCCAGCTCAGCCAAAGGATAGGGGGCAAAAAAACAAAAGCTAATTCCAGTTCATAAGCAGGACAACAGCGCTAAATAAATGTGCAACTGTTAATGAATAGCTATTTCAAATATTTACAGAAGGTGAAAGAAAAGAAGATTGTCATCCTAGGCAGCTGTTCCAGGGGTAAGCCATTAAAATAAACATGATAAATGATGTTCAAGTGCTAATATATCTGTCAAATATTAGATGTACTCAAAATATTAAACTGTTCAGAAGTATTAAGAGTGTATTAGGCATGGCAGTGGTGCTGTGGATTCTAGAGAGGAAAATTTCTTATATTTTCACAAACCTGAGGTGTAGGAGATCAGAGGTACACAGAGGGTGGGTGGGTAGGTATATATATAAATAATATAAAAATAAATAAATATTACAAGTGTCTACTCTATTCAGGTTGTTTAAATAATTTAAATTTTCAACTCTATTTTGGATCAAGGCATATTGTATATGAATGTAACTTGTGCAGTGCTTTTGGTGAAAAGTTATTTTTTTCCACATAATAGTACTTAAAAATAGAAGATATTTTGGGGGTAGCCAAAGATGATTAGCTTTCAGCAGGGCAGGAGAAGAAGAAAAAGCTGACTACACATTAAAGTATTTCCACCAGACTCTGGGAAATTTGAAAATGAGCATAAAAAATAATCCTAAGATTGGCATTCTATTAGTGTCAGATCAGTGGTTATTTTATCCTGTAGAGGAATTATACTTTAACATGCTTCAAGACTAAACTAATCATTTTCTACAAGAAGTTTAAAAGAAGGCGTTATGGTGGGTGTTTATATTGACAAACAATAATTAATGAGTTGTGTTATTTATGTTTGTTGACCTCTGGTTGCATTAGCTGGTGAAAGTAATTAAGGCAAGTGTGTCAAACTCATCTGGCCCCCATGAACCAGATAAGCGGCCTGAGGCTGGTGTGAGGGTTGGATAGGGCCACCGACCCTCTCCTCTTCCCCTCCTCCAGCATGCTTGATCTGGCAGTCATTCCAGCTGGTCTGGGCCCCATGGTGCATCTGGGCACATTTCATGCAGTGACCACTTTGCCATTTGCAGCACCCACCCCAGCAGCTAGTTCCAGGCCTGTGCTAGCAAGTACTCCAGCCAGTCTGGGACCTGTGTTGTATCTGTTGCGTGCAAGTACTACAGATAGTGCAGGTCCTGAACTGGACGGAGTAAGTCCTGCATGCAGAGATCATACCATATGCAGGGCACAGTCCTGACCATCTGGAGCAGTGCATAGATTGAGTGTGCTGTGAAGGGGAAGGGACAATGGACAGGATCTGCCCTGGCTACGTGGCATGGGCATGCCTGTATGAGTCTGACAAGGGCCAGGGGCAGCACTGGGGGCCAGATAGTAGGAATCTGAGAGCCAGATTCAGCTTGTGGGCCGTATATTTGATGCACCTGAATTAAAGTTTAATAGAATTTTTATTTTTTGTGAGAGTTTTGAAAAAATGTATAAATATTTTAGGAAAGGAAGCACAATCGGAACCTGGTATTTCTGTACTCTCACATCTTAAACTAACTCTTCTTGACTATAGGGTATCTGTCATTTTCAGGGGTACTTTGAAATGCCAAACAAAAACAACTTAATATCTACTTAGTAAAGATTGTTTGTACAAGTGGTTCATTTAAAGCATGATTTGTACTCTTCAGTACATTTTTTTCCCCTTGGGAATTGCCTGGTACTTGAAAAAAATGCAATTTTTTTAAAAGATAATTTTTAAAAAGCTTATTAGTTAAACTGGACTAAGAAAGATGCTCCATTACCATTGTGTTTCAGAGGGATAACTTACATGAGTAAAAGAAATGTAGAGTGAGTTTTAATTGAAGTGCTGCCTGTACCCAATAGAGACGTGCAGTACAGCCACATTGGACATTTTTTGTTTTCTCCTGTTTTCTCCAAGGACTCCTGCTCTTTAGCTAACTGAGAAGAAATTCAGTCTGAAGGAGACAGGAGCTCAGCTCTGCTTCTATCTTGAGCTGTCTAGGAGAGTAGGCAGAGTAAAATGTTTTGATTTTAAACTTTCAAAGGAATCAATAAATATACTTTGATTTCATTATTAAAGAAAGGTTAATTCATTTGATTAATTTGATTAATGTGCAAAGAATGTTCATTTGGTCCCTTCTGCATGTTATATTTATTATGCAGTTAGATTGTTATTTGTGCAATTGGGCAATAAATTTAGACTGGCTGTATGTGCAAATTAATGGTCATGCCTTAAAAGATCCAACCAGCTATAAAGTGATTTCTCAAAAATGTGTAAAAAAACTTGATAGCCGGTTTCCATCTAGCTTTATTTTGTATGTGTAGGTGGCCTTTATTTTGTATGTGTAGGTGGCCCTATACTTAGGCTTAAGATAGCCTAAGTAGCAGCAGAGATGAAAGAATACACTCTCAGCCAGTGTCCAGATGTTAGGTCCAGGGGCTACTTCATGCCAGCCAAACTGTATATGTGCTACTGAATGGGAGTCATAATTTCTCAGCTAGAGATACCAGTGTCCAATCTGTATGAGGAAGTGACATTTTTCTTATGCTATATATTCATGCTCCCTTCACCTTTCTGCTACTCATCAGTACCACTGCCCAATGTCAAACTAAAGAATGGGCATGTTTTTCGAAAATTTACCTTCAGAAGACTAGACCACCTTTACATAAATAAGGCTTCTGCTACACATGCGGGTAAAGTCATGATTGGATCTAATGCTTGATCCAAACAATCATGCCTCCTGCCACGCCACACGTGTATGGCAGGAAGCATTATGATGAGACTGCACATTAGATTGAATTGTGCCTTATTACTGGTATAATGAAAGCCTGACACTGGGTACCTCTGGAATTGCGAAGAAGCAGGCTTCCATGGCCAGGAGCTCCTTTTGCTGATGGGGCTCCCAGCTGCAGGGACCATGTACAGCTGGGCCAGAGTCCCACACCTCCCTGGGCTCTCAGTCCTAACTCTGTGTGTGGTACAGCTGGGACACAGTCCTGTCAGTTTCTGGACAGCTGCAGTCTCCCAGAAGCCCCACAGCTGACAGACTGCAAGAGCTGGAAGATTTCAGCAGCTATGTTCTCCCAGGTCTATGTAGAACAGTACCTTGACTTGTTTCGTGACTCTGAAGACATGAAGACAGATTGTTAGAGCCATCTTAAGTGGAGGTTTGTATTGGGAGCATTTAAACCAGTGCTGTGGGAGCCTGGTCTCCTCTTTTGGGGCTTAGTCTCCTATCACTTTGTCTGAATCAGAATTTAACTTTCTGGGCCTGGGGCAAAGTCTAATAATTTTTTCAAAACTAAGGAAATAGGTAGGGTAGAGGGGAAGGAAAAGGGTCAGCAGGTTGGAAAGGTTATTCTTGAAATAACACTCTGTGTTATGTATTTTAATGTATGGGATAGTTGTCCAGAAAAGGGGTGGGCACACACACAGGTTTTAATAAATCTGTGATATTCCTGACTCTGTAATTCACATTAGTATTGGCTTCAATACTGTCAACTGCTTCAGCTGCCCTCTGGTCATCATTTGCCACATCACTGTAAAAGGCAGCCTAATTGGACTTTCCCAGTAAAGGTTACATTGGTTTGTATCTCATTTTCTTTGCAGTATTCGCATGATGTCTGTGACATCTTAAATCTAATTATTGGAAGTTTGTCTTCAATTTGTCCCCTTCCCAGTGCTACAACAGAGAAGATAAATCTGGAGGGTCAGGTAGCCCATTTGTCCTATACCTCCCAACTTCTTCGCCCTGCAGCTCCTTCCTTCCTGCCTTATTTCAAACCCGGCTCTCCCTGAGTACATGGAAGCAAATTTGAAAAACATAACCTTGACATAAATATAGCTGTAGTAATTTGCATATAGTACCCATAGACTTAGTTCATCCAGAATGGATGTTTTGGAGTTTGTTTGTTTTTTAAAGTGCTGCAAGTTTTAGAACAGGTACTTCATAAACATACTTTTTTAAAGTAGCACTTTGGCACCTACAAACTTTTTTTTCCAAAAATGTTTATATAAGAAACAACAACATATACGTGTGTACACACACACACACACACGCACCCTTCAAGACTCAGTGAACTAATATATATATATATATATATATATATATATATATATATATGTGTGCATTTCTGCCTTGATTTCTGTAAAACTTCTGTGCAACTAGCTCTGCATCTGGGACCACTTTTCCTCTGACTTGCCAGCTCTTGGGAAGCAGAACTACTACCATGGGCTTCTTCTACCAACAGTTGCCCTAAGAACCTATATCTCCAGTGAGAAACAAGAAGGGGTGGGCCCAGAGTACAAAAGAGACTTGGAAAGCTTAATGTAGTGTCAGACATAGATAGACTGTAATTAATTGCATCAGCCTTGAATGATCTAGAATAAATTATTAAAAATAATCCCTCCCTCCCTCCTTCAGTTTTAGAAGATATAGATATATATTATTCTGGCACCCCAGGTAGTCAGCTCTTGGAGCTAGTGCCTCTCCTAGCCCCCACTGCCTCCCCCCTAGTTACACGAATAGTAACTTCAGACTAACATTACTGACTGCCTCTCTTAGAAGTTTACAAAAATTACAGGAACATCCTGGAGGTTCCCAAAAACTCAAAGATTCTGTTTTTCTCTGGGGAAGGAAGTAACCACTTCTTAATATACTTACTAACTCCCCATCCTCCACCAAAATTCACCCCACTGTTCTTGATTTGATTTCATTAGAGTCTTTTGGAATATTTGAATCTGTAGATTTTTTTAAAAATCAAGATGTATATTTCTGTCAGCAGAAATTTCAGACTGAATTTTGGCATGTACCTTGTTAGTGCAGATCTAGACTATTTTTTAAATGCACACAATTTGTAATCTACAAAGGCAGGTGTAATCTGTGGAACAGGAAAAATATTGTTTTTTGGCTTTTTATATTTTTTCATTTTTTTCCTTTTTGGACCTCCTCACAGCCGGCCTCAGACAGTTACAAGCACACTGTATCCTTGTTCCTTAAAGTCTAAGTTCTTGTATGGTTTTTTGTTGTGGTTTGGAATGCCTACAGTAGAAGAACACTACATCAGTTACAATTCTGTGGAAATAAATATTTTTGCACTGTAAAATCTCATTGGGAAAAAATAGAATGTTTTTGCTGTTGATTTAATTGGAAATGTGTATAGTGAAAGCAATAGAGACACTGCTTAATATGAATAAAACAGTGGGTTGTACCCCTTTCCTGTGTAAGATTTTAATGGAAAGTGTATAGATGGGGGATATTTTATATTTAAAAATAATATGATTGCGTTTTAATTATGCTGGGAAGGTCCACTAGTAAATAGAACAGTGAAGGCACTTGGTGTTTTGAATATAGCAAATATTTCATTGTAGTAGTACTGTACTTTAATAGCCAGATATCTCCTAGCTACAGCACCAGTTTGGTAGCTTGAAGTAGATGAAATGAGAGAGTTAGCTGGGGAAGGGAATAACAGCATAATTCCAGGGCAGTGTTGTGAGTATGTGGGAAAGGAGGCTGGCCTCTCCTACTATAGCTAATTGATGGCTACAATAGTGTGTTATAGTATAATGTAGTGTGTTGTATATTTATTAGCTGCTAGTTGGTCCATGTCTGTTATATCTCAAGTTTGTGTGTACAGCTTTACTTCTATATTTTCCAGTTAATTTATTTTTTAACATAAATACATTTTGTACTAAACTTCATAAATATTAAGAATGCTTAGAAGCTAAAATGAATAAGGAACTTTGTTTTTCCTCTTTAGTGCTTCATGACTGCTACCCTTCCTCCAGCCCCTTCTGCTTCTGAAAACAGGGAGGCAGTATTCTTTTTTCCCTGTTCTTAAGACCTCTGGTTACTGAGAGGAAGAGAGAGCTGGCCCCTTTTGCTTTATCAATTCTCCAGGCTTTTTTCCCCATCTCCTGTAAATATCTCAATAGTTGTATATGTTGCTGCTCATTGAGAGAGTTATACTAGCCTTATTAAATTTGCTGCTGCTCACAGCATGCTACACAGCAGCAGGAAAACTAATGATAATAATGATTTCTCTGTGAATGTTAAATTTATGAGCAGAGGCAGTAGAGTAGAGTCTGTAGATTCAGCAGCTAAGTACAGACATTCAAAAAAACCTGAGCCTGAATCAATTCAATCTTTGCAGGTTAGTCTAAGATGCATAGATTGAACCAAGAAGCAAGTAAATAGACATTCACTTTTAATTCTGGAAATGTAGCCACCTGCCTGCAGTGGTTCAGGCTAGAAGCTGCGGGGTGCTAGAGCACACCCTTCTTTCCCTTTGGCAGTGGCTGGAAGAAAGCTAAGCATGGACAGGCCTTGGCAGGCCAATTGAGGAGGGGTTTAAACTCTCCATCCTGGCCTGCATGTTCCCCAGTCGGGGTGTGCCTGGAGGGGGAAGCAACCCCTGCCAGGCATTCCGCCGCCCCCCCGTTCAAGCAGTGTGGGGCATGGCCAGCCCCAGCAGTAGCCTGAAGCAAATGGGGAGAAGGGAGTGGCATGGACTCCGGTTAGGGTTTGCCAGCTATTTCACCTGACTTGCCACTAGAGTGGCGGAGGCTGTGGCCAGCCCTGGCAGCAGCCCAAAGCAAATGGAGGGGCTCAGTTGCCAGCTATGGAGCTCTGTGTTTCAGCCTGCAGGGTTCTGTAAGGGTCTGGAAATTTATCAAAGGGAATCTTGGAAATTAATACAGTCATTGCTGTCCAAGTACCAAATTTGCAAGCCTTGTGGTCCAGATAGCGTGACCTTGGATGGGTCTGGGGCTAGGCATTGGGGCCCAATCCAAAACTCATGAGGCTGAGCTGTGATATGATGTGTAGGGCCTAGGCCTAATCCAGTATGCACCATATCAGGCCCCAGCCCCATTTGGGCTGGATAGGGCCTACAGACTGGATACAGCCTGCAGGCCCACTTCACACCACTCATGTGGCTCATGGGGTTCAAAAAGCTGAGCACCACTGGTATAGTAGGCAAGGGATTTTAGTCCTTAGAAATGTTCCATGCAAGTTATGCTGACACAAGTGTTTAAATTTCCAGATGCTGTCCAAAAGCAAGAAACCAAACAACAGGTAGTAAGAAGAGCTTCTGTATCTCAGCTGATGTTTATAATAACTTCTAAGATCCTTTTTATGTATTTATTTTAGAGCATGTGTGTAACTATGTATGTGAATAAACTTATAGATTTTGTTTGTGATGTATCTGTGATTAATAATGACATGGAAGATGACACTGATGGATGCTGGGATGGGAATGGAGGGGCATTGATAGGCTAAATCACTTTATATATATTCTGTTCATATGCTGTCCCTCTGAAACATATATTACTGTCCCTTTTGGGAACAAGATACCAGACTAGATGGACCCTTGATTTGACCCAGTATGGTCCATCATAAGTTCATTCATGTTTTAAGAACTTTATTATGTAGGCATAATAAAGTACATTAGAAAAGGAGATACAGTCAAATCTTTTTCTTAGACCCAAGTGAGAAAACACCCCTTTGTTATCTTTGTGTTTTTCAGCTCTGTAAGGAATTGTTTGATTGTTAAATATATCTTAATTTATTTTTGGTGTTTAATTATTTTAATTTGCATATTGGACTGGTATAGTCTTCTCAAGATAATTATTTTATTCCTCCAGCTGTTCCCACAGCCATTGTGCTGAACAAGCATTTATTTCAGTATGTCCTTGATAAAATTAATGAAAGCATCTGTAGAAGCCCAGCAGCAGCTGCAGTGCCTTATGGAAGCCAACTTCTGCTTAACATTGTGATAAAAGACATAGTTCTGTGCTGGAAGCTAATGTTGGCTTACTTTTAGCATAAAAAGAGTTGCACCTGCCACAGCTAGACCAAGCACTGAGGTTTGTTGATTACATGTTCTTGTTAGTGTCATTGTTATTGGTAAAATGGGGGGTGATGTCATCCTTATCAAACCCAATTGGAACCCTGCAGGGTGACAAATAATTTGCCCACTGCTTTTTATCAGCATGGGCCTTGTTTTAGAACTGAAGAGTGCTGAGTTTTCACAGTTGAATGCTGTAGAACTGCAGAGATGTATGGAAATGGAAGGGACTGATATTTGTAATCAGTTGCATAGTAATGGCTAAGGTGCAATGAAACATAAGTGCGCATTTAGGGTAATTATATTGCTACCAGGTGGGACCCTGGGGCTTTGCATGTATAGAAACTGCTTGAGGTGGCAGATATGCAGCAAGAAGTACTGCAGCACCATCTGCTACTTTCTCATTTTCTCATTAATTCTTCTGTCCCCTAAGCCTGGACTGCATTGACTTTGAACAGCACCTCATCTGTTCAGTATCTCATCTCCTATTCGAGAGTAACCCCAACTAGTAGTGTCGATGTGATGCAATACAACAGTTTTTATAAGCAGAATATATTAGCATACCATTCTTTTACTGGTCCCTAAGGGGCATTCTCCATATTTCTTCTATTTAGCTCCATATTCCTTCTATTTAGCACATCTCTCAAACCATGTTAGTGACTTTTTTAAGCAGTAACTCATATCTTTTTTAAAGCATCTCCTTGTAGAGAGAGAGAGTGAGTGAGTGTGTGTAGAGTCTCAAATTGGTCATTTAAAATAATCCTATTCTTAGTAAAGCATAAAGCATTTAGGGCAAGATCCCACAGAAGTGCTGAACTGCTTCAGTTTCTACTGAAGTCAGTAGAACATGTAGATGCTCAGGATGCAGATGATTGGAGGCAGAATTGGTTTTTCTGAGTGTATAATGTGAGCAAGTAGTTCAGATGTAAGCAGTGACAGGTGATTTTGCTATTCAAAATCGTTGTGTAAACAAAACAAAAATAAGTTTTGAATAACTCTAATTGCATTTATGAAGATGAACAAAATAGGAAATAATAGAGCAGGAATGGTTTCTGCATTGCTTCATTTCCAGGCTATCCAGTACTTAAATAATAATACTGATATGCATTGTCTGAGAGAGACTTCTTCCAAGATGACTCCATTCATGTTCCTCACTGATTAGTTATGGACAGGTGATCATAAATGTGTTTGTTTTAAAGGAATTAATTTATATCTAAGTCATATAATATGCAGTGGTTTGTAAAGACTGTGTGCACCAAGAGTACTTCCCTTAAATATGAGCTTTATGACAGTGCAAGTGTGCTTGATGCAGTTAATTTAATTCAAATGATTCAATTAATAAAAGGCCTAGAAAAGCTAATTTAGCAGTATAAAAATGTTTGTTAAGATGTATTTAATTCTCTTCCTGAAAAAATAATATGCTGCTTTTGCAGTCAAGCTTTCTGTTGCATTAGAAATTGAACAGATATACAAGGGAAAAGGTAGAAACCACAGGCACAAAGTAGACCCTCTTATTTTTGTTTAGGGCATTTGTGATGCCTTGCTCTTTCCTATCTTTTTTTTCAAATAGCTGAATATTTTACAGCTCTTGCTGTTGCATTGGATTTGAAACAAATCTAGATTTCTGATTTACTTGACTTAAGCTGCTTTGTAGACAAATGCATTCCAAAGCCTCTACCACGTTACACTTAAGATATGCTTAACTAGTTAATCACATCTTAAGTTGTAACCTAGCCACATGTTAAAGCAATTAATGGTGTCGATACAAGGAATAACTCAAAGTTATTCCACAAAAAATGTATAATAACTTTGTGACTGGTTCCTATCACACCATTAATTGAATGTGTGCCCAGGTACGCCCCCATTGCTGGGAGCCCAAATTGGTTGACAGGGCTCTCAGTTGTGGGAACTTGCCACTTGCCAGTGCAGAGGGGACCTGGGATCATGATCCTGGGCTCCCTCTGCACTGTAAATAAGGGATCTGATGCTTGAAACCTCAATAACACCGCCTGCCATTTACATGTGGCATGGCAAGAAACACAGTTTTGTGAATTGTGCATCAGATCCCCTGCTGCCTTTACCTGCCTGTTTGGTAGGGGTCTATGTTTAACCTTGCTGAAGTCAGTGTAGTTAATATCTGGGATGAATTTGGCTCAGTGTTTACGAAATAATCAAGTAGCTGTTCAAGCTTGTCCTTATATTATGGTCAGTACCATTAAGCCTAAAATGATCTGGTTTAAAAACATCTGAGCTCCCTCCAGTAACTTTTCAGCACTGCTCTGAGACCGTTGGGAAGGGCACTATATAAATCGAATAAATATAATAAAACTAAATAAACAAGTTAGTTCTTTGACAAGCCTAGCTCCTAGAATTATAGAACTCTGCTGACTTCTCTGATGTTGATAACCAGGGTTATCTTAGGTTGTCTTAAATGATGTTAAATGCCGTAAGAAATTGGACACATGTAAGAGAAATATAATGGTATTTATTTTAAAAAAGTGTAATATGATCAGTGTTTGGCAGGCATGTGATAGATTTTGTGCGTGGAGGAGTACAAGAACTGTGTGTAGCTTGCAAGTTTTATTTAATTGTAAGCAACAAAGATTCAGGCCACATCCAAGGAGTGTTGTTAAGATCTTTACAATTTGTGAGGATTATTATTATTATTATATTAAGAAAAATGGATCAGAAAAGCTGTACAATGGCTAAAACCAGAGAATTACTTCTTTGCTCTTCAGCCTGAATTTTTTTTATGCCTCTTGGGCTTCTGCTATCGCTCTCCCAGAACTGGTACTTTGGCTGCAGGCTGGCCCTTCTGTCTCAGTTGAATCCCTTGCAAAATCTCTGACATTTAATCCAAGCATATCTAGGAGAGAGCTGGATCTGGTCGGGGGGGATTCTTCACAACACCTAAGGGAAGGAATGACTTTGAAATTGCTCTCTAGCTTTTCCAGATAATATATTTTTCTCTCAGTTACCAGTTAACAGTATGTAATCTAGGGTGTGTCAGGTTACATGCTCAAGGTTCATAGTATCATAGTATCTAGGGTCAGAAGGTGCCTAGAGCAGGCCATCTAGTCTGACCCCCCTGCCAATGGCAGGAATGAGTGCCAGGGTCACAGGACTCCAGCCAAGTACCTATCCAATCTATTCTTGAAGGTGCCCAAGGTAGGAGCAAAAACAACTTCCCTAGGAAGCTGGTTCTACATCCTAGCCACCCTAACTGTGAAGTAGTGTTTCCTAATGTCCAACCTAAACCTGCTCTCCAGTAACTTGTG
>JAGPOW010000261.1:107416107-107438654 GCA_030014935.1 Caiman crocodilus | reverse complement strand
TGCTGGCCAAAACTGCCCTCTGTAATACCTGGGCAGCCATGTTGTCAGCAATATATTCACATAAATGTAGCACTGGGTTGCACAGGTTTGCCTCTGGGCGTAATTTGAGGATTAGGTGCCTAGATATGACTGATTGTGCTCATACAAGGACTGATAGAGATAAATTGCAGGACTACTTGTGTAACTAGAATTTAGTTGTTAATCCTGTTGCTGATACATGAGCCAGGAAAAAAAAATGATGCATTGGCACATACTAACAATTACTTTCTTCCCATATTGTATTGCCGGAGGGAACATATGAAGAATAGTTGAAGTAATTTACACTAACTGTAGTAAGGCATAAGCAATGTGGTCTTGTTGAATGATCTCTTGTAGAACTCTCTTTCATGCGCAAACCTTCTTTTTCTCACTGCTGATTCAGACTGGAAAGATTTTAACTGCCAAGGATGGTTAGAGGGACCACAGTATGTGGCAGTCTGACAGTGCAAATCCAAATACTCACTTGTTACAAAAGGATTGAAGTAAAGAGTAGGTGTTGCTTCACCATCTGTAAGAAAAGAATTAGCATTTCATTTGTATTAGTTGCTGCTGTTCTGGTTTTAGAAGCTGACTCACTGTCTGAACACACTAGAGGGCTTCTCCTAATATGTCAGGTTAGAACTGTCTGAGCTGTATTGCTGACTGATTTGGAATTAATCATTTCATTAACAATTTCCTTAACTTGTTGCAAAGTGCTTGTTAAAATGTCAGTGGTTAGTAACCCCAATATGCCTTTATTGTGCCTTCTTGTACTATTAAATATGCCCTGTGAAGGGAGAAGTAAACACTAGCCAGTTTTTCTATGGTTATAACCACACGTGGCTTCTCTCAGACTTGACATGCCTAAAAAAAGTAAAAACTCGATTAAGTTGCGACTCGGGGGAGGGTACAAATCAATGAGTATATAAAGTGATAGCATGTCTTAAAAACATCCCTGAGCCTGTTTACTACATTAAACCCATTACTGTCACTAACACTGGCGGTGAACTGTAGTCCTAATTTTCCATGTGTAGATGAGCCCCCCAGAAAGTAAAACACTGGGCATTTTTACAAATGCAGGTGTCTCAGAGGCAAGTGCTTTGAAAAGGGCCTGATGCTGTAACACTTACAGTTGTATAAGTGACAGAATGCATGTCAGCACTGAAAAAATGGTGGCGCCATGCTTTTGAACTAAAATACATCGGAGGTGCTTTAGTTCAAAAGCTCACTGTTGCCATTTTCTGCATGCTGGCACACATTTTGCTGCTTATACGTCGTGCAGCACAGTGCACATCAGCTTGTGTGTGGAGCAGACACAATTAATCGAATCTGCTCCAAAGTGACAGATCTCCGGTGCATCACGGGATGAAAAAGTATATGTATTAATTCCTAGTATGTCTAAATCCCTGCCCTCAAAAAGGGTTTTAAAAAGAAAATTACTCTAGTAATTACTATATTATAATCACAGTAGGATACAATGGCTTTTCATAGAACTTGAGCTGATGAGGCCTCATGTTTTACAGCATGCAAAAAGTGTGAATTCAGAAAGACTCATCTTACAGTTTTTAATGCAAATCAGTAAAATCTCAGTGGAATGTAAACAAACAAGAACTTTACTGTTCCATGAATTTACACTCTGGTAATGAAAAATTGTCACTGATTATACTCTGAATCTTAAGATTCACCCAGTGGTATATGTAGAGAGAGGTAGTTGGTGACCTGCCTTCTGCCTGGTTTATGCACCTTTTTTAATTATTCAGAGCAAAACTTGAAGAGAAAAACAAGTGCTATCAGGTAGATTGTTTGATGTTAACAGGACTGTATGGTTGGTGCCATAAGTGCAGAGATGTACTGATAATAGCTTTAGGCTACAGATATGGTATTGCATATATTTATGTCTATGTCTTCAGCGATTTTTCTCTAAAACTGAAGCTCTCGCATTATCCTTTAGTCAAGCTTTCAGAAAATTACATATAATAAACAAGAGACTTCAAACAACTGCTGGATTTGAGCAGAGTTATATGAGCTCCTGGACATACGTTAACACTTGGAATGGTTTAAATACAGTTTAAACCTGAAAAAGACAGACATACAAGACTTTTAAACTGATTTAATTTCACCTGGAACAGTTCAAAAGTGTACTTGGGAAATAATGGACGGTCTTATATGAGGACACCAAGTGGTCTGAGACACGGGGCTGGTCAGGTCTCCTGGCATCCCACACTGAATTGCTTCTTATTTGCCTCCCTCCCACTGCTGCAGCTAGCTACTCTTATATGTATCCAGTAGGGGTGCACCAGTAAAGATTTTTTGGGTCAGTACTGATGGCTGTTTATTAACTGGCCATATCAGCTGATGCCAGTCCAATTGCTATGTAGCCCAGAAGCTTGGAGAGCAGCATCTGGCTGGTGAGTCTGTGAGGGAGAAGAGGTATGGGGAGGTGGGGCAGGGGCAGATGGTGCACAGCCAGGGTGAGGTGGGTCACAGGACGGAGCCTGGGCTCATCGGGGGAGGGGCAGTTTCCAAGGCTGCACGCACCCCCAGTGCAGTATGGGTGCATGTGTCCCCTAAATCTGTGCTCAGGGCAAAGGTGGACTGCCGTTTGTGCTCAGGACTAGAGGTTGTACTGACCTCTTCCTAGTGGGCCTGAGCTTGGGCAGGGTGGGGCAAGTGGTGGCAGTGCTGGGAGGGAGGGCTACAGGGGGCCTGCAGCCACCCCAAAATTCATCATAGCCCCCTGGTAGTGCTCCGTCCTGGCACTGTTGCCTCCCACCCCACCCCTGTCCACTCCATACATAGTCCAGACCCAGCCTTCCTTGCCGGGAAGGGGCCAGCACAACCTCTAAGCCCGAGACCACAGTGGGCAGCCCACAGTTGCCCCATGCATGTATCCAGGGGGCATGTGCTCCTCATGTCTCCCCCAGGGGGTGGACAGTGGTGGGAACCGTCCCTCCTCCACTTCCATGGACAAGACACTGCTCCATCCCACAACCTGCCCTGACTGTGCAGCACCTGCCCCTTTCCTAGTTCCACTCTTTTCCTCACCATGGGGGCTTCGATTTTCCCCCCTTCCCCTCCCACAGCCTTACTGGCTGGATGCTACTCTCCATGCTGCCGGACTTTGCTCCTGGCCTCGTGCATGCTGTGGCTGTGTGCATGCATGCGGCATTTATCAGTGACATTATCAGCCACATCAGCCAAAACAGCCAATTGCCAGTAATGTCAATTTTCATTTTATCAGTACCAACACGATATGGACTGATGTATCAGTGTAGCTCTAGGATCCAGAACTGTACTGGTCCCTTTTTTCTTGTTGGCAATTTTTATCAATGTACTATTTTGTAAAAGATATCTTCTAGCACAGGGGTGGGGAAAATACAGCCCACGGGCCAAATCTGGCCCTGCAGCTTATTCTGTTTGGCCTGTAGGACCTCTAAAAAATTTAGAAAATTAATTTTTATCTGCCCTTCGCTACCTGTCAAAGATGATAGGCAGCCAGTGGCAACAGGACCCAGCAGGAGCCTGTGGTGGAGCAGTAAGGTGAGCCCGGCTCCACCTAGTCCCCACTCCACTCCTCATCCTCATCCCCCTCCCCTTTCTCACCCTCAGCCCTAAACCAGAAGCCTCTGTGGCTTCTGGCCTTCTGGATTTGCGACCCTGGAGTGGCTTCCCACCCCTTTCCAAGTAGAAAGTAAGACAAGATTGGATCGAGGTGGGGGAAATGCTGGAACAGCACAGTGGCTAGGAGTCCCATGGTGCTTCCTGGGCCAGGATGGAAGCGGGGGGAGAAGTGGGGTCAGAGGGAAGTTTCTGCAGTGGGGGAGGTGGCAGGGGCTGCAGGGAGTGGCAGGAGCATGCACCACTCAGCTGCTGCTTCTTGCCGGTGCCAATCTGGCCGGGCCCATCTTGTCCTGAGTGGCATGTGGCAAAGCAGTGGCTGGTCAGGCTTTGCTGCATGCTGCTCAGGATGGGACAGACCTAGCCAGGTCAGCACCAGCAAGAAGCAACAGTTGAGCCACATGCCACTCAGGACCAGCTCAGCTGTGGATTCCCCTCCCTGGTGCCGGCCTGGCCAGGCCTGACAGGCACATGGCAAAGCCGCAACTTATATTTACCTCTGCTGGCCTATCCCAGCCACTCCAAAGCAGCATGTGGCTCAGCCACTGCTTCTCCTCTTCAGTATTGACTCAGCTGGGCCTTTTGGATCCTGAGCGGCACGCAGGTAAGCAGTGGCTAGGCTGGCTTTACTGAATGCCACTTGGGACGGGATGGGAGAGAGAAGCAGCAGTTGAGCCGCATGCTGCTTCCCCGCACCACTTGAGATGGGTGGCACCAGAGAGGCAAAAAGTTGTGGCTCAGCCTGTGCTGAGTAGGATGCTAGGAAACAGCACATGGCTCAGCTGGCTCAGCCTCTGCTTCTCCTCACTGGTGCTGACCCATCCGGTCCTGAGCAGTTCACAGCAAGGCCAGGAGAAACAGTGGTTGAGCCATGTGCCACTTGGGTCTGGACAGGCCAGACCGGTGGAGGTAAATGCACAGCTTTGCACAGCTGTTCCCAGAGCCCCAGGGAATCCTGCTGCAGCTGTGCCCAGTGTGCACAGAAGCTGTGCTGGGAGCCCCCCAAGCCCAGCATCCTGCCCTTACCAGACAACATCCTCTCATGGGCAGGGTGGTTGTGCCCCATCCCACGGAGCTGTGTGGGCCGGGCTGGGTTTCACTTTGGGTGCCAGTGGGGGCCCAGCTGTGATCCAGTCTGCAGAGTTCTGAGGCAGCCCCTACTCCCCTCCCAGCCCCTGCTCTCCTCCAGCTGCCATCTTCCCAAGGGCCTGGCCAGGCCAATCTACCTGTGGTGCCTCTGTCTGCACCTGCTTGTCCCCGCACACCTCTCTCTCTCTCTCTCTCAAGATTTTTTTAGTGTCTATAGGTTTGGAATTTTCAGAATCTGGTATTTACCATAAAACAGAAACAATTATGATTATTAACTATATTAATATGCAGTGCATCCTGCCATATACCCCCTGCCCCAGTTTTGGTTTTTTGGCATGCTGACACTCCAACCCCTTACAAGGTAGACATTGTGGGGTTTTTGGCAGTCCAGCCATGCCAGGGTTTTCATGGAGACTGGCCTCAACAGTGTTGGCAGGGTGTGTGACTGGGCATGGAACCCTAGCCAGTGGGGATCTTGCAGCGGTGACAGTATGGTCAGGAACCGGGGCAGAGCCATGATCTGCTGCCTGGATGCCCCTGTCCTGGGTGTGCAGGCAGCAGATTGCAGTTGTGCCCCAGTTCTGGACCATGCTGTCACTGCTACAAGATCCTGGCCCTGGAGCAACTCCTTGCTTAGTCACACACCCCGCCAGCACTGCTGGGGCTGGTGTCCATGGAAACTCTGACCCCACGCAGTCATGGCCCAGTTGCTTCTGGGATCTCCATGGGAACTGGCCATAGTGATGCAGGCAAGGGCTGCTGCAAATTGGAGTCCGCTGTGGGCCTGATCTGTTCTGCAGGCCAGACTTTGTCCTCCCCTGCCCTAGACCTTAAATGTGGGAGGCTGCAAGTGAGAGGGGAACAGTGGATAAAACCCTGGTCATACCCAGTTCACTCTCTCTTTCTACATTCACTCTCTGCCACTGTGTGACACAGGATGCTTGGCTAGATGGGCCTATGGTCTGACCCAGGAAATGGCAATTCTTATGTTCTGGTGGGTGATCATGAAAAACTTAAATATGTATTCTACTGCTAGATTTGATATATGTTAATGAGTGGGTAAGGGATTGATTGCAAAACCAATACCTGTATTTTTGCAAAGGATAAATTCTTCTTTTTACAAAATGAATTCTTAAATCAAAATAAATATGTTTTACCAAAATTATATGTATGCTTTCCCCCCAGGATAATTTCTTGCATGTATTCAGTAGTTGTATTATTGTAATGATTGTGTAATTTCTATGCATAGTTTTCCATATTTTTTTTAATGCCACATTGCGTGGCTACTATATTTTTGCTGTAGTATGCCTATAAATATTTCTGGGCATCTTATCTTTATTCCTTTCCTCTGTCTATACAGATATGTCAGGTTAATGACTAATATACTGAGTTCCAAATATTGTTAGGGCTTAGGTTGAGTATAAGATGCCCTGTCATCTGGTGTTAGTTACTTAATTGTTAACAATTGTGAATCTAAATATGATGTTTACTCAAGTAATGATATATTTTATAAACACTAAATTTGATTTTTTTATGGCATTTTAAGGCAGCTGGACAACCCATTTAGAACCAAATAAAGGCAGTAAATGAATATGGAAAATCATTTCTTGGATTGTCTCTCATTCTTTTTTAATACCAGGATAATGTAGACCTTTAATTCTTATACCGCTTATGTTGGGCCTGATGTCAGTGAGAGCCTTTCTGTTAGCTTCAGTGAGCTTTGTTTCAGATCCACAATAAATCTTCTCACAATTTTCTTTCCTCTCCTTCTGCATGCTCCCTGCCCCTCTTTGGCTAAGTACAGACAGTAAAAAAGCCCAAGGCTGAATCAGTTTAATCTTTGCAAGTTAGTCTAAGTTGTGTTGATTGAATCAATAAATAAGTGAACAGGCATTCACTTGTGATTCTGGAAATGCATCCACATGCCTTTAGTGGCCCGTGCCAGAAGCCGGGGGGCAGTAGAACACACCTCCCTGCTTGGCTGGAGCAGACAGCTTGGCTTAAGGTAGCCTATCCACCCTGCCAGAGGGGGAGGTGCAAAGCATCGTGTGTGTGGGGGCTGAGAAACGCTGGCGGAATGGGGCTGCTGATGGAGCGGAATTGAGGTGCTAGACACACGCAGGTTGTTGGAAGTAAAAAAAAATTTTACTTACAGTCCGTAGGCTGTAGGCACATTCCTTGAAGTTACAGAACTTAAACAGGAACGCAGGCACACAGAAGCTCACGCTCACCCAGGGTATGGGACGTTGGATGATTCCAGTGGGGAGTCGTTGTTGGTTGACCAGGCCTCCTTCGTGGCTTGGAAACGCATGCGGGATCTCTCCTCCTGCGTGTCCGAGCTCTCCTCTGGTTTGGGCAGGCATCACCCAAACCTTTTATTCAGCAAACCTTTTATTCAGCCTTTTATTCAGGCGAGCCAATTGCCGACCAACACGTTTGCATAATTTACCGTGAGCCAATCGCAAGCTTGCTCTCGGTGGTGCAGCTGCAAGGTTTTGGTGGACTCTGACTGTGCACTGAAACTTTTCCTGCGCTACAGGGAAAAATCCCTGCATCCGTGCTTGCAATGTGCTCAACACTGCTGTGCCGAGGCATCTTGTTTTGCACAGACATGCCCCCTTGCCTAAGGCACAGTTGTGTCCACAGCACATTTGGACTGGTTACATCACACTCACACCATTGACAAACAAGAGCAGACAACGAAGCAAGTTTGTTTTCCAAAGATCTAATCAAATAATAGCCTAACAAAACACAGCTACACATCAGTAAGTTCGTGATGAACAGTTCAAGCATCAAAACTTCATTGGACGTCATCGCGTCCCGGTCTCTTGAGGTTCTCCCTCTCTCAAAATGCTCTCTCTGGTCTGGTCCGCACACATTTCTCGATGGACCTGCAGAGATCATTTGCTTTTCTCAAAAACTCTTTTCTCTCTCCGATCCGGTCTGCACACGCTCCGGCGGACCTGCAGAGAAAGAAATTCTCAGGAAAAATTAATTGGCTTATTCACAGAAAAATTAATCATTCTCGCAAGATGATTTATCGTCTGGTCCATCTTAGCATTAGAACCCCATCTCATAGGCCAGGTTCCATTGACCCTTATCGCCTACCACTCTCAACTGCTGCTTGGTGAGCCTGGAGTATCGCATCCGGAACGTAAACATTTCATGTTCCTCCGGCGTTCTCTGCATTGTTTGGAATCATCGCACGGTTGACTCGTGTGCTTGATGTTGCTGTGGGTCGCTGAACTCTCTTTGACCCAGCTTTACCAGAGCTTGCAATCGTGGTAACTGCCTCAATAAATCACTTGCAGGCTGTCCGGCTAAGGGATTCAACAAAATTCGGAGGATAACCGCAGCTTTTCCTCCATACACCTCAACACAAGCATCGATACTTGCCAGCGTGATTGGAACAGCTCCCGGATCTTGCGGGTAACGATGAGGCCACAGTTCCTACTGCTGGGATGGTGACAGTCTCAGTGCGTGTCGTCTCGAATTCCAGGTGCAATAGGAAACTCCATTGATCGCTTGCAAGATCTGCTCCATGCTGACCCTCCATGGTCCTCCTTCATGCTGTGCATAGGCTCTCTGGCTGGCTTGACCTGCAACAAGTGCTGGAAGCAAGATCAGCCAATAAACATTATACCTGACCATGCTGATGTCAGCAGCATGTCTTTTGCTCCATGAGGCTCGTCTAACCAAAGAGCTTGCCTCATTCTGATCCACAAGGTCGAATCCAAACTCCATAACCAGGTGTCCGATCTACACAGCTAAGGTAGACGCTGTTCTTATTTTAGACCTTTTACACAAGTCCTGTACCTCAGTCCAGGTCCTGGCGTGATAGGTGCTAGCAGTAGTGCAGGCAGCACTCATCACTCGATTCTCCGTTGCCACAGGGTGCATGGTTGCTCAAGCTGTCGCTGCATCTGATGAAAGAGACAGTTGCAGGATGCTCTCCGTTGCCTCCTGGTTACGGCCCAGGGGCGGGCCCGTGGGAATGTTCTGGGATGGAGTCGCTACTTCTGCCCTGCCATTAGCTCTGCCTTTTTCCTTTTCCCTTCCGTGGCAGTATTTCTGGGGTGGAGTCGCTACTTCCACCCTGCCGTGGGTAACTCCAACCTCCTTCTCGACCCTTCTGTGGCGCCCCCTTCCGTTTTGCTGCCATCTTGTGATGATGGGGGACTCTGGCTCTCCTCTATAGCTGCAACCCGCTTAACCGCGTGTACAGCGCGCAATCAGGCTTCCAACTCAGTCCTTTCCCGCATAAGGGTCGTGATTGTGCTGAACATTACTCGCAGCATTCTCTCCTTTCCCAATACTGAGCCTGTCCCTTCAGATACGAAGCGGCTTTCCTCCGCTTCTCCATGGAGCTCCAAAAGCTCCGGCTGTCCTGATTCCAGTAACAGCGTGTCTAAATCAATCAGCGCTGGTCTTTACTCTTCCACACACAGCGCATACAGCGAGCGAACTCCCGACTGAGAGCTGCATCTTCCTCACTCGGCTTCTGTCCGGCTGAGGACTCGTTGCCCCCTTGCTTCTGGGGTTTAAACCGAACCCGCTCACTCCCCATTACACATCCGAAGGTTCTCGGGTGGAGGTTCACTTCCCACTCTTTCGCATGCTCCCCTTCTACCTCGAGCAAAAGGCAACTGCTCACAACTCTTCCACCTGTTCCACCTGCTTGATGGTAAGTGATGTGCGCTTCCAGCTCTGCGGCGTCTAGCACATGACGTTTTCCACCGCACCAGGAGCAACCTTCAACCAATTCTAGCTCCATCGCATCTTCCCGCTGTACTGATCTTGTTCGTGATGCCATGTGGGGGCCAAGAAACACTGGCGGAATGGGGCCGCTGATGGAGTGGAATTGAGGCACTAGACACGTAGGTTGTTGGAAGCCAAAAAAAAACTTTACTTACAGTCCGTAGGCTGTAGGCATGTTCCTTGAAGTTACAGAACTTAAACAGGAACTTAGGCACACAGAAGCTCACACTCATGCAGGGAATGGGGCGTCAGATGATTCCGGCGGGGAGTCGTTGTCGGTTGATCAGGCCTCCTTTGTGGCTTGGAAACGCACACGGGGATCTCTCCTCATGCGTGTCTGAACTCTCCTCCAGTTTGGGTGGGCATCGCCCAAGCCTTTTATTCGGTCAGCAAGCCAATTGCCAACCGACACGTTTGCATAATTTACCGTGAGCCAATCACAAGCATGCACTCGGTGGTGCAGCTGCAAGGTTTTGGCGGACTCTGACTATGCACCAAAACTTTTCCCGTGCTACAGGTGAAAATCCCTGCATCCGTGCTCGCAATGTGCTCAACACACCTGTTCCGAGGCGTCTCGTTAACTGTTTTGCACAGACAGTGTGATGCTGAGGGACTGAGTTAATTTGAATCTGGAGTGGCTCTGGGGCAGAAGTCCAATAATCCAATTTAACCTAAATTAGTTAAGTCTGATACTACAGCAACATAGGTTTATCTAAAACCAGTTTAGGCCAATTTGACAGCGGTTTATGTGCACTGAACTTGTGTTGTATTATAGATTCGAAACAGTTTCTGATAATTTATACCAGATTATGTATAATTTCTGTTAACTTTCATGTAGGTATGTGCACATGCAGATTGTCAGAAAGTTTCTTACTGGTGTTTTGTTTGCTTTGGGTTCTTTTTTCATTGTCACCATTGTTTTTTTTAACTCTCTAGTACCTAATGTGCTATCAATGTATTAATAACCTCTTCTTTTAACTTGAATTTTTCTTCCCTGATCTGTTAGAAAGTGAGCACACATTAACTCTTCACTCAATGATGCTCAGTAGCCTACTAATAGAAGATATAAAAGTTAGATCCTGAAAGGTATAGTTTGGGGCTCAAGGCCTTATCATTCTGTCTCAGGGGTGAGGTGTAAATACTGTTCATCCATTTTACACCCTCCCTCCTCCCCCCCCAAAAGAGTTTGGTCAAATGATATCAGGTGAGAATGAGCGTCTCATCTGTTCCACAGCACTGTCTTTTAGGTGGAATGATCCAAATGGTCTCCTATACTCTGTATCCATGCTTATTTCACAGAACCCATAAAGAGCTTGTGACCTGTTGTTGTCTCCTTGGGGATGTCTTTTAGCTCAGATTTTGAAAAGGCATGGTTTTACTTGTTCTATCTCATTGTAGAAAACTTGTTCTGTTTTTGCCCTTTAGGTAAACAGGGGGCTTCATTCATCTGGCCACATAAGCATGAAACCCATACATTTTGTAAAAGCCAGCATTTTCACTTATCTGCAAATTAGATGTGAATATGAAAACTAGGTCATTACATTATTTGCATAAAATGTCATCTGTGGAGCTGTATTATCATGGCAATTATGCGTGAGTTTGTAGTCTTCAGACTGCATTGTTCCTGTACATCTACCCAGGCTTCACAGTGCTCTGGTGATTTACTTATAGGTTTTCTCTCCTACTTCCAATTTTTTTCATTCTTTTTTAAATGTGATCAAGAGGAGACAGCAGGAACGGCTAGAATCAGAGTATGAGCTCCTTGTGACAAGAACTATTTACTTGGCTGACTGAAAAGTTCTTAGAATATGGTAGGCTCCAAAATAGTAAGATGAATATTTTAAAATATAAACTTAGATAGTGAAAAAAACTATTCAGAAACAAGAACAATCTCAGGGGGAAAATATATTATAGGAGATTAAAATCAGCAGAACATTTTTTAGTAACACCACCAAATAGATTAATACTATGTCAACTGATGGAAGAAAAGACAAGGAGAAAAATAGGAGGCAAAAATGAGAAGGAACAGGAACAATTAAATATTTTTATATTGTATATTAAGATTTCAAATGATATAATACTCTCATTTCCCTAAATTGTGACTGAAGGAAATTAACTTCTCCAGCAACGTGCTGTTTCAGTTTATTGATTTTGTTCACGGAGAGCCACTGAAAAGACTTGACAAGATGAGTAATATATACATGTTAATTACAAATGAAAGGTGTGTGAGAGTTGTTCTGACAGGTGTGTGGCTGTAGAGGCCTTCAGGTTAAAGGAAGCTCTGCTCATGAGTAGAATTCTGTTGGCAAGGATTGACGAACTCGAGTAACTAATTTCATCTTAATATCTAAAGGTTATATTTCATTTCCTCCAAAGCTGTTCTACTTTTACAAGTAAGTTATATTTTACCTGTTGCCTTTCATTGTCTCTCAGTTCAGTTTTCCTAATCAGATTGGCTAAGGGGAGCAAAGACCAAAGCCAAGGGCAGGTGGGTGTGATCATCTTGGTCTTCCATTGAACATCTGTTGTGGTGATAGGTACACAAAGGTCACTTTACCGATTTACCTGTATAGCATTTGAGGCAACAGGTGCAGAGTCATTTGATTCTTTTGCCCTGCACCTGCTGCACCTTAGGTAAGTATAAACAGCTGTTGCACGTAGAATAGTATTTGCCCTGTAGGTGGGTCTGGAATGGTCCCAAATATGCAGCTCTTTGTGCAGCTTCATTTTTAATTGCTGTTTCAAACCACATGTCACAAAAGCAACTCAGGCCTAGTTGGGGAAAGGGTTAAGGAAGTATTAAAGTCTTTTAAATGTTGACCAGAAGGGGTAAGATGATAAGATTTTTTTTTTAGGCTGATGCACGTGGTACAGCTTGAAACTCAGTCTCATCAGGTCCGCAGACTGCTAAATTTAATGCTTGCTCTAGACTAAGCCAAAAATGGAACTATCTTTAAGTTTCCTTTCTAGATAAGCAGACAGCATGTTTAACTTGCACAGCATTAGCTTAGGTCTGTAGTGTGGAGCAGCATTTTAATGAGCGAGAAACGAGAAGAATAAAAAAGTTAATATAGATTTTTTTAAAGAGCCTATTATCACTGTCCTGTCAATATTTGATTATGGCAGGAAACTTCCTTACTTCTACTGTCCTATGTGTAACTGAACGGCATTAACAATAAACATTTACAATGGGCAGTTTAAGTAAAAATACAATATAAATACCTTACCGTGGTACCCATACTGAACATAGGAAATACCACCGTAAGGTCAGTACTATGGCAGAGTAAATATTTACTTCTAAAAGGCGCCCATTTTCTCTGACTTTTTAAAAAAAGGGAGATGATTATGTACAGTGTTTATATGAAAACAGAAGTGATTTAGGGAGGAGCTGAGTGCAGAGAACAGATGTACTACAGCAAAACTCACTACATGCCGACTTCCTGGTTTCATTTTTTTTAATCATTGTATGACTTCTAATTGAGACATTTTGTGCATCATTAATATTGTACAGAACTAGAGATTTAAGTAACTATAGAAATAACACACGCAGGCCAGAACAAAGCATCTCCTTCTGGCTTCTTTGAACTTTTCAGACCACAAGCAGAACGCTGTAGTCTGAGATTTTAGAGAGGGCAGACTGATTTGTTACTTAAATCTAGGCTTGTCATCTGTATGTGACCTCCTTCAAAACTTAAACAAAAAGCTAGAGAATTTTCAGTCCCATATAGAAGGGAGATTAACTGGCAGTCACAAATAAGTGAGAAACCAGGTCAGGTCTTATCAACCAAACTGCTACACACTGAAATATAAAACTGATACAGTTGAAACTAGAGTTCAGACCTATCAAAATTTACCATTGTTGAAAGATGACTGGGACTGTTCAAAAATCTGATCAGACCTCTCAGTATTTATTCAATAGCCTTACTGTCTGCAAAGAAGGTTGAAGGCCCTATTCCCTTTCTTGAAAAGATCATTAAGAGTATACTAGAAATAGATTGAAGTAATTAATATTTACCCAAAAAAGAAAAAAAAATAAAATCTCTAAAACAGTAACAAAAGAAACAACTGCCAGTACATTTGTTTTGTTTGCTTATAATTTGTAACTCTCTGACAGCTTGAATCCTGAAGGGGTCTTGGAAAAAAATGAAGCCCAAGAAATACGTATCCAAATGAGTAAGCCTAAAATGTAATGTTGAGAGAGATGGTTTTCCTAAACATTAGCAATTATTTACTAGCAGCTTTTAACATTGAATGATTTTTAACATTAAAAACATTAAATGGTTTTCCTAAACATTAGCAATTATTTACTAGCAGCTTTTAACATTAAAGGGTTTTTAACATTAAAAACATTAAATGGTTTTCTTAAACATTAGCAATTATTTACTGACAGTTTTTTACAACCTTACAGGCTGTAATTCTTTTATCCACAGGTTGAATCCAGCCCAGGCATCAGCACTACAGACTTGATCTATATCACTGCCTGTATGCCTCAGTCTACATCTAGATTCTCCTTTTCGGGGGAGAGAGGATAGTTTGATTTCTAACCCTATGCAGTTCTTTGTGTCTATTTAAATAATCACTAAAGGGACAGACCTTCAGCTGATGTAAATGAGTGTAGCTACAGCAGATTTATACCGTAGTTGATCTGGACTTAAGTTCCCATTTAGTGCTCCTTGGGGATAGTGGGGTAGTAGATTTTATGATGTGAACACTTGATCATCAGTTCATGTACAGATGAACAGTCCTGTCCTAATAACTTGGGGTTACTGCAGAGCCAGGTTAGACTTGTGCTAAGTAACCAAAAGGAAAAAAAAGGCTTCTCGAAACCCCACAGCTAGCCCCCTGAGATCCCAAAGCTATACATCCCAAAGTCTTAATGTTCAGAACAAAATTAAAGCAATATTTATGTGTACTATTTTCATATGACCTTTCAGTCTTTCTT
This sequence comes from Caiman crocodilus, assembly GCA_030014935.1. Taxonomy (NCBI): domain Eukaryota; kingdom Metazoa; phylum Chordata; order Crocodylia; family Alligatoridae; genus Caiman; species Caiman crocodilus. The sequence continues at coordinate 107,424,229 of JAGPOW010000261.1, read as the reverse complement.
TCATGTCAATCAGAAAATAATTGGTATTATTGAACTAATTCACTTGTTTGGCTAGAAATGACTATGCAACTTTGGTTGCTTCAGTTTTCTAGCTTCTGTTTCAGAATCCTGCTTATCCACTATTTTTTCTGTCAGCACCTTTTGAAAACTCAGTGCAGTATCTTGTTTATCAAGCTTTTAGTTCCTTCTTTGTCAGCTTTGCAGTACTAAAAAGTACAAAGCAGCATGCTTTCCAGATACTCCTCTAACAAAAAATTCTATAAACATGCAAGAATACTCTTTTATTATTTATTATAGATAGGAGAAAACAAGATTTTTTAGAAGTACACGGTTACAAAATACCTAAAAAGAGGGTCATACCAAGTCGGTCTTCATTCCATTCAGTTTAGGGTATAGGAAGTTTAGACCTACTTAGATTAAAATATCTTTTTTGTGATTTTGTGGCATATCTGAGAAAATGGCTTCTCAGGTGCAATTTCATATTAACTGTGACTAGGAATACAGACTGATCACCATTACCACATGTTTTAACCTGCCTTGCTGCTGTTAAATGGTATGGTATGGCTGATTGCCACGTTAAGGCTGATTATGGTACCATGTCCTTTCTTGTATCGTTTTTTTGAGCTTCTGCTCTCATACTGAAAATGTATTTTTGAACACCTGCAGAGTGCAGCCATTTCCTACTCCCTTCTGATATAATGGACTTGTACTTGCTAATGGTTCAGGCTTCAGCATACCCCGAGGGAGAAAGGGAAGACACACTTTGGGTTTTTTTAATCTTTGTGAGTTATGCTGCTTCAAGGAGCATACTGTCTCCCTGTGCAAATGCTAAAACTCCTTGTGAGATGCTTGTAGGGGGTAGCTATGAGGCTTAATTTCTAAAATATTCCATTTGTAGGTGTAAATTTATTTTTTGCTGAACCTTAAAAAAATTAAAACTCATATGCAGTGTCCAGACTCAGAGAGAGATTTATGTATTTGCACTGAGTGACAAACAAGCTCACATGTAGAAAGGAAAGGAAGTGCTTAATTTTGCATTTGTAATCGAATATTATACCATTGGAAAGGATATAGCTAATCAACTGATTTCCTTTCTCCCTGTGAAAGAGGTCACAACACTATAAAGAGATTTTGCAATTATAGATAAGTTATGCATAATTCACGGATTGGTGTGTAGCTCAGGTGACTGAAAAATTTACTAGCCTCATTCATAGCTTATCAGTTATTGAATCAAGTTGCTGTGTTTTAACACTGTAGGAAAGGTAACTAACAGTTGTTTGATTCCGTATGGGGCAAGGGGGCTTAAGCCCAGCAATAGATCACAGTGAAGACAGCTTGTATCATTTTGTTCCTTGATTTTAATAGTATGAAACTTTAGTTGGGTTATCCATTTGTTAGTTGTATCTGACAGTATATAATTTCCTGCCTTTTCATGCTATATTAGGCAGGTCTTTGCAGACCTTTTCACTGTGGTGATACTCCCTCCCACTCTCTCTCTTTCTCTCTCTCTCTCTGTCCCCGTCTCTGTCTCTGTCTGTCTGTCTCTCTGTCTCTCTCAGAAGGAGAGAACCAGATGAGAAACTTACTTGAGATATGTTTTATAAGCGTTTGATGAATAGGGTGGAAGGAACTGTGGTTTGCCGAGTCCGAACTTGCCAGTCCCTGTTGATTAAAGGATGTGATTTTTTACCTTTCTCAAAAAATGACAACATAATGTAAATATTTATATTTTGTTTCACCAGGCTCACTACTTTGATCTTTGATTTTCCTCTGAAGGAACTAACCTCTGTAATGATTTGTCCTTTAATTTTCCAAAGTGTTTGTAGGGTTAGCCTTTCATAGAAATCCATGTTGGACACTTATTCATGTTTCTAGATAAGACGAAATGCACGTAGTCAAAGTACATACAACAGGTAGCACATGGTGCTTGTGTTCATTTTGTTTAATAAAATGGACCTTACAAAACAATTACTCATTATTATATATTCTTTAAAATCTCTAGGGGTTGTCTTTCTTTACCTGTCTCTTCGTTGCAAAGGCTTTATTAGCCACTTGTACACGTGATGGAGGTTTAGTTCTCCCACAATTAAAATGGTGGGTTTTTTTAATTGTGTCAATTAAAAAAACACCATTTCAATTTAGGGCCCACTGTCAGCTCATCCCCATACCTTCAGCTCTGGGCAGGCTCTATCAGGAAAAAATACTTCTTTTCTTTTTCTTTCCCTGGAACCTCCTCACCTCTCCTGCTGCCAGGAGACGAGCTGCTGGTGGGCCCTGAGCTGTGGAGGGGCCCAGTCCTTCCCTCCGTGCTAGCACCCCACCCAGGTGGTCCCAGGGGCAATGCGCTGCCACTGTGGAGGGAAGGGTTGGGATGTCTGCATTTTAGGGCTGTGCAGCCTGGTGGCAGCTTATGCAGGTAGGCTGCACTGAGAAGAAAAAATTGGCAAGGGGTATGATTTTTTTTTCCCCTCCCAAAACCTAGAGGGTGAGTGGCTGGTATGCTGAGTGGCCTCTGAGCTGTGGGGAGCCCCAGTGCTTCCTTCTGTGATAGTGCTGCCACCTGGAACTGCCTGGGCAGGCTGCTAGTGGGTGGGTGCCACCCAGGGGAGGGTGCTGCCACCCCAGAGCCCGCTGTAGCTCAGGGCCTACTGGCAGCTTGCCCCTTCAGCTGCAGGAAAAAGTTGCAGAAAAAAGCATGCCAGGCCCCTTGCCACTTTGTTTGTTTGTTTGTTTGTTTTTCTTTGGAAGAAACAGTAGCCTGCATGAGCTGCTGCCAGGTCGCACAACCCTTGAGCTGCAGGAGGGGCCCGGTCTTTCCTGCCTCAATGTCAGTGCCTCCTGCCCCCTGGGCTGCCCAGGCAGGGTGCTAGCGGTCAGGTGCTGCCCCAGCTTGCAGGCAGCACCTGGCCTGATCCAACAGTGAATGCGGTGCTGGAAGCCTGGGTGTGCTCAGGGAAGCTCAGGCTTGGTAGGCTTCTAGCACCCTGTGCATTGACCCTGCTGCCTTCCCGGGAATGAGCTGGCTTGCCCCTGGTGCAGTGCTGGAAGGCAACAGGAGAGTTGCTAGGTGTGCTGGGGACTGTGCTTGAGGTGCTGGGAGCCCACTAAGCCCAAGCTTCCTCGAGCATGCCTGGGTTTCCAGTGCCCTGTGCACCGTCCCCACCATTTTCTCTGGGCATATTGCTGCAATTTGTTCCATAGCAAACTAAACATATCTGATGTATTTTAACTTTGCTATGTAACAAAATCATTTAAAGTGAAATACGCTGCCACAGGTATAAACGGAGATGCCATTAAAGTGGTGCAAATGGGCAATAAATCTGCTTTAAAGGCCAATTTCATCATGTGTACACATGTCCATTGTGTCCTGTAGACTTATGTGAAGCTGCTTTTTCAAAACATATTGACCTTTAAAAAATCCACAGCAATAAATACAATATTAGTGTCCCCATATATGTAGGGGAAAAGGAAAGTTAAAAGGAAGATGGTCATTATTTAGGAATGTCAAAGACTTTAATTAGTTTGAGGGATTTTTTTATCAGTCAACTGCATAAATTACTTGGGTGAATACGAACTCTTCAGTCTCACTATTTTTCAGTGTAGCAGTATACCTCCTTTTAACTGACATAGGAAAATTGACTAGGGCTAGGGACAGAAATTACATACAAACCAGTGGTATTAGGGATCGGAAACCAGTTCAGATTTGTACGCAACAGAAGTTTAGTGCACATAAGGTGCTTTAAAAATGGCTGAAACCAGATCAAAATAATCCTGGATGGATGTAGTGTCAGATTTAACTGATTTAGGTTAAATCATATTGAACTTCAAGATTCAAGTTAACTCACAGTTACCTTGCATCCTGGAAGGTGGTAGGGGGATAGACACACCCTGGCAATCCTCCCCCCTTTGCAGGGCAGGGGGGCTAGCCTTGGCCCAGGTTCCAAGGCTGCTCTAATGCCCTGCCCCCCTCTTTGGCTTCTGGCCCGGGCTACTACAAGCATGTGACTGCATTTCTGCATTTTCTAATGAAAATGGTTAGGGGGACCCGGTGCAATATGTATGAGGAGAGGCTGAGGGAACTGGGCTTGCTTAGTCTAGAGAACAGAAGACTGAGGGGGAATTTAATAGCAGCCTTCAACTATCTGAAAGGTGGTTCCAAAGAGGATAGAGCTAAACTGCTCTCTGTTTTGGTGGATGACAGAACAAGGACAAATGGGTTGCAGCAAGGGAAGTTTGGGCATAAGGAGAAAGTTATCTCTAGGAGGGTTGTAAAGCACTGGAACAGGTTACCCAGAGAGGTTGTGGTGTCTCCATCCTTGGAGGTTTTTAAGACTTGGCTAGACATAGCTTGGCTGCAATGATCTAGTTGGGCCGGTCCTTCTTTGAGCAGGGGGTTGGATTAGATGAACTCCTAAGGTCCCTTCCAACCCTCATTTTCTATGATTCTGGTATCAAAAGTGAATATCTGTTCACTTGTTTATTGGTTTAATCTATGCATTTTAGACTGGTCTGTGAAGATTGTATTGATTCAGCCTCGGGGCTTTTTGATTCCCTCTATTTAGCCTAGGAGCTTTCAATTTTATGGCTGCTATTGGTGGTAGGAGTGGGAAACGAGCCTTAATGGCCTGAGAAAAGTTTAGCACAGGCTGTTTCTGTAGTTAATGACCATTGTTTATATTGAGTTTGGATAAGTGCATACTCCAAGTTACCATCTAGCCTTTTTCCAGTCTGGAGGCTATGTCCATAAACAGGTCATATGTTGTTTTGCTTGCTTCAGGAGTTGGCCAGTTTAGGTATGGTGCACTAGACAATTTCATGTGGGGAAGGAGGGAAAATATGAACAAACTACAGATTATTAGCAAACCACTTAATTCACAATGATCTCTGGCACTCCAGAACCTGATTGTTGTAGCAAAATATTGCATGTCTTAGTAATTGTTTAAATAGAGCCAGAATGTTTTATAGTCATTATTCTAAAAGACTTAATTATTGCCAATTAATGCCACAGTAGGTAAATAGAAAAATAAAGGTCTTGCAAGCCCAATAATGTAGTTTTACATAAATTTCCCTTTGTTGCAGTGTTTGTAGTGAAGACATATCATGATGGATACATATCATAATATTAAATAAATACCTTGGGTTGGCATTTTTATTTCCTCCAGAAAAATTCTTCCTGTTAAAATTGAATTTTAAACTGCAAGTGGGAGTTTTCTTGGTTTCATATAATGGAAAAGTAACTTTGCAATTTTGTGGGGAGACTAACATCTCTATTACATATAGAAACATCTTATTTCACTTTAGTGCTCTTAACATGGATTAAACCATATTATATATAATTACATTAATAGAGCTATATAAATAAATGCATTCCTTTTTCTGCATTCTCAATGTTACAATGGGTGTATCTATATCAGTGATTACTGCAGTTGACTAATTAGCTCCATAGCTACGTGTCACATTCTATACAGGGCACACTAAATGAACTAACTCCACCCTAAGATAATACTGTCCAAAAGTATTATTTTATAGCTGAGTAATTAAGTGCAACAAAATCCACATATAGATGATGACAGAGGGTGGCTGGTGCATGAGAGTGCTAAAGGGCAGGGGCTGCCTAGCCACACAGCTCTACTTTTTGCACTCGCCTGGGAGCCCAGTGTAGCAGTGGACAGTGCTGCTGTCTTGGCTTGTGTAGATGCTGCACCTGGGAGCAGTTGACTCCAATGCAAATTGTCCTGGAATTTATTGTGTCACAGTTATTAAACATGTAGATGCACCCAAATTATCCTTGGAAAATAATTTTCTTCCTGGTTTTTGAACCCGAAAGCTTGCTTAATAACTATTCTGCAACCATATGGGTTGGTCTAATAAAAGATATCAGATTCACCCAAGGAACCTTGTCTTCCTGTGTCCTTAGACCAACACAGCTACAACCTTATACCCCTGCTATTTTCCTCCTGGGCACTTGATATCCTCTTAGAAATTAAAAGTTTATGAGCTTTCATTTCTACATAGGAGAACTTTTACAGTCTTTTCTCTAATGCCTGATAAAGGGTTTTGTGCCCAAAAGCTTGCAATTAAAGATTTATTTTTTTTTTTGTAAAAACCTTGTTGGTCTAATAAAAGATACCATCTCTACTACGAGTCCTGATTGCCAATGGGGCATTCGGATGTTTTCATTCTGAAGTTCCAGCATAATATGTAAAGATTCGTAGAGGGTGTCCCTCCTTTCCTTACAAATAGCAAAAATCTTTATTTCTGGAAGTAAAGCTGTTTTTAATAAGACTTCACTAGTGGAACGGAGAACAGAACCAACACTTAATTTCATTGGAATCTTTTATCTGGCAGGGATCGTTTTTTGGGGTTTTTTTGGTTTTTTGTTTTGTTCTCTTCTCTTTTTTATATGTCATGGGAAATTCTTGCCTCCTCTTTGATAGTGTGGACTACCTTCTAGTGTACTCTACAAACATTAGCTGCACAGTCTCCTGCTTTTGCATTCAGAAGTAGAGATGTGTTTAGCATTCAGCTGGGGACTCTTTGCTCTAAGACAAATGTCTCTCTCACCCTTAATTTCTCCTGCACAACACAGAAAAAAATTTTCACCAGAGTACTATGAGTGAGGTAGATGACTTCTCTATTTTAGGAATAGATACCTAGCTTCTTCTCAGCCCTAGCAGTTGATTGTAAGAGTCTGCAACAGGGCTTATTTGCTTATCATTACACAGTGGCTGTTCCATTCCCACCTCAATACAATTCAGGAAAGACCTATTTTAAAGAAAACTTACGCCTTCATGACATGATTTTAGCAAGCTCCTTTTTACCTCACAGATGGTTACTACATTGCTATGATTTTGCTTCCTGGTGGTTATGCTTGATAGTATTTGTGAATGAGTGTTTCCATACTAAATCAGATTAGGTAATCAACTTGTCCAGCTATTCCAAGGGAAGGTGCAAGAAACCCTGAAGAGACCTCCATGTAATAACTTACATGGAATAACCTGCATATATAGGAACTTTTTTCCTAACCTAGACCTGACATATGTTTTGAAGTGTTAGTGTTTATATCCCTTACGTAAAGCTTATTTAATTGAATGGTTTCATTATCCATATCTGTCAATCTATATTTGTCATTATTCATATCTGGCAATTAGTAACATCATCGGTGTATGTTGTACAAGAAAGAAACGTTTTCATATTCATGATTTTGACTCTACATAAGAATGTGCTATACTCATAGTATCCTTCCTATGTGGAGTACCTTTGGGAATCCCATACTTTGCTGTGACGTGTGAAGAGTTAATGGTCAGTTGTATGAGGAAAATGCAAATATATAATAATTTGCTGTCCTTGTTTGATTGATATGTTATAATAATATGTTTGAATCAGTTTAGAATAAAAGAAATGAAACTGAACTTGTAATTAAAATTGATACGCTTTCAAATTCTGTAAGTATTGTATAATATTTCTTGAAATATATTAATTCTGAATACAAATCATAAGAAAACGTAATCATATTTTTGTTTTCTTTTGTTCCAAGTCTCTGTCTACTATCATCACACTACAGTGTTTTCACATGTTTAGAAACATTCCTGAGATACTATGGTTGTGTACCTAGAAAAATAAATCTCTAGATAGAAAAAGCTGTTTAGGTGCTGTGGTCGCTGAGTACGGTTGGCAGGTCTGTGTCCAAGAGCCCAGACGGCAGATGGGTGTTTTTGACCGATGGAGCAGAATTAGGCACAGACACGTATTGGTTAAATTGAAGTGGCTTTACTTACACTGTTGATGTACACAGACTCGCACTGTCGATGTACACAGCATAGGCACTTCCGTTACAGTTGCACTGGGTAAGAGCTCTGAACAACACAATGAGATATTTTCAAGCATGCAGGGTACGTTGGGATGGTTGGTGACGGGGAGTCGTTGGTGGGTGGTCAGTTCGCCAAGTTCACTCCAAGATGTACGTGGCGTTCTCCAACTTGGGCGGAAACTGCTCTAGCTTTTATACGGCTAGTGAACCAATTGCTAGTCGCCAGGTAGGAATAATTTACAACAAGCCAATGGGTGGCGCACACTTAAACAATAGTTTCATAGTTTCATAGTAACTAGGGTCAGAAGGGGC
>JAGPOW010000261.1:107401922-107416007 GCA_030014935.1 Caiman crocodilus | reverse complement strand
CCTCTCCTCTTTCAGCTGGCCTGTCCCCCGGCGAAGCTAGTTTAAAGCCCGCCTCACAAGATCAGCCAACCTGGAAGAAAGAAAACGCTTACCCATGGGAATGCAGTTGCTGGACTTGCTGGGAACTGTTCACTGCATCGGGGTTTTTCTCACCGTACCGAGAAATTCCGTTGCGCCGAGAAATTCCATTGTGCCAAGGCATTTTTAACTACTGAGTACTGACAGGTGCCTAACATGCATTAATTTTGTTTGAAATTGGGAACCTAAATAGGAATTTAGGTGGTTTGATACCTTATTGAACCTGAGTCCTACAGTTTCTAAATCTGAAAGGTAAGTAAAAGCATAAATGTATCCATAAATCTGTCGAGTACAATCAATTCTATATATTGTTAAATTTATGCAATTACAATTCAGTATTGTTAAAATACTGCCTCCAAATATTCCAGTAATTGCCATGTGTCAGATACTGTATTTTTTTAAATGAAGAAATGTTGTTCTCAATATTACTTTCTGGTTACAGAGGTTAAGGCAGTATGGCCCAATATATAAATACAATTTTCTTTGGTCTTTTTTTTAAGAATTGTTCTGTTGTAAAACCTTTAATTGTGAATGTTAGTCAGATAAGGCCCAATAAAATATTTCCCTTGCAAATTAAAGGTTTAATTTAATTGTTTGTTTATTTTCATACTTTTAAATGGAAAGTTACAGTTTTTAAAAGCCTTGAGGAAGCATGAGCACATAAACTGCTTTAAATATTCAAAAGGGCAAAAATATGTTAAGGTTCAGTTTTTAAGAAATGGTCTTTAGTTTGAATTTTTGGTTGTGCAAATCTGTGTGTTCACAGTGAATTCCAGATATAACTATAGTACAGTAGCTGAATTTCTAGGTTCCTGACTACATATACATGGCAGGTAGACATCCAGATACTAAGATTTGCTCTTCCAGTTCACTGTGAGCATAACGTTTCAGGCTTATTTTTTTGTCATGGGTAGCTGCCTGCCTAAAATCAGGTTCTGCAATTCTATATGTAACCCAAAATGTTTTGTCTCCAAATACAATGTACAGGGTAGGCATCTTTCTGTATGTGCAAACTCTAACTTTGATTTCCAATCAGTTTTTCAAGTCTATCCATAGAGATGTTCCACAGTAATGACTGTTTCTTTATGTGCCAAACTTGTAGTCAAGAGAATTTCTTGTAAATAACTTTTTTTTTACATCTAGGAATTGTGTGTCGGGGGGGGCGGGGTTTAAGCTCTTCGAATTTATAAACAGCTATATTTTTTTTTCTCCCTTCCAACTTAAAAAAAGAAGGCAACAGCTTGAGTGTCTAGTGTATTAAAGTCCAAGAGGAGGGTTTTATTTAGAAAGTCCTAAAGTAATAACAATGAATTATTTTAGGGGGAAATCATTTTGAAACCTTAAGTGTAGGATTTATTACTGATGCTATTGAATAATGTATTAATTGCATGTATGGACCTCTGGCCATATGAAAATGATGCTTTTCATGTTTTAGACATTGGAAATTATGTGCACTTGGTATGTTTGTTCATTTCATAATTAAAACAATGTTCCTATTTCCTTAGCTGGGCACTACTAAGAGCAATAGGCTTTGTTTGTGTTTCTAAATGAAATTGCTATAGCATTTATGACCCAGCATTTTTTAGGCTGGAAAATTGTGTGGCTTTGTAATTTATTATTTTTATAGGGTGGAGAAGCTTCCCTGGGCTGTTTCTGCAAAAGAGATCAAAGTAAAATTGATCTGACATTTTTCCTGTGAAAGAGACCACCCTACAGTGATAGTTCTTATGTTTTTTTACCGTTTGATGATTGATGCTTCTATGACATGGGGCCCAGGATTAGAGATCCCGTGGACAGGACAGTGCTAATATTATATAGAATTTGAAAGTACAATGTCAAGCCATTTTTGTTAGTTTTACATTTTTTGTTATTTACAGTGTTTCAGAAGCACAAAATGTTGTTCTTTTCTGCTTTGTCTATGGTTTAATGCCAGAATTTACGTAGCATCAGTTTCACTCTAACTTTTCAAACATATTTTTTGCTGTGCTCCAGAAGTAGTGTTTGTTACTTGTGCTATAAAGCCTTTCAAGACAGTGTTTACAATTACGTGGGCTGTTAGCGTCAGTGGCTGTTTTTTCTTCAAAGGGGAGCTGTGAATATAATACAATAAAATTAAGAAAAGTCAGATCACTGTTACTGATTTAGGATTCTGCTCCTTATTAAAAAAAAGTTAGGTGCTTAAGGACTTCAGTGTTTAGGTATTTTGAAAAATTATTCCTTTTGTCCTTGGAGCTTTTGTAGTCAACTACATGATATCACGTTCTACCTATTGTTGCAATAGGACTTCAATGTTTGTATGGGTTTTTTTTCAATTTCATGTAATAATGAATGTGCACGTAATTGTTTTAGATTGGTACATGTAGTTGGAAAGGCTAAGCCACCAGTAACTTGCTTGAAAACAAGTTACTGATGGGTTTCAAGGGTTTTTCTTCTACCTAATTTAATATTTTCAGGTTTTTATTAGAATAGCAACATCAAAACTATTCCTTTTTGTATTCTTCCTTTCTTCTTTAGCTCTAGGGTTCAGCTATAGGGGCTTGTACTTGTTGATTAGGGTGCCAGAAGTTCAGGCATTCATATTGCCTGTCTCCATTATGTGCAGTGACAGGCTTGCAAGGGCCACAAATGCAGTTCAGCTATTTATTTTAATACTTGCCATAGCTGGTGAAACTTTATTCTTAAGACCTATATGAGGATAAAGATGGTTTAGAGTGTTGGTGTAAGCAATGCTTTGTCTAGAGCTGCTAAAATGCTGAGGTATCCACTGACATGTAGAAAACATGATATTGCTTGGGGATGACTGGATAAGAAAGCAGAAGGATGAAAAGGAAGAAAAATTAACACACATTCATTTAGGATAATAGATAGGGGCAGGGGGACAGGAGATGGAAGCAATAGATATGTTAAAATTAAGGAAAATAGAGCTTGAAATTGTGGAGGAGGAAGAATTTAGCTGCTATTCTTGTCAGTGATGTACAGGAAGTGATGGTATCAAAAGGAGAGTTGTTGGGAAGCAGAAATGATGATAAAGAATGCTCAGGTCATCCTTCCAATGGAAGGATATTAAATTAAAACCAGTTAATGAAAGGAAGGGAAGACTGTCTCCTCAGACACAGTCTGGCATTTATTACCAAGAAAACAACAAATGCAAACAATGGCCAAATGATAAGTTAGTAATACAGAATTCCATTCCTCTTCTGAAGCCAGCACAGTCCAGTTGCCATGCAGAATGGTGATAGATCTTTTGGAAGGTTTCTTTATATATTTAATTTTATTTATAGGCATGGCATTTATTTATGTTATTACTTCAGAGCACTAAATTGACAGTTCTGTTTTGTTTCAAGAGATGTACTCCACAAACCAGATATAAGAAATCAAAGCAGGTAACTTTAGCACTAAAAATAGGATTGGCGATTCTGTGGAACAGATTCACTTTTCATGTGCCACAAGAACCGTTTCCAAAGCCAGTGTATTTTTTTCTATTTTTTTTCTGGGGAAAAGAGATTCCATTTCTCCAGACTTCCTTATCTTTTGATATTGTTAGGGTTCATTTATTAAAGGAAATGTATTTCCTTCCCTTGACACATTCACATTCCTTGCACCTTCTTCCTTCTTCAGCATCTCATCTTCAATTTCACTGAGACTTAGTAGTATTAAAGTGTTAGTGTTGGTTCCAGGTTCCCATACATAGCTTTGCATCCAGAGCATACTGAAAGCTAAAGACAAGGTCTAGTAGTATAAATAACTGAAGTACAGCACATGGAACTAATAACTCCTTCATTCTAATCCTAGGTATACAACTGACCTGTGAAATGAAGCATATTTAATACATTTTTAAGATTAGTTCATATTTATAAAGTGTTCTAGATTTACTGGCAATGCTTGGAATATGGCAAGTTGCTTTTCTCAGACTAAATACCAATCTTCTCATAAATTTCTGTCTGTGAGCATCACTGGTTTCATGGAGGATCTTCTTTAACTTGACCTTTGCTGGCAGCAAGGCATCTGCATAATGAAATTAATGTTTGACTGCTTAAAGGCCAATCCTGATCACATCTTTCTAAATGGAAAAGTTGCCATTGTCAAGACATCACCCATCAGAAAAATCTGTTTAATACAGAACAATAATTTGGGAGCTTGATTTGTTACCTGCTCATTGTTTAACCATGAAAATTACTTATTTGTAATATAAAGTTAAAGTATATGAAATTTGCTTTAGAAAAATGGAAATGAATCTGTTAATCAGATTATGCTTTGTGATTTTTTCTGAAGTGCTGAAGAAATTGTAGTGTTTAATATATTGGGTTTTTTTTAAGTCACTAGGGCTTGAATTGTCTTTTCCTGTACTTAAAAATTAGATGCATAGCTTTTGGAATTGTATTCACAAACCTACATACTCAAAAAAGGTGTCTTTTAGATGCCAATCTAATGGTTAGAACATGTACCCCAGTCTGAGAGAGTTCATTCAATATCTCCTACCTCCCAGGAGATGCATGCCCTTACCGTTTGGGGGTGGGGGAAGAGAAGGCTTACCTGGTCTTTGTTGCATTTCTCTGTCTCGTTTTGAAGCTGGGCCACTGTGTAAAAAGGAATGCAGTAATTTGGGAGGAAGAGATGGAATAAGCAAGTGGAACTTGACTCTGTACTCCAATGAGGACTTTACTGCTCTGGTGGCAGGCGTTCTGTGTTCTTGTCCCTGCTCCTAATGTTGTTAACACATTTTGAACTGAAAAGTCAGGCATATAAATACCTTTGTGACCCTGACCTGACGACCTTCATTTTCACTGAGTTTTTCTTAGTACCTGTTGTTGATTCCACAAGAAATGACAACTCACCAATTCTAAATAGTCTGAACTTCGGTAAGCCATGAACTAAAAAGATAGCATGAGTTCAGTAAAGAAGATGAAAAGGGAAACGTTTTTAGAAAAGATGATATGGGCTATTAATGATGCAAAGAAAAATTCTTAAAAATAAGGCTATTTTAATAGATGCTCCTTTCACTGTAGCTCCTCTGGCATTTATTACTTCTAACTTCTGTGATTTGCAAACTAATTTGAATAGGAAAGAAGTTTTAAGTGGTACTCTTTGAAATGAAGGCATTTTCAAACATTGCATAATAATACTTTTATACACATTGCACTTGTCACAAAAAGGCATCTGAAGTTGTAGTTAAAAATGTATATATTTTTAAAGGTTGCAGTAGGTTTATGTGCAACTTAAAGATTTTTTAGTTATATCAGGTCATTTGCTTCAAATAATTAATAAAGCACCAAGGCCCTTATTCTTAAGCAGAACAACAAGCTTCAAGAAAAAAAACTTGAAAGGTAGAGAGCTGCGGTGTTGTAGACAATTTAGTTGGAAAATTAATGAGTTGTCTGGATTTCTGAACCTTGCCTTAATTGTCAATGATGCAAATTAAGCCACTGCTGTCTGATATTATAGTTTTTCCCAAAAGCAATAATTACCAAGTTCATGGCCTCCTTTAAGTGTTCTGAATGAATTGCAGTGAAAGATGATAAAGAACAGTTGTTATATAAGTAGGAGTATCTCTGTAACTCTTAATTTTTATGGTTTGCTTGATGGCTCTGAGCAGCAATGGAAGAACATTTTTGCTCTCAAGGGTCATGAGTAAAATCAAATTTAGTACTGTACATTCCAGTAAGAAACATTAGTGTCTTGCCCTTTGTTAGTCTGTGAGCTCTGCCCTTTCTTTCACACTCTCCTGTCTGAAACCTTCTGCTGTTCCCTGGTTATTCCCTAATTTCTCCTCTGTTCCCTTTCAGAATGCTGGTGTGATTTTTTTTTTTTATCTGTTCCTCCTTCCCTAGCCCTTCCATCCAAGATGTGCCAGCAGCATCTTTATGCTCTTTATAGAGAAGGTGCATAGCATGATTAGTGAGAATCTATATCTAAAAGTGAACATGTGCTGGATTAATTGGCTTCCATGGCATTTATGGACACATCACATATACCACTGGCCTGGAGAGAATATTATTTTAAATATAACTAGAAAATCTGCAGGGAGAATTAACTTGAAAATATATTGTACAAAAGGAGGACCCAGACTTGGATTACAGAACATAGCTCTGTGTCCTTACCACTGTGAGCCATCAGAAGCTGTGAAGTCTGCTATGATGAACTAAAAACTGAGTTAGGTTTGTATCGCTGTGCAAGGACACCCCTAGGTAGTGACCAGTATCAGTAATTGGACTTAAACTCGAAGAAATAGTGTTCATGTATTGCAGTGAAGCAGAGCGAGGGATATATTTAAACTGCCACCTTCTTAGCAGTGCACCCAAGATCGTTCAGCAGGTGGTTTACCTGTAGCCAACATGCATTAGAGAAGGGGTTCTGTAAAGATAGAGGTCTAATCCTTCGTTATGTTTAGATGCTAGATCTTGTGCTGCAACTTGAAGTATATACTATATTTTGTGACGATTAAAGGATTTAGGTTTACAGCAAAGTTAGGATTTTTGAGCGTTGGGCCCCATCTGCAATTTGATATATTTTATTTTATTTGCCTTTAAAAAAAACTAAAACAATAGTTTCTGATGATTGGTTTGTGGCACATTTACCCACTCAAAAATTATTTTGTGTTTTGAAGCAAAAACTAAAGAACCACTGTATTTATCCATTCTTATTTAGACTGATCAGATCTGTAAAGGATAAAATATTAGGAGGATAGCTAGTGGAAAGATAATATCCAACAAAAACATAAAGGTGGGACATAAATTGTTTTAAGTACATTATGAAAGTCTCTCTTTGACATGGAAATTTCCTATGTTATGGCCAAGTCCATTCCCATCTGTACATGGAGCAAAGAGTGTGAAGAAAATATTGTAGTGTGGTGTGTTGACAGATTAATGTGTAATGCAATTGTCTCAAGGTGGACTTGTTCTACTTCTGGTAATTTTTTCATAGATAATTTTAAAAATACTTAAGTCAGTTTATAGAGAACTTTTAGTGATTTTAGTGCTGTTGGATGCTTAATATTTTCAAAATCAGGTTACTTAATTGGCACTTAGATATGGACTTGTGTCCTTTTTTAAAAAATGCTGGCAATGAACTGTTATCAACCTGGCTTTTGTCATTATACCTAGCCAAAGTCTGTGGGCACCTTGACTGTTTTATTAACAAGCAATTGCTTCATAAGGTTCTGTGTATACATTTTATACAACTGAAAATGTTACAAGTCATGCGAGCCTGCATGCATGAGGCTGGGGAGGTACCCCATATTAGTAAGACAATAAAAGCCCAGTATGCATCTAATACAGTATTGTGACTATTATCTTCATATGCTTAAATTTCTTTCAGATTCTTTTTGCTGAAGAACAGAAGTGTATAATGCTGCTTATACTTTCTATCATTGTTTACAATGTATTATGTGGTGTAATCCATCATCCAACTTTAATTTCACGAGCTATTCATTGTATTTAAACAGTGCACCTTCTATCAAATAGTTATGAAAGTCTTGGGGAAGAATACATTAAAATGGCAGATGGGGGTTGTTTCAAGCATTTCCATGACTGAAGGCTAGGGACCTCTGTGAATTTGAAGTCTGCTTTCAAGGAAAGTTCACAATGTCTGATGATAACCCAAGGAGGCAAGAATTCCACCAATTCCCTGCACTGTGATTTTAAAAAGCAATGGCTGCCTGTAGTCTTCATGCTTCAGCACCTTTCATTTTGAAATTGTTTGCAAGTGCAGTGAAGAATGGTGAACAAAACATTTACAGTTGAATTGGTTATTAATAATTCAGCAGACCTACAACTTTTGCACATTAAGATTACTTTACTCATTGATTTTTAACTGAAGAAGCTAAGTGGAAAATCGAACTTTTGCTATCAGTCCAATTGAGAAGCATGCATCAGGAGCACGCTAATTACATGGGACAACTTTTAGAGGGAATTGTGAAGGGGGATATGCTTTTGCCATATTGGTAATTTGCTAGATCTCCCAAAGAAGGGGGAGAGATGGCGATGGGTTTTCTTTCTCTGCTAGTTGATTTTCATAAGTTGTATGAGCTCAGAACAGGACTAGATAGTTTCACTAATTACAAAATCTTGTGGCTAAATTTCCTAACTGACATGTTTTTTCTCTGATGCTAAGCCTGCATTTTTGTGGTTTACCAAATAGAGTAATCAGTGGTGTAAATATGGATGGATTGATGGAAAAGCAGGGGGGAAAAAAACAACTTAAAGGTATTTCCCTGTCCTATATGGTCTTATGCTGTGAACCCTTTAACCTGTAACAGCAAAACTGGTAGCTTGTCCCCAATGCTCTTTCATGCCACCCACAAATAAATGTTTGTACATATTTGATAGTTAAACAAATAATCCCAAATTGTTCGATTTCCATACAAACATAGTGATACAAAAATAGTAAAAATGGTTTAAAATGGAGAACATGATGTATACTACATCCTCTGGACCATGTCTAGTGTTTATCCAAACTAGATATTAGATAAAATAGTGAGAGAAATAATAAGAATACAGATCTATGAAGAGAACAGCTTCTAAACAAATTAATTAAAGCATACTAACTACACAGAAAAAATAAACTTTCATTATAGAAAACACTACTATTTTAATCAAGCTCCATTAATGGAGTCTTCCATTTGCATTTGGAGGGCTTCCAAATTGGACACTTTCTCTGGGAAAGATATAGTCACTCATTTGTGTTACTGGCCTCCCTAAGGATCACGACTTTGTTTTTGTTCTTTGCTAAAATTACCCAGGCAAATCCCCCTTGCAAAGCATGGTTAGATCACGTTGACTATGTGTCACTTCTTCCATTTCAATAATAGTCTACACTAGTATAAGAATGCATGATTGGCAAAAATATATAGATAGAGCTTTACTTCTAAAGTTGTAAAGTGTCACTTGCTCTTCTATAACATGCATACCCAATTATTCATGTTACTCTTAGAGCACCAGCACTGTTCCGAGCATATCGCAGACAAGTAAGAAAAGTTTCCAGGCGAACCAGAAATCATGCAACATCAGCCAAGAGAATATGGCAGAAAAAAATGTGAAACTTCAAACATTGACATTTAAACCTCATAACAGACATTCAGTTTCTCTTGGGAGAGTCGTTACTTTCAAGAAACCACAAGTGTACAGATGTTTAGGCTTTTTCTCCTAGAGTAAAACATGGCTAATCCAAAAGAAAAATAACCTGGGAACAACCAGGGTTAAATCAATCCCAGGAAAATTTCCTCTGGGAGCACAAATGTCTGTATGTGCTGTGGTTTCTTTTAGAAGAGAACATAGTCCTCCAAGGTTCCTCCCTGCTTTCCTCCCAGTGAGATGGTGTGTTGCTTACTGGAGCGAGAAGCAGGACACACCCTATCTGCAATCCCCACATTGTGCCTTAGGGAAGCATAAGCTGACCATGGGCAATCTGGGTCAGGCAATCAGTGTTGTCCCATACACTGCTGATATCTGTCCTCAGGCAGACTAAGGGAGCTTGCAGAGCAAGCTGAGATGTGTGCACAGGTCACTCCTTTCTCCTATCTTTCCTCAAGATTCTCCCAGATTATTTGAAGGTGTGTATGCAGCCTTGATTTAGTTTTGGTATAGTTTTGGTTTACCTAATTAATCTAAGTCAGGAATGGGCAAAGTCTGACTCACAGGCCAGACTGCGCCTGTGGTGGACTCTCTTGCCCAGCAGCCCCTGCAGTGGCAGCTCCTTCTAACTGCCGCTGCTGGACCCAGCTCAGTTGCCCAGGTGCTCCAGCCCATCTGCTCTGAACCCACCACTGGAGATGGGTCTGGTGTGGGCGGGACACAGAGCCAGACAGCTGGGATGGGGCTGTGGCTGGCAGCATGATGGGCAGGTGGGGTCGGAGAGACCCAAGTTCTTGTGGTGATGACAGCAGAGGGCCAGAGCTGGGGCAGAGCCACAGTCTGCTGCCTGCATGCCCCTGTGATGAGTGCAGGTTCCATGGGCAGGGGCCTTCACGGAGGAGTCTCCCATTTCCATAAAGGGGGCATAAAGCCAAGCTGGGGGTGGAGAATGTTTGCTGGTAATAGGACCACTTATGGTTCTGGATTGACTTATGGATTGGGAATTGATTTGGCTTGGAACATGGTAAAAAAAAAAAAAAGAAAAGAAAAAAAAAGAGTTGCACTTTCCTGTCCTTGCTTGGTAGGGCTGCGTGAAGCTTCAGTTACAGATTGATTTTGGAAAAGATTTGACCTGATTCAGCAGCCAAATCTCCAAATCTGAATTGAATAGGGAGACCAATGAAAAGGTCTAAATCAATTCGAAGCCTCTGAATCAATTTGGAAAAAGATTTATTGGAGATTTGGCGATTCGGGCAGTCACTGCTCACTGCTGCAGGGAGCTCGACCTGGACTCTGTGCTGGTAAGTAAGGGGTTGGAGGGGTAGGGGATATTTGCAGGAGGGGGGAGGGGACCATGGGGGGACCCCGCCAAGGCCCATCACCTGCCTGTTCCCCCAGCTACCTTGAGGACCCCTGATCCAGCCCTGTCAATGGCTGCCCTACCTGGTTAGAGCTCCTGGCACTTAAAAAATAAATAAATAAACAAAAACAGCCCTGCACCCTCTGGCTGCTGTGTCAGCCATTGGGACCTCTGGGGGCTCATGGCAGAGTCTCCCCATGCAGCATGGGACAGTGGGGATTGGTCCCCCGCCTCACAGGATCCGGTGAGTGTGGAGCTTTTCTTCCTTTTGTTTTTTTTAAGTGCTAGGATGCTGGGGCCAGGTGGGGTAGCCATTGACCGGACTGGGAGAGTGGGCGGGGGATGGGGTCTGTTTGATTTGGAGATTTGATCAAGTCGGCAGCATCCAAATCTCTGACTCAGATTTCATCAAAACAGTTCAGGACAGTAATTTGAATCACCAAATCGAATCACTGTCCCCCAAATCAGCTGAATCCAAATCTAAAATAAATACTCACTGCTTTGCACAGGCCTAGTGCTTGTCAGTATGCTTGCCCAATAGGGGCCATGTGTGTCATAATCATGGTCAGTGCTGGCTGCATTTAATCAGTGTCATGATAAGTTTCAATTAATAAGCACATGCTGCTGTTAGCAGCAGTTTAAAGATAGGCAGTGTATTTGTTAAGGTTTGGTATATGAATGGAAGAAGAGAGGCTTTTTCCTTGTTGATTTGTGGGAGAAACCTCATCTTCTATTCAAGTACATACAGTAACTGGAGATGTAGAATATCCAAAAAACTATTTTTGCTTCTTCATAAATTATTTCTTAGTAAAATTTGCTCCATAAACTTTTGCATAGATTATGAATTCCTCTCAGAGGTCACTGTATGTATCAAGTTTAAAGTTTTGATTATGAACCCTTCTCTTAGTTACCTGAACACAGAAGAGAATCACAAGTGTTCTTGAATATTAATATATTTATTTTTTACTTTTTTTAATGTTAAATTATCGTCCTGAAATTTTCTGAGTTTGGGCTGAAGATAAGCCTGCCAAAATCGCTCTCAAAGACAGTTTTGGGAAGGAAAAGAGAAAGGTTGGACAGAATGCAATTCCTCTTTCAATCAGAGTTCCAGCGTTGTTTGCCATGTTGCTATAATATATTCACTGTAAAATCTAGAAGTGTTGTAAATAAGTGACTGGCAGTTGCCTGAGGCAGAAGATTTTACTGATGAAATGAGATAAAAGTAATTAAAAAACATGTAGACTAATGGGTAATTAAATCCATGGGAAGTATTTTGTAACTAATTACTATGTTCTAATCATAGATTGCTTTCTATTTGTCAAGGTAAGTGTATATAATTACACAGTTCCTATTTTCTTTCATTTAAAATCATCCCAGTTGGGTGAGTATTTTTTAAGTAAACTAAAAACCTCTGAATATTTAGCAACTCATTTTAGGCAAATAAAGTAGACAAAATGGTGGTCATCCTCTTTTTCCTGAATGCAGGTGGCACAGCTGTCTGGATCACTTTCTCCCCAGGTTGTAACAGTTTATTCTGTGGGATAGATCACCCTCTTTGTTTCTGTTAAATTGAGATCCCAAAGTGTATTTTGCTTTGCAAAGAAGTTGAACTGACCTGGGAAATCTGACCTAGTCAGAGGCAGCACAGGGCATCAAACAGCACTTATATGTTCCAAACAGTCTATCCTTCTTCAGCCCTCCATACTGCCCTCTTGTGCCTTCATTTACCTTCATTGCACAGGGTCTGGGTTTCTGTTAAGAATGTAAATATCATTTTAAAAACCATCCATTTAACCTCCTCCAGGTGTATCAGTTAAATGATTAACTGATAAAATATGCCCAGTGTTGGCTTGAGGGGGGGTGCAGTGCCACAGGCCAGAGGCTGCCCCACCCTGCTATGCCATGGGGGAGGGGCTTCAGCCACCAGCCCAGAGCAGTGTGGGGAGACAGGGGCTGTGCACAGACTCACTTGGACACAGCTGCTGCTGAGTCCTGCTCCCCGGGACTTTTGACGGGGGGCGGAGTGGGGGGGAGGTGATAGCAAGCTCCAGCAGATAACACAGCCCACATGAAGCCATGGGTGGCAGCAGCAGGCCAGAGACTTTCCCAAATTAACTGGACCCATTCACTTCTCTCCCTCTCTGTACCCCTCTCTTTTTTCTCCCTCCCTCCTGCCCGCCCTGATGCCATCCTGTTCCTGAGGCACTGTGCTGCTTCCCTTTCCTGCCGATTGTGCCCCCCACTAAATGCTAACCACTAATGCATTATCAGTATACATATTTAACCTTTAAATGTTTATCCTTTTACATCCCTTGTTTCTATTATCAAGGTAAGCGTAGGTAGCTTGAGCATTTCTGGTTCATGGCAGTATGGGTTACTGACCCTTGATCTAACCCAATCTAAGATTGACCATTTCCCTTGGTCAAGCCTAAAACAGGATAGATTTGTACCTTATAGACTAATTATTCATATATACATATATTTGCCCCTTATAGACTAACTTCCATCCATCTGTATATATGACTAGTTACATCTGTTTACTAAGGGAAATGGTCAAGATTAGATTGGATTAGATATATATAGCACAAGCTTTCCTGAACTGGAGCTTACTTCATCAAATACTGTGAAAGGATGTGCCCAGGCACGCACGTGTACAATCTTTCAAAGGTGCAAACTCTCTCTGGATGAGTGTTCTTGTTGAGTGAAAGCCTTTTTGAGATTTGTGAGGTGGCAATCCCAGGTGTTCTCAGTGCATATTCAGTGGTATCTGAGGATTTAGCTGTATATTCCAGCTTTTTTGGTGTGTTTAGGGTGCTTTGGTGTGTTTAGAGCTACCCAGATACATCATGAAGATCTGCTGCAGTACAGAAAGAAAAAAACTCATGAATTGCATAATGCTGAGTATGATATATCTCTGCTCCCTTGAACTTGTACCGAAAATCCTGAAACAATTGCAACTCGTACTAGAAGAAAATCCAATTCTTAAAGAGATCTTCCCAGAGCTACCCATCCTAGCCTTCAGACAAGCATCTAACCTTGCTAACTTCATCAGCAGAGGCAAACTTGCTATGGCCCAAAACGCACCGAATAGATCCAGACCAGACCATGACAAGAAATGTAAAACCTGCCAACATATCTCCACCACCCCCAAAATTACTACACACCACAACAGAAGCATCATCATTCCTGGATCTTACAACAGCACCTCCAGAACTGTAATATATCTCATCCAATGCACCAAATGCCCTGGTGGGAAAGACGAAAGAGATACCAACAACAATTACACACCAAAATGAATGCACACCGGAAGTCTATTAAAGACAAGAATACCCAGTTACTGGTGGGGGCATATTTCTCACAACAAAACCACTCTTCAGTCTCTCAGTTCTAATCCTCAAAGGGAATTTACAAAATACTTTTCACAGATGAGCCTATAAACTTCATTTCATCAACCATTAGGTTCATTAGGGACAGGTCCTGTCAAACCAACCTGGTTGCCTTCTATGACAAGGTCACAAAATCCTTAGACCCAGGTATTACGGTTGACAAAGTCTTTCTGGACTTTTGGAAGGCATCTCA
>JAGPOW010000261.1:107375132-107401822 GCA_030014935.1 Caiman crocodilus | reverse complement strand
GACTGTGGCATCGACGCCTGCACAGTCAGATGGGTCACAAATTGATCGGAGGGCCGTACCCAGAGAGTGGCGGTGGACAGGTCATTTTTGACCTACATTCATTCCCCTCCCCACCATCCTCCCAAGCCTCTCTCTCGCCAACTGACGCCTCAATTTACATTTTCACTGACTGCCTTTCTTGCATGCATACCAGCTTCTGGCTTCTTTACTATTCATTCTATCCTAGAAGTGCACACAGCAACTGCAGAGGCTTCCTCAGCCTGGCTCATATTTATACCCAAAAGCTTGCTAAGAAGACTTTTTCCAACTGTTTGAGTCAGTCTAATAAATGATATCAGATTTACCCAAAGAATCTTGTCTCCCTATGTCCTTAAACCAACACAGGTACAACACACGCACACGTACACGCACATGCTCTCTCTCTGCCAAGGGAAGTAGTCAAGCTTAGATTGAGTCAGATTAGGTGTTGGCATCCTATGCTACCATGGATGTTATATTTCTGTACACTAGTACCCCCATAACGTTGGATTACATTATTACTGATGAGGACACTGCTTCTGTTTTTGTTACACTCTCCTGCTTTGTCCTTATGCAGAGCCATATGGTTTTGGGGATGCCCTGTACTTACAAATGGCACTGCCAGGGACATGTTTATCCCCTCAGTATGTCAACATATCTATATCAGACCTTGAAGTCCATTTCCTTTCCCCTCTCATCCTGTATATCTAAAGTACATCCATGACAATTTCATTTATCAACACGTGGGAATGAATCTCTAGAAAATATTTACCTAGGACTTCAACAACTCTCATCTCTCCATTTAACAGGAATACTACACTCAGCAAATTAATTTCATAGGTTAAGGTTTGAAGTGGCCATATTAACGTAACATTGTATTAGAAACAAACTGACCACCATACTACCTTCATGCCACCAGGTTTCATCCTAAGCACACCACTAGATTGGTTATCTAGGGAATCTTTACATATGTTCGGGGGGGGCAGATGGGATGGCACTTTAATTAGAGCATTTCCAAGATCCACTCTAAGTAAAGTGCCCACAACATCTCATGTATTCAGCATCCCATGCTTCAGAATGAAAGCAGGAGTGCTTAGCATGCTCCAGCAGACTCAATTAATTGAGTCTTCTCCAACACACTGTAATTACAGCATGTTAGAGTGGCATCCTCACATGTCTACAGTCACCTCTACAGTCAAGCTCTGTTACAACCATATTTATTCCGATCCCACTGACTAGGATGCATACCTTAAGGATCTGGAGCAAAGATTCGTATAATTACTATACAATCCCCAAACTGTAGGGTAGCTGTTCTCAGGCAGCAAACCTTTAAAAGCTGATTTGAATGGTAAATTGTGGTACAAGAAATCCACAGCCTGGATTGTGTTAAGTATGGTTTGTACAGGAACTACAAATTGTTATTTGATTACCTAGATCAGTTTTTGTGACCTCTTTGTTACTATGGGTTCTTTGCTTGTATGCCTGTCCTAACAATTCCCCATCCCCCCACCTTTTATATTTAAATCACTCTCTTTATTTTGTACATTGTTGTGTGCACATCCTTTCATATCATCTGATGAAGTGAGCTACAGTTCTGGAAAGCTTATGCCAGATCTCTCTACTTCTTTTCCTATTTCTCTAATTCAGCTAATCTGTAAGGACATCTTTATACATGCTCCAGGATCAAGGCTGGGAGATGCTTTAATTAGAGCAGCTCTTAGGAGCCACTCTAATCAAAGCCCCCACAACAGCTCATGTAATCAACACCCCATGCTTCAGA
Source organism: Caiman crocodilus (assembly GCA_030014935.1). Classification (NCBI taxonomy): domain Eukaryota; kingdom Metazoa; phylum Chordata; order Crocodylia; family Alligatoridae; genus Caiman; species Caiman crocodilus. The sequence continues at coordinate 107,400,024 of JAGPOW010000261.1, read as the reverse complement.
ATGCTGGCACAGGAGCTTTAACTAAAACTCGTTCAATGAGCTTTAGTTAAATTACCCCTGCCACCATTTTGAAGTGTAGAGACACTGAATACACTTGATATTGAGGCTGCTAGAGCATGCTAATTGGTTTGCTCCAGCCAACTCGATTAATCGTGTCTGTCCAGGATGTGCAATTAGCAGACATTGGGCACGTGTATAGGTACCCTAAAGTGTAAATCTCTACTGACCTTTCCCTTAGTCAGGACAAAGCAAAAGACTTGATAACTGTCATACCCACATAGGGAATTACTCCCACATACGTTAACGTTTTATTATAAGGTCTAGAAACTGGTATAAAATGCTAGATTTTTTCTTAGTCATCCTTTCAATGTTAACAAACTCTGTTATCCTTCTAATTTCACTAGAGATTTTCCCAAAGTGCAATATGATTTTGGGCATTAATATAGTCTTTTTGATATTTTAATAGAAAATCTCTGTGATCAGTGAGCTACTTAGTTCTTCCCTTTTTTTAAAATGTTGATGAACTCTTGAGGTTCTGCTAACATTATGTTATCCTAGATACTGAAGAGATTTTTAAAATGAAAAATTACTTACTAGAATGCAGACAAATTTTTATTCTATAACCGTTATGAAATGCATGAACATACAAGGTGCACTATCTTAGATATTTTTTAATTATACACGCCATATTTAAAATTCACAAAGGCAGTTTCATTTGTAGAATATAAAATATTATATACATTATAAAAGGTTACATTGAGACTTAACAGGGCTTGTGCTCTGAAGTTATTTGTACCTAATCAATTCCTGCTCCATGTTTTTTTTATTGAAATCTTTCATTGATTCTTGCTTTACTATTCAAGTTGGATTTGGCATTGCAGCATTATTACAAAACATTTTTTCCTATCTTTCTTCTCTTCCTCATCTCTTTTGAGCAAGTGAATTAGATAGCTGCTGGTTTTGTAGTCAAGCAGATAGTAATTTGATCCAATACAAAATTTTAATTGGATTTGTAGGAACAGGAAATATTACACTGAACGGATTAATTCAGAACTTGGGCTAGTTGCTTATGGAAAGAAAGAACAACAGTGAATATCACTGGGTGTGTAAAAATACTTGAAGAAACAAAGATTTGTCTTAGTGTTGAAACTGCAGTTAATTATTAGATTTTCTATCTTCAGTGGAGAATTGGTTGTTGATAAAGAGATTTTCTGTCAGTGGTCTAATTCCCACCTTCAGGGTGAAGCAACACCAAGAGAGAGAATTACATGTCAGAATTTCAGTCTAAAAAGACAGCTTATCTGGAGGGAGGGAGGGTAGGGGGTAGGGAGGAAGACCTCATAGGGAATAAGTAGTCTGGAGTAATGTGTCTGCCTGTAACTATCATGCACTATCTGTCTTTCATTTTTAATGTCCAAATCTGTGACTTAGATGTGAGATTTTAAAAATAGATGCACTATACAGAATAACTATGTGCACTCCTATTAGGCTGCAGTTGTGGAAAGGAGAATCTGTCTACTCTTGTTCCATTATGGAAATGGAAACAAAATAAAGTAAGAGATATTATGAAGTTCAAACTTTTACTGCTAGATCTCTTACAAGAACATGTTGAAAAAAATTGCCTCATCTTTAAATCATACTCATTAAATATTACAAAAGAGTATCTCCCATAGATGACATAATCATTACATATTTTTAATTTGAAGCAAAATTAACTAAGTGCCCTTTTTGGCTGAGGGCATATAATATTTTCTCAGATTATTCAGGCATCAGCAAGTAATGACAGTGAGGCACAATGTGACTCGAGTCTCCATATCCAAGTGTAGCATAGGGTTAGAATGGGGTTTTAAAAAACGTGACTCCAAAGCACAAGCACGATGACATTTCAGTGATACTTTAGCTCCTAACTTGATCACAACAGCTCTTTTGAAAATCCTATCTGTAACAGGTACAAAGAGGAAAGAAAGTCTATATAATGTTGGTCTTTACCTGCATCTAATTTTTTTCCTAAAAAGTAGTTTTGAGTAGTTTCTGTGGTGAGTATTTTGGAAATAGAAGAGCATAAGTGGGGTGGAGTGATGAGCAGCTGGCCCCCTGACACCGGTGCTTGTGGAGGAGAGGGACAGTGGAAAAGAACAGCTGCCACATGATCACAGCACCCAGAATTTACTGCTGCCCTATGTGTTACTGTTGCCCCAGCAGTGTGGTTACATCTCTGAGTCTAGAGTGACAGACAGCTCTGGAATGAATTTAGGACAGATATAGTAGGTGGGACAACCACTGTGAAAGGTTCCTCATGTTGCTCTATAAGGAGCTACCTTTAAAGGATGAGGGTTATTGCTGTGTTTGCAGCATATGTTGATGCACCTGAGCTGCCCTTAAGCTAGCTAGTGCAGCTACTTATGGTAGTGTTTCTGGGGTGGTTCACAGCTCAGCCTGGGGTAATTTACCCATCTTTTCAGGTGGGCTTTGCAGCTGATCTTGAGTTTTGTGTTGCCATGGCTACACTTCTAAGTAGTACCAAAGCACTAGGGTTGGATGCGTCTGCCTGAGTTACAAAGACTACAGTGCAGACTTACTCTTATCTTTAATATCTCTACAAATGAGTTCTCCGTTTATTGATGTCTTTTCAATTTAGGACTTGATGCAGACTGCCAGTTGATTTTGGGTTTTTTTTGTAGGCCACCAAAAAAACTTTCAGATTCTCACAGTCACTAATGACCTGAACTGAATTCAAACAGACTTTGAGATGAAAGGCATTAGCAGTGTCCAGAACCAACCAGTCTTTCACACTTAATTTTGTTTTTCAAGATATTTGTAGATATTTCTATAATAAAACTGCGTTTTCCCTACTGATTTAATGAAAATTCCTTTTTCATTCCTTTTTTGTGACTACTCTGTAGTCATAGTCTAGTGCAAATGTGAGCCACTTCCACATTTTTCCAGGATAAATATTTTCTATAATAGCACCAGAGTTTTCAAACACAGATACTTTCACTTAGATTCTTAAAATACTCATTTAGGTGCATTTAGCTTTCAGAAGTACTCAGTTTCATAATTCCCATTGAAGTCGATGGGATATCCTTGACATCCAATGCCTTGATACAAAATCTACTAACTCAAAAGCAGATTAATCATTTAGAAAAGAAACACTTTTCCAGTATACTTTTAGCTTGGCGCTAGAATAATGTTAACCCCCACAACCTATTTAAACTTTGTGTTAGAAATACAAAGCATTGTCAGGTTTGCAGTGCAATCTTTTGCATTAAAAAATTAGTTTTTCTCCCTCCCCTCGTAAAATTAACTTACAGAACAAATAATGTAGATTTTATTTGTTTTGTATTTTCCTTTGTTGGAAGGAAAATCTTGAAAGCCTTTCAAATGTTAAATATCTTCTGTATTTGTTATTAAAATAGTAAGGTGGATCTTCTAGTTGGCTAATACTTTTTCTTAGATAAAATAGGGGCTTCTAAATAGTCCTCTTGTCCTTGGAAATAAATGCTAAGAACAGAAAATATTCTGCTGGTGGTCAGTAGAACCACCATAATTGGTGCTGCGGATGATGTTGGTCAGGTGTGAGTGGTCTCCCACTGTTGCTTTTGGGTTATGTATCAAGATTGGATGCTGACAGCCAGTCAAATAACTTTAGCAAATACTTAGTATAATGGGCAGTGTTAGGCACCAAGCCTGTGAAATAAGTCAATGGTTTATATAGACCCAAACATTTCTGAGGGTCTTTTAAGCCAAACCACATGGTGCTCAGCTATGGAGCTGACTGATTGTTTTTCAAAAAAAATATTTATCAAAGAGTGCTTTTCTTGCCGATTATCCTGCATTAATACATATCTGATGGAGCTGGCAACATTTCAGCAACTGGACTCTTGCTAAGACCTGACACTTCTGCAGGACATAATGCACTTTTGTGTCTAGCAGTACGGAGCTTTGTTTTGTGATCCTGGTTTAATGATGCAAACACTACCGTGTGAGTTCTCCTCTTAATCAATAGCAATTCTACATCATGTTGATGGGTGATGCTAGATTGTTTATCAAGACAATAGTTGAATTTTTTTTGTTTGTTCTTAGTTTGTACCACAGCTTCAGTCCATTGTGCTCTAACCCCAAGATGTCCACTAAAATTCACTGAAAAAGTATCAGAAGTTCATATGAAAACAAGATTTCAAGTAATTATTTCCACAAGCAAAGATAAATCTGTGCTTGCTTTCAGCACTCGTTTGCTTGCTGCAAACAAGTTTAACAGCTAAATGCTTGGTAACTTAAGGCTGTGGTATCAAACATCCAGCTTGCAAGGCCAGTCTGTCTGGCCTGCTGGCCTACTGGAGGCTGGGGGAGGGCCTGCCCCAGAATTTGAGTCCCCTGGGCCCTGCTGGACATGGCCACCGGCACTGGGGGAACATCCCTGCCTCCACACTCTTACTGGCCTGCCACAGTTGCGACCGGACCCACCACTGTTGCAGTTGCTGGTTCCCCGCATCTGGCACAATATCTGGCCCAAATTGAGATTGACACCCTTGACTTAAAGGAATTTAACAAGAGCTAGGTTTTTAAGCATCATTCTTCAAGCTGATTTGGAGACTTCTGAAACAGTAGCTGTTGATTAATTTATTTTATTTGTGCTGCTAACTCTATCCAGTGTGTATTTTATTCTCCATAGAGAGGAAAAAAAGAGAGAAAACATGGATCTACAGTGGTAGATACAAATAAATAAGTTTTTTTTCCGAAGTTTAGGAAAACCATAAACATATAGAACTGGAAACGTGGCAGGGGGTCAGACTTGATTATCTGTTCAGGTCCCTTCCAACCCTACCAACTATGAAATTATAGGCTGGGCTAGACAGGTTAGTTAATACCATAAACATAAACACTTTTACTTGAATCCAACCTCCCTAAGGTTGCTAATAAGCAATTTTCCAAATCCCAAATTATTGCATACAGTTCAGCACAACTCAAAACCTTGTGTGTCTTCTCTCATGAGAGAAGCTGTAACAGGCCATCACAGAAACTGAATTATTTCTCTCCCTTAGAAATGAATCGTGCTTCTAAATTGGGTTTCAGGTCATTGCTGGGGCATTCGGGGGTGGGGGAATAGAGGAAAGGAGGAAGAAGGTAGAAGGGATTGAATTCTAGTTAAATGTGTTGGAACAGATCTGCGAATGAAATTAAGATCATCAGATACTTCAATATTTGTTCTGTCATGCATAGACACACACACACACACACAACAGAAAAACTATTATTACAATAACAGATATTCAAGTATATGGCATACTGTTTGGAACCCTATTAATAGGGGAAATTAACAGGCTAGATAAATTGAGTCATTCAGCTGGCCATTAGTATTTATTATTGTCGTATATTATCATTTAGATTTAGGAAGAGCTTTAAATATAATTTTTCCAAATAATTATTTACAAGTTGCAAATTGCTATGGTTTGTAATTTAAACTAATGATGGCATACGTTGCATAGATAAAAAATAATTGTTAAATAACAATAGGCTAATAGCATCTGATTCTATATTTGGGGATGCAGATGTAATGGACCACTTAACCTTAATAAAATCCAGTAAACTGGGGAAAAACCCAGATTGGCTCCATAAATTCTTACAATTTAGGCTTCAGCATACTTAAAAAATTAGGTTGCTTACTCCAGTGGGATAATTCAAGAAAGAGAATTAGAATTTCCTGTGCAATCAGTGAGAAGAATTAGGCAATTCCAAAGGCCAGTCTATAAAAAGCAATACACTGAGCAAATCTAATCAATATGAAATACTAGGCAGTTGCCAAAGTAGGATGCCTGGGTTTCCAGGGGCTTTTCAAACCTATATCTCCCACATTGCAGGAGAGTTCCCTACTTGCAAGGTTATGGCATGGTTTAGGTGGGACCATCCTTCCTGTTGGATTGGGCCCAAATAGAAATCTTGGGTTTAGATGAAGCCTGAATTTGTAGTCTGGTGGCTGGGCTCTCTTGCTGTCCTTCAGGGAATTGGGTTCTGGTCTCTCTCTGCTCCCAGGACCATTTCTGCATCTTATATTAGACAGTCATTGGTTTAAAAATACTGTAATAATAACTGTGAGAACAGGGATTGGAACCTATCTCCCCTACTTCTCCCTCACCCCCTGGGGGCCCATAGCCACAGAGACCTCTCCAGCCAAGTTTTTCAGTGAAAGTGACTATAGCTGCTGTGATGTTGTGTTAAACTCAATGCTGTTGGTGTGTGGTAGGCATGGCTTCTACCAGATCAGACCTTCTGAGAATTTAGGTAATACTTAGAAGTAATGCTATATTGTATTAGAGTCATCATTATATTTAGCCCGGAAGCCAGGTGCTGAGCTTCTCAGAAAGGATGGCCCTGTTCATGCACAGAAACCTTAAAAAGTAATGCCTAGGGATCTTTGCAATTTAAAATGTAGGTATTAAATGAATGCATAAAGAGTTCTAAAGTTAGTTATACTGGATATCTTTTGATTTATTCATCTAAATTCCACAAACATGTGTTTAGGCATCTAGTTTGTAGCTTAGAATCCAGCCTCATACTCTTAGTGACTGCAAGCCTGTGTTGTTTAAAAAATAAATAGGCTCACATTCTGTTGAGCAGTGGGGGTTCTTCTCTTCTAATGTAGTAGTGTGCTTGATTTTTGTAAAGATGCTGCAGGTAAATTTGGCACTAATGCCTTTGCTAGAGTGATATTCTGAAACTAAAGAAAAAAAGGGAGGGATTATGAAAGAAATTATGAAAGGAATAAGCATATTTCTTCTGTGCCAGTCTCTGGTTAGTATTGTTCAGTGTTACATAATAAAGTCACTTTGCTCATTTTTCCTAATTTCTGTTGCAGTTCATACATTCAAATACATTCTTTAAAAGGCTTTTTCCTTCCCAAGCTTGAGCCCTGAAACATATAGTATATGGGCTGAGTGCTCTAGTTATGCCTAGAGGCTTTTAGAATCCAGAGAAACCTTTTCATTCATTTTGTCAACAAAAATTTAAAAAAAAATTGAATTTTCCCAACAATGCCTGGTAAGCCTTATTTAGATCTGAGTTCATCCCATTTGCCTCTCTTGCAGAGGCAGGGTGTTGGGTATTGAAATGGGTAAAGTAATTGAATTTGTTTACGTCTATGCATGTTCAAGAGGAGGGGGATGGTAGGTTGGAGATGTTGGTCACATCTCTCTCCAAATAAGTTTGAATTCAAAAAGGCTCATTTCCATTTTCCTTTTTACTGGGAAATAACCTAACTTGAGAAGCTATGTAAGATAATATAAATTGTGTAATGTTGCCACTGCATGTGATCTGATCACATCACTGTGGAGTGGGGAAAAGATGTATAGTAAAATAAGGGTCAAAAGTAAACCTTAATTTTAAATTACTTGTTTTGTTTGTTAGGGTCTAAAATCCCAGCACATGATTCAAAATGTTAAAAGGCATTTAGTAAGGGGCTTGGAAATAAGATATTTAGGAATTCAGTGCTCCCATCTATTAATAACTTGGGGTTTTATTGAAGTCAGTTCCAACTTGCCATTAGATTTCCTGGCTATCCTGATTATTTTTAAATTCATGTTTTACTTAACCTTCATAGAAGCTTATGTTGTTATAAAATATACATGTACCTGAAGCATGCTAGTTCTTTTGCAGCCTTGAACAAATGATTGTGTGCAGTATATGATTTTTCAGTCATGCTGTTGATCAGGCATTGGGTGCCATTACTATCCATTATGTAAATCTATGTTTAGATTTCTTATTCATCTGTTGTATACATCATTATTAGCATTAGTATGGATATCTATACTGAAAAGCTTGTAAAAAAAGATGTTATGCGTAATTTCTCATGTTAACAACTCGTGCTTGTCAAAATTTGTATGTATGCAAAAATACAGCCCTTAAAGCTATCAGATCGTAATGGATCGCTTTAGAAATGGAGAGACTTTTTGAATATCTTAAGGGTCTAATTTGTGCCATTTTTTAATAGCTCAGTTTTGGAGAAAAGTTCTGCTTATAAGCATAGAGAATCAAGCTGTTTTCTTATAAAACAGGATTAATTAAAAAGAACATATTCATGGGGCTGTGAGGACATGTTTCATCCACAGACTAATTTTTATGGCTGCACTGCAAAACCAATAAAAAGTGGATTGACCACAGACATGTTCATTATAGATGGCTACAGATGGTTGAAAAATGTAGAATCTTAAACATCTGAAAAAAGTATTTATTAAATATAAGCCTAAAGGCAAAACAAATAAAACCCTAAACTCTGCGCTGCTGTACTGCTGCTGGTTCAGTATAATGCACTGTTTCTTGAGATTATCCACAATGGACTTTGTTTCCAGTCATTCTGCTAGTTTTAGTCTTAGGAGCAAATTGAACAAAATCCTGTGGCCTGTATAGTACCTACCGAGATTAGAATTCTTGTTAGTTTGCAACCCTTCATGCTTAGAAACAGAAGAGGTGCGTTGCTTAGAACGTTTAAGGGTTTTTTTGTTTTTTGGTTTTTTTAGAGTACAGAAAATCTTTGTTATAGCATAAGATGACTACCAACTTGGTAGAGGTTAAGAAGAAATACTTTGAAATCTATGGTTATCTAAAGTCTCTGGAAACATTTGGTAAAATACAATAATATATTAGTCTAATAGAGCTAGTGGTCTTATCTCATGATGGTAGGTAGCTCAGGTGTTCCTGCCCCAGTTGCAAGTCAGCATTCATAACACACTCAGTCTTTTTAGAATATGGGGCCCTATTTCATATGTTTTTTCTAACGCACGCTATAGACCAGTGGTACCTGACATTTTGGGCCTGTGGGCCAAATAAGCAGTGCCATGTCCATGGGCAACATCTGGCATGTGATACTGGCCAACTGTGGCCAAAGCATGTGACTGCTTTGGGCCCGGTCCCGGGGCATTTATGTGGGCTAGATTGAGCCATGGCTTGATCTAACCATGTAGGAATGAGGCCCAATCCAGATGCCTGGGGCTTGGAAAGGGTGACTGGGGCTAGAGACAGACATTACACATAAACCAGTTTAAGTGATCAGAAACTGGTTTTAACATGTAACAGAACAGATGTTCAGCACACATAAATCAGTTTGAGAATGGCTGAAATTGGTTTGAGGTAAACATGGTTGAATGTAGTATCAGATGTAACTGATTTGGCTCCAACTAGTTTATGCAATATGTGTCCCAGACCCCTTGCTGGTTTAAATTAAATCAGAGTTCCCCAGCATTTCAGCATGTTCTCTAGGCTGAGCAGGACTCTCAGCTCCACAGCAGGGCTGGCCCCTCTCCTCTTCTCCGTGGCTGCAGCTGTAGTAGTCCCTGCAGGCGTCTTCCTGGCTTTTGCTCCCCACAACCCCTCCCTTTCCTTCCCCACTCTCTGCTAGGTAGGCATTCCCCTGTCCTTCACAGACAACTCAGCATTAGCTGGCAGACCACGTGCTGGCTACCTCTGAGCTGTGGCACACGGGACAAAGGCAGAATCAACAGATAACTGATAATGTCCCTCTGTTTTCTTAATGGGGTAATAAGCACTGAGTTGGGAGTGATAAATATTCCCTGCTGGGCTGTTGTGGGGGGAGGGACAGAAAGGTCAGGGTCCTGCTGGGGCCTGGCCTTAGCTCAGCACTGGAAGGGAAGGGAAGGGCTACTCTAGCGCCCCCTGACTTCTAGCCTGAGCTACTGCAGGCATGTGCCTCCATTTCTGGGATGTCTGTCTTGTTACAAACTGATTTAGCCTAGCCAGGTTAGACTAACCAGCAAAGATTGAATCCATTCAGGCTCAGGCTTTTTGAATGTCTGTTCCTAGCCTGGGGAGCAGTGGTGGTGTTAGTTGGCAGCACTCTCTCTGCCACCAAACTTCCAAGCCTATGGGGAGACCTGCAGGCCAGATGACATGGCTCTGCAGGGTAGATCTGACCCATGGGCCTAGGGCTGAGAACTCTTGCTGTACACATTTACAAATTGGCAATTATTACCTTGATCATGGCAGACTGAATATGTCTCCTAAAACTGGGTCTTTGTCAAGTGATGCAAAGTACTCTTTACAAAACAGCATTGGCATTTAAGGAGGCACCAGAGTGTGGGAAGTGATATTTTCCTTATTATTTGAATGTCTGTGCTGGGAAGTGACATCTAAATGGTAGTAGCCTAATTTGGAGGAGGCTAATAAATTTTAGCATGCCACCAAATATTTTAACCCTTTTTTTTAAAAGGCATGTGTGTTTTTGTCCCATCTCCTTTACTAATGTCGTACTAGGCATAGTAACACAGATAAATTGCTATTATAAAATTGTAAATCTACAATACCGTATAAAAGATTTTGTCAAATTGGAAGTTTTAATAATACAAAAGCTCATATTTGCCAAATGGAGGAATTTGCCTTTCATAGCTAACTGCATGCTATAGAAGTGTTAATAATGGTTAGAAAGAACAGATTTTAATTATTTTACACTGCCATGTCTGATGACCCTACATAACATTGGAAGACTTAAGGAAAAAAAGAAAAGAAAACAGTCAGCCAATGTTCATATTAAAACATTTGTTGTAATTAAATTCACGGAGTTCTGTTCTTTAGATTTTTCTGGGTGTATTTAATAAGGAAGTCTTTTTGTGAGAGATTGGATTGCTTGAATTCCACTATTGAAAAAATGAAACAACTACACTGTTTTTTGCGGGGGGCTTAATGTGGATTTCCAGGTAAAAATTTGTCTCTTTAATTTAAAAATGATTTGTTACCTTATTGACATGTAACCATTTCATCAAAAGGGAAATTAATACATAGGATGAGAATAAACAGACATTAGTCTGTAAGAGAAGAATACATTAACTTGCTTCAAAACCTTAAATGATTTTACTTAGGCATCCCTGCAAACAGTATATCTTCAATAGAACCTAATTTCATTTTGATTGTGATATAGTCGAGGGTGGCAGTCATTCAGGGTTCTAAATGCAGTTAGGAAGAGATGATTACCTAGACTAGGCTCAGAGTTTGTTCACACTGGTAAATGGTGTTTTTCAAATCATAAACCTAAATTCAAAAGATAATTCAATTCCAAGACAAACTGTTACAAGGGGTTGAATATTGGGATGCAGTCTTGCATCCTATCAAATTACCTTGTTTCCATAAAAGTGTGTTATTTAAATTCATTCAAACTCATCAGTACTACTCAGCTAATTTTCGCTGTACTCTGTAACATATATGCAGCCCAGAAACATTTCCTTTAATTCTTACTGAACATGAAACCCTTTAGTTAATGGTTTGGTTTTTAAACTGGCAGCATACATCATCACAAGTAAAATATTTCTCAATCTTAACTTAAGAATGGTTCCCATTTGATTCCCAGTGATTCCCAGGTGGGGTGTCTTGAGATGCTTCCAAGCATGCTGTGGGGTGCCAAACAATGATAGCCCTCCAAGGTTTGCAAATGTGATTCAAAAGATAAACCGAGATATTGGAATCTCACATGTCAAAGCCATTCTGACCTGTTGTGGGTTTTCTCAGCTCTTTATAACAGAGTTGCTATATTATGTTTCTGTAATCGAAAAGTGAGTGAAAGCTAAGAGCTGGCATTTTCTGAGGGTTGCCTTGAGTCTGATAAAGTTGAGAACCCCTGTCATAAGTAATAAATATGATTTCTCACCACCTGCACTTTGAATTCACAGTTTTCAAGTAATGTCTTTAACAGTTGTTTGATAAATAATTCAGAGGAATAAAAATGGTAATTCATTTAATATTAAGTTAATCTTGCTTGCAGTTTTGGGGCAAAAAGACTCTGGAATGGATGAATACTGTGACTGTGCAAAGCTTTGGTAGCTGATTCAATTAGAGATTTGGCCCAATTCGGCAGCTGAATCTCTGAATCCAGATCAAATCAGGAAACCCATTTATCTCTTCAAATTGAATCAGAAGCTTCTGAATCAATTCAGAGAGATTCGATGATTCAGCCATAGATACAGCTTTATATGCTTTTTCTGCGTACCTCAAGGTACCAGGCACGGTTCATGAATGCTGACATGGTGGGGTGGATGGAACATCTCATGGGAGCACATGGGGGGTGCGTCCCTCGTGCGTGCAGTGGCAGACCTGAAGTATTTCTGTTCCCTCTCTGGTGAAGTATTTCTGTTCCACCTCTGGGTCCACCGCAGAGCATGCAGGGAACCTCCCACTACCCTCTGACTCAGCAACTGGTGCCTCTTGGATCTGGGGGGCACCTGGAGACCCCCTTGATGGAGTGCTCTCTTGAGCGAGTGTGAGGGGAGGGGGGTCCCCCATGCACTCGGCAGTCAACCGGAAGTACTATCAGTCCACATCTGGGTCCCTGACAAGCACGCAGGGGACCTTCCCTCCCTTGGGATGTTCCTTCTGGCCAACCATCTCTATGTTCACGAGCTGCACCTGGTACCTCAAGGTACATAGGTAAAACATATAAAGCTGTGTTTATGGCTGAATCGCTAATTCTCGAAATCAGAATGGAATCTTCATATTCGGCCAAATCAAATTGGAACAGTGATCCAAATCAGCGAGTTGCATCACTGTCTCCCGTATTAGACTGAATCCAAATTGAATACTGCCCACTTTGCACACCCGTAATGAATATATGTTACATAATTGTAATATATTATCTTTATTTTAGTTTCTTGGAAGTACCAGCAGCTATCATTAGTGCAGGTGTCCAATCTATAGAAAAAAATGCAGCTTCTGAAAGTTGTTTCCTTATTATGAATCGTTAAGGCTGGCTATGCTTAAAATTTTAAGCAAAATAGGATGGAATTAGACTTAATGGCCAAGTCTACCTGAGATGCTGACTGCACAGTAGCTCGATACTATTGCATAGTAGCATCACATGGCAAAAACAGTAATGCAGTGATACTGCGCATTAGTATTAGGCTACCATGCAGTAGTGTCACAAAAGTGTGTTCGTTGTAACTACTGTGCAGTAACTTGGGTTCCTGTGTGCTCACTTAGTACTTGTTTATATAATGGGTCCGAGCCAAAATTTGGGTCTGATCACCTCAGACTTTGAGGGGATATTGAAAAGCTGTACCCAGCTCTGGATATGCATTTCAGATTAACATTTCTATTTGAAACAAAAAACCCTTTCTTACCATGAGATTTAACAAGTTTTCTTTTTCCTCGAATAAAAGGACAAGTAAGAGCTATGACAACACATTTCCTCACACTGCACAAGGTATTTGTGATGGTGGATTTGTGATATAGACACCTGCTTGCTAGGTAAAGAACAAAGATTACTGAATCATGTTTTCTATGAGTTACTGAAGAACCATATATGAATTAATGACTTTATGTGAAATGGGCTTATATTTGTGTAAAGTAAATCTGCTTAACTTGTTACCATCCAGTCACCTGTACTTTAGTTTATACTAGATACAGACATTCAAAAAGTGCATGTCAGAATCGATCTAAATTACGTGGTTTTCTGTAAACAGCATAGTTGAGATCGGTAGCAAACAGAATACACAATCACCCTTTGAAAGGGGCATATCTTAGACGGGTTCTGCATTTTTAAACCAATCCATATGTGCCAAACTTCTGTTTTGGTATGGGTATAGACTGGTTTCCAATCACTAAACCAGTAAAAGTATAATCTCTGTACCTGGCCTTAATATGCATCTCATAACTTGTACATCATTAAACTTACTGTCTGAATGCTAGTCTTGATTCAGCAGGGAACTTTAAGCCTATGTTTAATTGTCAGACAACAAGTTACCTTATCCATTTTTAGCAAGCACATAAGTATGTTCTTGAATTCCCTGAAATTCAGTGAGATTAAGTTGGTTCTTAGAATCTCTAAAAATTAAGTCCCTTTAGTGTAGGTGCATAAATATGGACTTTTTCATTCTGATGTTTATTAATTACAGTGCTGAATCATTTTTCATATTTTAGAAGTGAATGCAGTCTGGAGAGGGCACCTAGGCTGTTACCATCAGGAAAGACAACAGAGCATAGGTGGGTAGCCAAAGGATAAGCAGAGGCTTATCGTTTGTTTCCCTTCCAAAGGGAACCATGTTTATTGCTGTAGTTCTGGCAAACTGAGCAAACTTCTGTGACTTATCTGCCTTGGTTCCATTTAGAGTCTTGTTTGAGCAGAGTGAAGCTGCACTCATAGTAAGTATAGGCATTCTGCTGTCTGCAACTAGCAAGTGACCCATTATGTTGTTCCCTTCCCCCACTACTAAAGTGCTATAGCTCCAAACCATGCAGGACAGGGCTGTTAGTTTATGCTCTTGCATTAGGCTATTAGATGCAGAAGTCCCTATAGGGGTAGAATGACCTCTTTTATAAGCAAGTACAAGGGTTTGCATTGTGGGGGAAAGGAACCACTTATGCTCCATTTGGCATTTAATGATCTCTCAGGCCTGTTTGCTGCACAAGAGAGTGTGTATAAAAACTTTTTAAAGGGCCCTCTTAAATTTTTTAACATGGAATATTTACCTGTTTTGACTTCTTTGCAGCAAGCCTTTCTCTTTTTGTATGTATGGCAGCAGAATTCCTTTGCAGTTCTTGCTAATTTTGTCTAAAAACAGCAGATCAAAATGATAAATTCCTTTTTATGACAAAATGCTCTGCTTTGTTCATAGATGTAGCCTTGAATACTGACATTCATAGACTGCCAAAAAGATTGCACAAAATATCAATCTTATATGTTTTACAAAAATAGCAGGTAAACTTTTTTAATATTTTGACAATGGAGCACTCATTGTTCAAAACTGGGCAGTTTTAAACTTATTAGTCCCTGAAATCTTGCCGCTATACTTGTAAATGTCATGCTTTATTTAAATATAAACTTGAGGCAGTTCAAAGTTAACACTGTCACCTAATGAATTTAAAATAGTGGATGAGTTTAAATGACCCGTTTCCTGATCTAGTTCTAAATGCAACTGTCATATATGACAGCATGTATGTAAAGGTGTCCTCCTCATAGCTTCAGTTTCTAAGATGCTAGAGAATATGAATGCAGGCCACAATCAAGCAGACAGTACCAATTATTCTTCCATCAGACTGGGTGCCTTTATAAGTACAAAAGGAATTATATAATATCATGGTTTCCATAAAACTGGACACTGGCAACCAAATAGTAACACACAGAATGGAAAAGTTGCAGTTTTCATCCCCCCCCCCCCATTTGCAGCAATTTTTGTTGTAATCTGTTACAAGAGAGAGAGTAGTTCCAAAAGATTTTACTTTCTTTAAAGTGTATCCTTTGCCCTTCTCCAAGGATTTTTTTGGCACATTCTGTAAACTCAAACAAATCAAGTAAAGTTGGTAGAGGCTGTATTTCATATTTGCACTTTCACTGTTCCAATCCTAATTTAGTTCAGTCAGTTATATAAAATCATTTAACAATGATAAACATTAAGAAAAAGGAATTCTGAAGCATGAAGCTTGAAAAAGACTTATAAACCTTCAAGGGAAAATAACTTTTTAGTTGCATCTCTACAGTCTTTAAAGGAACCTTCCCTGTTTTTAAGGTACTCTTAGTGTAATTGCTCCTTTTTAAAAAATGAGTATTAATTTGGAAAAGTCTGAAGGTTTTTCACTTTTGGGGGCAATGGGTTTAAAAAAAAATTCAGAAATCGAAGAAAATTCCTTACTTGTTGAATTAATTATTGATGTTGTTTAAAGTGTTAGTGGCATGTTCTCAGTCTACCAAAGACTAAAAATGTGGAACTGTGTCACCATGGTAAGAAGTGATTACAAAAATTTACCTAATAGTAATTAATTTTTTGGTAACACTGAATGATAGATAACTTCTTAAACGTGGGATTCTACAGTCTGTGTTTCTGAACCCTGAATTTAA
The DNA here is from genome assembly GCA_030014935.1 of Caiman crocodilus. Classification (NCBI taxonomy): domain Eukaryota; kingdom Metazoa; phylum Chordata; order Crocodylia; family Alligatoridae; genus Caiman; species Caiman crocodilus. The sequence goes on along the minus strand of JAGPOW010000261.1, from coordinate 107,384,201 downwards.
ATATTCCATTACATGCAGTAGCCTTTGATTGTATAAAATAGAAACTTGATCAAACACGTATTTTTCAAAAACAAACTAGAATCTTTATTAACAAAAAATATGTGTTAGTTATAACTAATATGAAGCAAAAGTATGTGGAAAAATTAATCGTAGTGAAACTGGTATTGAAAAGTGAGTTAAGGCAGAACAGGATATCTAGAAAGCTAATAATGCTTATAACTGAGGATAAAATTAATATTCACAAATGCATAACTAGTATCAAATCTTATTAAAATATTGACATCTATATATCTTTAAAATATTGTCTTCCAGTGAAATAGTCACAAATGCATCATTCAGCATAGGAGGACAGTGAAGGAACTACATTTCCCTTAACAATAAAATAATCTTAATACCTGGACAAAACAGTATACAAAAGAAGCCCTCTGATTAAAATATAAAGTAATTTAACTTACTATATTTTCTCATAAGGTTAGTATATTTTGACACAGAATTAGTTCTTTATGAGTGAAAGAGCCTAGCAAAGGTGTCCAAATCTTTCTCCAGTCAATGATCAGTTCAAAGTGCTTTCTCTCATCCCATAGTAAATTCTCATTAAAACCAATTCTGGTTATCGCTTTAAATATTTGATAATTGAATTTCATAAATAAATTATATGTGCAATAAAGATATATTTAAAGTATAAATAAGAATTTAAAATCTAAATGACTTATGGACAAATATTACATACACATTAGGTGTTTGGGGACAAAATTTGAGTAATTTGGTAATTGAAAGTTTAATGGAATAGATCTTTTTAGAATATCAAATTGCACAGTGTGTCAGAGTCTCCCACAGTAATGTTTGGAACATCTGTTGAGACTTATGCTTTCTGTGCAGTAAATGCTCCTGCTTTGTTGAATGTCTGGAGGATGTAATCTTGGGTAGTATAATCTAGTCTCAATTTAGCAGTGTGAATGATAGCCTAAGAATTCGTCATGGATGGAGTTAGTCACTTATAAAAAAGGGGGAACCTTGTCCATATTCCATTTTATATTTCCAACAGTGTAGCTATATTAGAGGGAGTGAGCATATCTTTTTATGCTTTTTTCCTGTAATCTTTTAATGAGTTCCACTTAAGTCTGGAAAATATTTATACTCAAAAATATGTAGGAAAGAAAATTTAATGTTTTTCATTTTCTGAACTCTGTTTTGCTTCTAATTCTCCTGAGTAACTACTCTTTAGATAACTCCTGTAACATATCCAAATGCTTATGAAGCATATCCAAAGTTTTTGTAGCTATAGATATACATGCAGAAAGCATGGATTCTTAAGTAGAAGTCTCAGCCAGTAATGCAGTTGTACATGTTCCTGCTTTCCTTTCAGCCCTTGATTGAAAGTAAGTTTGTTCAGGCTTTTAGACAAATTGACTGTCTGTAGTCAGGTCTGGCCAAACTTTAGCATCACTAGTCAAACTTCAGAGAAACTCAAGTCCTTAGGAAATACGAAAATGTTGTTTTTGGTCCTGGAAGTAGAGCTTCAGAGAGCCTAATGTATGAACACTTGAATTTTCCTGACCAGTTTTGGGGATTTAGTAACATTCATCTCTCTTCCCCAACTGTCTGTGGCTTCTTTCTGGCGTAGCAGATTTTTATGCAAGGAATGGGTGGGTCCGTTCTCTCACTTGTGACCTGGGGAATCTATTAACCCTGCCTATAGCATCAGCTTTTCTGTGAGTGGAATCCTGTTCTTTCCATGTTTCCAATACAACCTAAGACTTGCTCATCTTCAAGAGGCAAGCCTATAGGATATAGGAGCCAGTCACTGGACCGTTCCTTTACTTCCTTAAGGCTATAAGGAAACACAGCTGTTGAAGGCAGGTCTGCTGATTACCGAAACAGATTGTGATTATTTCGTGTTTACTCAGTTGATGGTACATTGTGAGCCTGTTAGACACATACGCAAGTCTGCAGCTATTCCACATTTAGGCCCTGATTCAGTAAAGTATTTGAGCATGTGCTCAATATTAAGCCCAAGAGCAACTCCCTTGGAGGCCCTGGTGAATGGATGCCTAATGTGGGTATGTTGATAACCATAATGATGTTTTCCCCTAGCTTGGATAAGAGTGTAGGGGGTGGGGGAATACAGATAAAAAGAGAAAAAGAAGCTATATGGGGTAAGTTTGGTCAGAACAATGAGTTTCTGGATTTAAAGTAGATTTAATTTCACAAGGCTTCCTCTCCATCTCTAGCTATAAAAAGGCTGAATTTTGTCCAGTGATTAATTCTAAGTAGAAATGGCAACTTCAGATTGCTTGTCCTTGAGTTTAGGTTGAAGTCAGGCCTCTCCTTAGCAGATGATACTTGAGATTTCTGTGGTACAGTGGAAAGAGGCATTTCTTTCTATGGTCTGGACAGCTCTGCAGGCTGCCAAAAGAATTCTCTCGAAAAGGACTAGCGAGGCGGTCAGGCAGTTATTGATAAGAATATGGGGACAACCGAGGAGGTCAGAGCTTATGGGTCTCCTACTGTGACAATCTGCAGAGAATTGCAAGTCTGGAGAAACCACTCCAGTTCTCATTAGAAAATCTCACAAAAAAGCTTTAAAAAGAGAGAAGGCATTTAAAAAAAAGAATACTTACAATTCTTTGTAAAGCTTTTTTTATGGGAACCTACATTTGCCATGAATTTGAATGAAAAAATGTTAATGGGTATGTGTGATTCTACAGATTTAATGTTCAGAATTCCTTCAGTTTGAACATGTGATTCCCACCCCCCACCTCCTGGCCAATGTATAGTTTTAAGCACAAGCTGAAGATAGCCCACTAATCAGAAGAATTTCAACAGAATGGCTAACAAGTTTTTTCCAGTTTATGCAGATTTGTAGGGTCGGGGAAGATGCATTATTTTCACCCCAAAAATAGAGTATCGAGACTTGGGTATTAATTTCCTTAAAGCTGTAATTGTTTTTATGCCGACTGTTGTATACAAAGTGAAATGTTTGGTTCTGAAAAATATTTTTAAGGTATTCCAATTTTTATTATTAACACAGAATTGCTAGAAGTCGATACATAAAACAGAAATATATGGCTTCCAAGAATAGCAGCCTTAGGTTTGTTTTTATGAGAAAGGTCATATGGACTACATGGACAGCGAAGTCAAAACTCATGGCATTGGTTCTTTAAAGCAAGATGTAACTGTATAGCTTCTGCAGCTTCTTTATAGTTAGATGTTATGGCACAAAACCTCTTTTATTTAGTATGAACCTTTTTATGTCTTCCAACATTTTCCATTCTCAGTCATCTCCAATTACAGCAGAGCACAGATCAGAATCCAGCTGTTGAGGTTACTGTTTGTGCTGGGGGTAGGGAGGGGATTTTGAGCTGTGACCAAAGGCCGATTTGTAATTACTTGGGTATAATGATGATAATGGAGCTTAATATCTATAACATATGCACGGAGGGGGTTTTTGTTGTTTTTGGTTTTAAAATTTTTCCCCTCTGAACGCTGGATCACATTTCTTTCTTAGAAGTCAGTTCACTTTTTACTAGCTGCAGCATTACAGAGATAATGGTATGATGGGCGAAATGAAGTGAGCATTCATTGGAAGAAAAAAAAAATAATGCACATGATGAGGCAGTATATTTAAAAAGCAGTTTTGAGCAGCACTGGAGAAAGTTTCATTCACAGAAGGTTCTTCTGAGTGAGAAAGAGAAAATATAAGAAATAACAAACAAGAAATGATGTTATTGCCCACTCTTCCTGCTTCCTTTTGGTACAAGGGATGAAAGTGCAGGCTTTCTTTGTCTCCTGAAACTGAGTTGATAGGTTGACTCCTAAGCTTCTGGGCTCAGCAGCTAGAAGTACCATAATAGCTCCTCTTAGGATCAATATAGGAGTTATGCTTTACCTTAATTACTGTGGATGTTTAAATATCAAAGTCCAAGGCTAAAATGTGGAAGAAAAGATTCTCCCAGAGTATTTTGTCTACATTGGGCATGCATTTTTGCTTATTTCTGCATAGATTGTACCCATTGCCTGTTGTTCAGAGCCCTGATCGGAGCAGTCAAGACAGTTATTCCTGTTGTTGCTGATTTAGTTACAGCTGCTTCCTCTTCATGTGATTTAATTTGAAGTTTCAACCCACCAGGGGGCTAATGGTCCCCACCTATGCAGCTTTAAGTGCTGGCTGTTGTTTTCCACGTGAATGTTATTTCCATTCCTGTTCATAGCGATTCTTTCTTCACATTCATCTGGCAACAGCAAGGCAGAGTTCCAGAAGCCCTCTTCACAGGGCAAAAACATGGAATCATTTAGATGGAAAAAATATATAAATGAAAATCACTCTGTTTGCTTTAAAATATTCACTTTGTTGTTTTGGTGCATGTCAGCAATGGAAAAAGATTGGCTAATATCCTGGTTTTAAAACTCATTTAAGATTTTCTTTGTAAATTTTAATGGTTACACAATTCATTTATTTCTTCCTGTTGCACCAGATAATATTATGATTTTATCATTTAATAATCAGGCAAGTAAACCTCTTTACTTTGAATGGCTTAATTTCACACTGCATGGTGCGAAATAAAATGCTAAATATATTAGCAGGTACTGCAAGATAGTGAGTGAGCATATGTATATGTACATATGTACACACTTGAACAATACAGAACTCTAAATAGATCTGAGAATAAGTGTACCAGTGCTATACTAGATGCTATACTGAGTATATCTAAAATGCTAATGAGCGATGACTATATAGCAGTAACAATTGAACTTAAGGAGCAAAAAGGTTAATTTAGCTTTTTCATAGGTTTTGATGCTGTTAGCTTTTAATAAGTGGACAAGGAATGTGTACAGATGACTCTGAAGGATTTTTTATAAGGTACTTTTTATTAGTACCTGCCTGCACATTGGTATAGAGGACTATGTTCCCATGGAAAACTCAGTGTTCTAGGAGAATTTTGAATGTCTTGCATTAGAAAAAGGGAATCGGAACTCATAGTAGAGGTGATATCTTTTATTAATTAAACCAACTAGATTTTTGCACAAAAAAATATTTTTTGTTGTTGTTCTGATTCCTTTTGCCTCCCCCCCCACCTCCACCACTACAATTTACCTCCTAGAGTAGAAACTGAAATCTACATCAGTAACTTCTTCTTTCAAATACATTTTTACGTTAGGGAAAGGAAGGAAGGTGGAATACCTGGATGGAACTGGCCCATATTAAATCTCTATTATTTCAGCTATTACTAAAGAGCAGTGCAATCTTTCCCCTCTTTGGACCAGAGGATGCTAGTACCAGATTTTGGCATTCAAGGTCAAGGCACTTTACAATACAAAACAAATATACTGCTTTCTACAGCCCGATTGATGGAAAATACTAACTGCTAGGAAGCAGTTTTTCTAACACTGCTGTTTAACCATATTGCAGTGATTGTCCTTTTTAAGCCAATAATTTTAGTACAGGGTTGCTAATAGTGTAATTTAAAGAAGTCAGGTTTCAATAGATATTCTACAATAATTGATAATTGCCATTTTGGCAACTGGCTTGTTATAGCCTTAACTACTTTAGGCCCATACAGATTGTTAACTAACCAGTTAGTTGGTTTAGTGTTAATAATGGCTATTAGGATCAACTGATTGCTTGAGTAGTAGTGCTTGTAGGGGTTAATCAAGTAGATAACCTCAAAAATGGGAGTTCAGTATTGGTCCTGACAGAGTTGCTGTTGAGGCAAGATGGTATTAGTCATTGGCTGTGAATGTTAATCACTCCACAGCAATGATAATTTACGGCATTGTTGTAGCACTCTGGTGCTCATAAAATGAACTTAATAACCCACTGCTACCCGTGGGATAAGACTCTTTTTTTCTCCTGCAATTGAATACCCAGCCTGGCTGCATAATAATCTTGTGAAATACTGCATTAAAAAGGGTGAACAGCTGTATGATAAAATAAACAGCTCTAACACAGATTTGTTAATTATCTCCTCCTTTTATTCACAGAGGGGGTTTGTGAGATATGGCTGACCAGTGAAGACACAGGGGCTTATGGCAGAGACATTGGCACAGATCTCCCTACACTTCTGTGGAAGCTAGTTGAGGTTATTCCTGAGGGAGCTATGTTGAGACTTGGCATGACAAACCCCCCCTATATTTTGGAGCATCTGGAGGTAAGGAAAAAGGAGAATCATTTGCATTTTAACATAGCTGTTAACTAATCAAGTTGGTGCTGTCTAGTGTCAGTAACTTTTGCAGTCAAAAATTACAAATATATTTATCAAATTAAACTTTTAAGTTTAAGTCATTTGCCTGACAAAGGTGGCTATCCAATCAATCAAATATACACTTTTCTTTTTAACTGCAGAGTTTGAGTTTGAAGGTAGTGCTGTCAGAGTTTTACTTGCATGTCCAGCTTTTTAATATATAGTGGAAGTGGTCAGACCAAACTGTGGATTCCAAGTCAAAATTTTCCTCCTGTACATACAAGGATGCTGTCCAAAAACTTTGTCTTCATTTCTGTGTTCATAATATGAAGTCTAGCCTGCATTTCTTGTGGGGACTTAGTATGAACATGGTTTGCTGTAAATAATTCTTATAAATAGTTTCATGAGCAGGACATCTATGTGATCTTTCTCCCCAGGGGGAGATGGCAGTCTGGGTCTGGCAGCAGAGCCTGGAGATTGTTCCCTGACTAGTTCTCTGTGACATGGTTTAATTTTATTGGGCAGGGGTTGTCCCCTAGTTAATACTATACTTTTTGTTTTAATTGTCTTGTTGCAAGAGTGGTTGAAGGAAGAGTGACACCGAGAAAGCTGGAGGTAAGAAAAAAAGGGGCACTAGGGAGGACAGAGAGCTAGAGAAAAGGTAGTCCCAGTCAGGAGAGAAGAAACAGAGAGAGAGAGACAGAGAGTAGTCATCCCAGGGAGGACAGAGGGAACTGCTGTGGCACATTAAATCTTTGGAGCTGAACCATTTGCTGTCCTGTTTGGGACATTGACACTCTAACCCTCTAATGCCCCCCGCTCCTCCCCCTTTGAAGAAGAAAACACCTCCCTTCCCAGGCACTGACCAAAAAGGAGCTCTCTATCCGTGGCGATCTATCATGGATCGTGGGGGGAGCTAGATTTCAAAGCTAGATGTTTGAGTCTTGTGAAGCCATGCCAGGGCTGGGTTCAGGGAGTCCTTCAGGAGAGGGAGACCAGAGAAGGTTGTTTCTTGGGGGAGCTCCATGACATTGGACTGTCTTGCACGTTCAGCTTTCCTTTAATAGCTCGTAGAAGTGATCATATCAGACTATGGATCCTGAGTTAGAATTGTCCTCCATCTGTACCTGGAAAAATGCCCTCAGAAAATCTTATCTGCTGCCTGGGTTCAAAATCTGACAAAAACCAGGAAGAAGAATAAAAGTTAAGTCATGCTTTGTGTCCGGGACTTCCATACAAATAAATGGGAGTCCTAGATGTTTAGCAAGAAAATGTTTTTTAACAAACTGTATGAAATAAAATAGGAGCAGAGCTGAATGTTGAGGACTTAAAATGAACAGCAGTTATACAGGTAGCAGGAGCAAAGGGAATTCTCTAAAGAATTGCTTTATTTGGTGGCCATATGAATTTATTGAATCGCATGTGAATTGGTCATGAAAAAGCCTAAACATAAAGGAAAATAAACACAGTTGAGAGAAGATTGGGGAAGATTTATGGCCTGATATATCATTAATATTCGGGGTCCAGCTATCCGTGTATGAAAATAAAATACCTGTTGCCCATTCGGCACTTCCTAACATATTTCATACTAAGTATTGATCACCTGGGATTCCTCAAGGTACTGAGATCAGTGTTGTCTAAAAGCTGTGCCCAGTCAGTTTTCTAAAGTCCAGAGAAATGAGGAGTGAGCTTCTACTTCCATTACTAAAAAAAGTAAGCAAATAGGCATGATCTTCAGAGAAGTGTCTGATATCCAGTAGAACCAGAATGAATGGTTCTGTAACCTAAGAACAATAGAGGCTAGTAGCACATGAAAGTTGGCAGCCATAACTCACAGATTATGGTAAAATCTTGGTTAACTGTGTCACTATCTGGAGTACTCTATTAACCAGAATTGCTGGCCAGATGCTGGGGACAGGGGGGAACTCAAACACAGCAGCCACTGCCGCTACCCACCACCCTGTACTGTTGCTGCTCTGTGTGTGGCCGCCACCAGCTCCACAGGGATTTTCAAAAAGGTAGAAAACCAGAACTTTTGGATACTTGGCACTCCCGTTACCCCACTCATGCTGGTTAACACGGCTTTTACTGTACTCTGCACTCGGGTACTTAATTATGATTGAAGGTGCTACTATGTCACAGAAAACAAGGAGAAGCGTTAGCTGTCTAAGCAATCAGTTTGGGAAGTCAGTGACCCCCTAGAATTGCCAGTTCATTTTCCAGGAGGGTCAGCAAGGCCTTTGGTCTTTTTTTGTCTTTAAGATGTAATACTACCATGAAGCTGTGGAACAAGACCCTAAAATGGTTTTTGGTTTATGACAGGGGCAAGGATTTTCTGTGGTATCTTTTACTGGACCAACTGTATAGTTGGGAGAACTGTTAGACAAACTTTCATTCATCAGATGCCCTTATTCAAGTCTGAGCTGATTTGAGAGAATCTTAAAGACCCTTGGCACTTTTCGTAAGAGCAGGAACTTGCATTTCTTTTTCTGGTCAAAATCTTCTGCTTTAGCAGTTTGCTGTATGCCGGTTGGTTGCTTCCCACATTAAAGGTAACTGTGTTTAAATGCCGGTGTTAGGTATATGATAGGTGGACTCCAAGATGAACATGAGTCGTTAGTGTGATGAAGCCATCATAAAACTAATGGCACTTGATCGTGCATCAGCAGATGCATGATGAACAGATTCAAGGAGGTGATACTCCCTCTCTATCGGGCACTGGCTAGACTGCATTTGGAGTACTGCATGCAGTTTTGGGCACCGCACTTCAGGAGAGATGTGGATAATGTGGAGAGGGTCCAGAGAAGGGCCACTCGTATGGTTAAGGGCTTGCAGGCCAAGCCCTATGAGAAGAGACTGGGGCACCTGGACCTCTTCAGCCTCTGCA
>JAGPOW010000261.1:107338055-107370596 GCA_030014935.1 Caiman crocodilus | reverse complement strand
AAAAACTTCACATTTGTATCTTTGTGTGTGCATGTGAATGCTTAAGGGCTTTAATTTGTATCCCCTTGCTGTGTGTATATACAAAATAGTCGCCCCAAAATCAAGGTATTTAAAATTAGCACTGTACTTCAGCTTCCCATTTGGCGATACAGGAATATTGACAGCTACTTTGCATTAATTTTTGTGAAGCTTAATAATATAAGCAATTCTGAGATCTTCAGGTAAAAAGCAAAACAGAAGTATTGTTTCTTAAAGTGGCTATTTTGGCAATGGTACCAGCCATAACCATTCATCAAGGTGCAAATCTTGTTTGCTGAAAAATTATGAGAATTCTCATGTCTTTTTCTGAACCTTTGGCTTCTCAGTGACCTTTGGCATAAAATGCAGTTTTAATTTTGTTTCCCATCATGCATGTCTTCAGCCTCACCTGTGGCTTATGCTGAAGGTTTGGTGCTAGCTAATAGGCTTGTGCAAATAGGGAAGTATTCGATTCAGATTCAGTCGATTCGGAGGCCAGTGATTTGATTCAGTGATTTGAATCACTATTACCCATTTGATTTGGCCAAATCAGAATAGGAGATTTGGTACTGATTCAAAGATTCATATCAGCCGGGAAGAGGCAGGCACAGCTGGGAGGCTGCAGGTTCTCCTGTGGCTCCTGGCTGTGCCTGCCTCTGCCCTGGCTGATGTGGGGGTGGGGAGCTACAGGAGAAGCCTCCATGGCTGCCCTGCCTGGCCCTAACCCCTGCCCAGCCTCCTGGCACTTAAAAAGCCCTACAGTCTGCTTGCAGCAGCAGGGATCAGGGCCTCTGGGGGCTCATGGCAGAGCCCCCTTGTGCAGTGCGGTGCAGCGGGAATTGACCCTGCTTGGCACTCATATGGCAGCTATTGCATCATATGAGTGCAGCACAGCTTAGCAGGGCACCGCTCACTGTCTAGGAGCTGGGGTGGCTCCAGCAGTCAGCTGGAGCCCGGTACTGCTCAGTCCCAGCTCCCAGACAGTGCTCAGTGCCCTTCTGAGCTGTGCTGAACTGGTGCCAGGTGGATGGGAGTGATCCCCACTGACCTGTGTTGCACAGAGGGGGCCTCAGAGTCCCTGATCACCACTGCTACAGCCAGTGAGTGCAGGGCTTTTTTTCCCCCCTAAAGTGCCGGGAGGCTGGGGTCAGGTGGGGGATGGGCTGCAGCAGGTTCAGGCAGGGCTGCCATGGGGGCTTCTCCCACAGCTCCCCCTGCCTGAGGAGAGGCAGGCACAGCTGGAGGAGCTGCAGGAAAACCTATAGTTTCCCGGCTGTGCCTGCCTCTCCCCTGCCGATCCAAATCTCTGAATCTCTCCAAATCTTTTCTGAATCGATTTGGAGCCTTCGGATTTGATTTGGACCTTTTAATGGGTCTTCTGATTTGGTTCAGATTCAAAGATTTGGCTGCCAAATCAGGCCAAATCTTCTCCAAACTGAATCAGCAACTGAAGCTTCACATAGCTTCGGCTATGTGCTGCTGCGGCAATTGACAATTCTTCACATAGCTACTGGTTAATTTCTTTGTGATGCATTCCTAGCATTGAAAATTTTAAAATCACTGTATCTGCCAATTTCATGACTTAATTTGAAGTAATAATGTATTTATACACAAACACATACACAGACTGTCTCTCTCTTTGCTACTGTATGTAATGAGAAAAACAAAGCGGAAGAAAATTCTGTTTTAAATTGTTATTCAAAGTTTCAATAAAACAGTTGTTTAACAAAGACAAGTCTTTTTGATCACAGTGGAGCAGTGATGATGGTGTTAATTCTTAACGCCACCCAAAATATATTCAGATGGATCTCACTGATTTCCTGAGATGGGAACTCTTTTTTAAGTCTGATAGTGCATTTTCAAAAAGTGTTCAATATGTGAACTTTGGCAGGTTACTGCTTCAGAGAGGAATGGAACCTAGGGCCGGCTATACTCGAGCAACAAGACTGCTCTGATGCGCTGTCAGAATAGGCTCAGTTGATTATGTCTGCTGGAGCATGGCAATTACTGCACTCCAGCAGACACCAGCATCTCTTGCATTAGCATCCCTTTGCTTAAAAATAGAGATGGAAGTACTTTAGTTAAAGTTTGTTCAACAGGCTTTAGTTAAATGCCCCTGCTACCATTTTTAAGAGTGGGAATGCTGCTAGACAAGACACTCCAGGTGCTCTAATTAAAATGCCACCTCCCCCCTCCCCCGGCTCTAATCCCAGAGCACATGTATTAGATGCTCTAGGTATCCTGACTCCTGGTCTCATGTTCTGATAATTAGGATACATCAGGCACGTCTACCACTTATTGATCTATAATTATGGTGCATTAGTTTAGCACCTGTAGTAACAAGTACTAACTTAATGCACCACAATTGGTGCTACTGTGCATTACTGCAGACGAATGTTTTTTTGTGCTGCACTTAATGCACATTGCACTAAATATACTGTGCATAAGACCATTAGCATAGTTTTTGCCAGCTGTGCTAATGGGAAGTAGAATTAGTGCAATGCGCATTAAGTATCTCATGTAGACACACCCACCATTCCCTAAAGAGGCCCACTGGCAAAATAAAGCATTAAATCAGTGAGCTATTTTATCTGGTCTGGCCTGAGTGAAGAAGGTTCTTCACTTCACTAGTTAAAGGATTCAAGTTACTGACAATTCTAAGAAATTCCCCAATTCCTGATTTTTATTCTGTCAATTTCTGTCAAGAAAAAAGGTTCAGGATAGAGAAATTTCTGAATATACGAGTTCTTTTTTCATTTAACATAAGTTTAGCCCAGAGATAAGACCCCAAAAATGTGGTTAGATGTCTTGGTGCTTTACATTTTATTTTGAGCTCTAATGTACTTCGAGAAAGGTAGTTAGTTTGGTTAATCTTTAAGGTGCCATCCTGCCATGCTTTCTGTGTAATATATTTGATTACTGTTAATTGCCCTTCTGTCTCTCTTTTTAACAGTCTCAGTATCTTATCCACAGCAAATTAAGGTTCTACAGATTTCATGACCATTCCCTTTCCTTTCATTATCAGTCTTCAATATAAAAAGTGATTTGACATTGCGAACTGCTTTTACCATTCCTGTATATGTTATGAGGTGCTTGCAAAGGATTTTTTTGTGATCAGTTTTTGGAAATAGCTATGTCCTACCTAAATGGCATTATAGGCTCTTCAATCCAAGATAATCTGAGTGGTTTGCTTTGTTTTACTGCAGTCAGTAATAATTCTGGCAGGCGTGAGCAAGTCAAGTCTGCCTTTTTAAAAATAAAATATTTTGATTTATGGTCAAAGGTCACACATTCTGCAAACTGCTTTTGCTAAGATTATACTGGAAGTGCTATCTACAGCTAGTTCCTTTGTAGGAATGAAGGACTACAGAGCTGTTGTATCTTTTCATATATACATGTATCTTCATAGAATAGATTCTTTAAAATATGATAAAGCCAGAAAAATTCATAAACTATTTTCTGAAGGTAGTCTTTTCACCATTATATGTACTTTCTTTGCTTGCCGGGCATACAGAAGGTAGGTGTGATCATACAAAATCCATTAACTCTGCAGGTAGGCTAGGACAGTCTTTCCTTACCACATACTGAATATGGTTTATTGAAAGTGTCTACATAGTTTGTAAGGTTGGATTGAGGCCCCTGTTTGAAATTAGTATACCATAATGAATATGGAGCTTCTATGGATCAGTGTGCTATACAGATAGTAGGGGTGTGCAGAATTTCAACAGCTGTTTCATTTTGACACTGTTTTGACTTATTTTGAGGTTGAAACAGCAAAAGCAAAACGAAACAAAAGGTTTTGAAACAGCCTTGAAACAAAATGAGGCTAGTCAAAATGTTTTGACCCCAGTGCTAGATGGGGCTGGGGCCGGACATTCAGCCTCGATGGTCGCACTGGGGAAAGGAACTCAGCCCACCTGTGCTGAGTTTCCACAGCCTGATGGTTGGGCAAAATGCGGAAACAGCTTCAAAACGGTCTCACTCTTTCGACTTGAAATGAAATTTAATACAAAACACTGTTTCATCTAGACCTCAGAACTAGTGTCGAAATGGAACAGTGCTGTTTCATACAGCCCTAACAGATAGCTGAAGTTTTTCGCTGTATGTCTGTCTAGTATTTTACATATTTTCCAGCTGACAGGCTATCTTTCTATTGACAGCTAATTCATATGTAGCAATATTACGGTTTGTATCTTAGTAAACAATTTTTAACTTGTCTTTAAGTGGTTTGCAGAAAGAATTTGATGATTTGTTAAATTGGGTTATAAAGCTTTCTTTCAGTTTTCTTCTGCTTTTTTCCCCTTCATTTTCATCAGTGAAAAACCACAGAATATATTGGCAGTCTTTTATAAATTTCCACCTGATAAAAGCACACACGTCATTTTAAATGACATCCTTACTTTCTGATAGAAGACAAAGAAAAATAAATTTCTTAAAAAGAAAAACTATTAACTAAAATGAGTAGTTGATTTCTCTGATGTATATTATTTTTGAATGATGGCTCCATGATGCCTAAGAGTAGTAATTATCAGCTTTGAAGCCCACCAAGAATTTGTAGAGACTATTTTTATATCCTATATAATGACACATTTGTTTTATTTATTTGATTAGACAGTGTGGTTGAAAATTGTGAAGACTTTAGATGCTCTGCCTTTCTATGAAGAATGCTACTGTTAGCAAAACTACTGCAAACTTGTGTCATTTAATTTATTCAACTTTAAAATACAAAAGATTGGAACTAATTTTGTGTTTCTTTAAAGTCAGAACCTGACATTGATTAGAGAGACAAGCATACAGATATGGTTGCTGGCTTATTTTTACTTTCAACTTGCAAATGCACATTTCTGATAAGCAGCATAAAGAGCCCATTGTACAAAATTGTGGAGTTTTATGATATAGACAGGTTTCTAAAAGCAGAGATAGAGAGAAATGATTTAATTTAATTTGTGACTTTTTTCATAGTTTAACCTGACTCATGTTAGTTCTTGCTACTAATGCGTCAATTTAATGTTGTGTTATATTTGATAGCAATATTAAGTGAATTCATACCAGTTTTGCACTCCAGTCAGCTTTCTTTGATACTATGCTAACCCATCATCATAGACTTGGATTTTAATTGGAAAAAGGTTGATTGCCTTAACATTATTTCTGTGGGATATTTATTTTTAATATCAATATGTCTTAATATTAATTTTTGTAAATTGCATAAACTCCTCCATTAATTGGGCTACTTCCATGAAGAGTTGACAGATCAATTTCAGAAGATAGTTTAAAATTTCATTTTTCTCTTACAAATCACTGATTTTTAATCTCTCATAGATAATCTTGTTGAACAAGATTTTAAAAATGTAGGCTTAAGAGGTTTTGACTGGATTCAGATTGCTTTAATGTAGGCACATAGCCAGGATTTAAGATTTAGACTATGTACAGACAATCCATTTTTCTTGGGAAAATCACTGCTTTCCCAGGAAAAAACCCCACGAGTAAACAGGTGTTCAGGATTTTTCTCCCAGAGCAAAAATAACTGCTCCAGAATTAAAATAACCTGGGAACAACCAGGATTAAACCACTTCTTTGAGAGTTTCTTGTGAAAGCAAATGTCTGTACTACTTACCCTTCTAAAAAAAGCCACAGCACATTCCTCCAGCATCCCAAAGTGCTTTGCTTCTGCACTCTCCTTTCTCCCCATAAAGGAGACTATGTTGGTTTCTGGACTCTAATGCTTCAGCCAAGGATGGAACAGAATATGCCTTCTTCATATTATGCTGCAAAGAGATACAGACTGATTCTGAGCAGGCTGGGTCAGCCAATCAGGGCTGTCACCTGTTACCAGGCACACTGAGGGATCCTGCAAAGTACACTGAGATGTGTGCACAGCAGCCCTCTGGAGCAGATCCTCAAGAAATCCACGTGCAAGCACTTGGAGGAGAAAAAGGTGATTAGGAACAGTCAGCATGAATTCACCAAAGGCAAGTCATGCTTGACCAATCTGATTGCCTTCTGTGATGGATGGATGCGGGGAGACAGGTGGATGTGGCGTATCTTGATTTTAGCCAGGCTTTTGATATGGTATCCCACGACATTCTCTCAGGAAGTGTGGGCTGGATGAATGGACTGTACGATGGATAGAAAACTGGTTGGAGCATCAGGCTCAGAGAGTAGTAATCAATGGCTTGATGTCTGGTTGGTAGCCAGTATCAAGTGGAGTCCCCCAGGGGTCAGTCCAGGGGCCATTTTTGTTCAATATCTTCATCTGCGACCTGGATGATGGCATCAAGTGTACCCTCAGCAAGTTTGTAGATGACACCAAGCTGGGGGAAGTAGTAGATATGCTGGAGGGTAGGGCTAGGGTTCAGAGTGACCTAGACAAATTGGAGGATTGGGCCAAAAGGAATCTCATGAGGTTCAACAAGGACAAGTGCAAAGTCTTGTACTTAGGACAGAACAATCCCATGCACCAGTATAGGCTGGGGGCTGGCTGGCTGGGCAGCAGCTCTGCAGAAAAGGGTCTGTGGGTTACAGTGGACAGTAAGCTGAATATGAACCAGCAGTGTCCCCTAGTTGCCAAGAAGGCTAATGGCATATTAGGCTGCATTGGTAGGTGTATTGCTAGTAGGTCAAGGGAAGTGATTATTCTCCTCTATTCAGCACTGGTAAGGCCACATCTGGAGTACTGTGTTCAATTTTGGAAACAGAAAGGAATTGGAGCGAGTCCAGCAGAGGGTGACAAAAGTGGGGAGGGGGCTGGTGGTCATGACTTATGAGGAAAGACTGGGGAAACTGGGCTCATTTAGTCTAGGGAAGAGGAATGTGATAAGAGACTTGATAGCAGTCGTCAACAATCTGAAGCAGGCTTCAAAAGAGGACAGACCTAGACTAGTCTCAGTGGTGGCAGATGACAGACCAAGGAACAGTGGTCTCAAGTTGCAGCAAGGGATGATTAGGTTAGATATTAGGAAGAATTTTCTCATTAGGAGGGTACAGGTTAGGAGGGACACTAGAACAGGTTACCAGAGAGGTGGTAGAAGCTCCATCTTTGGAGCTTTTCAAAATCCATCTGGACAAAGCTTTGGCTGGGATGATGTCATTGGGGCTGGTCCTGCTTTGAGCAGAGGATTGGACAGGATGACCTACTGAGAGTCCCTTCCAACCCTTACTTTCTATAATTCGAATGCCTGTTCAGGCATCTCTGGGTAAATGTTTTCTATCAGGAGAACAAACCTGGGAGAAATTTCCCTGGCCATTTAAATGTGTGTACATAGCCTTAGCCATCTACCTCTTGCATAAGGAATACTCTAGTTACACAAATACAAGATGATCATGAATATAAACCGCATCCCCAATCATTATATTCTGTATATGGAAAATACATACATTTGTTATCAGGTTCTTAGTAATAGAATCTAATAAACATACCTGTATGAACTTGCATGTAGACAAATTACTATGCTACCCATATACTTTCCAGAATTGATTCATTTTACCTTTTCTGAAACTGCTGCAAGTTTTAACATAAGTACTCCACAAATACATTTTAAGCAGCACTTTCGTACCTACTAATATGTAGTAGCAACTGTGCATGATATTAGTCCAAAGCCAAAATACTCAAGGTTTACCATATAATTCATTGGGCTAGGCCTCAGCAGAGTCAACAGTATTTCAAGCCATGGTGACCCTGTAGCTCAGTACTGCTCAGTATGAGTGGGAGTGAAGAAGAAGTCAAAATGTATTGTTTAGTGGCTCACAATGACTTGAAAGAGAGTCAGCACTGAGGGAGACTGAGTGCAATGGGTACTACCATATGTTTTATTCAGATGAGTTGCACTAATCTATCTTTGTGGTAGCTTCCCATCATTATGTTTGCCCAGTAGGAGCCGTGTGTGTTATAGTCATGCTCAGTGTTGGCTGCATTTCATCAACCTCATATTTAGTTTCCATTACTGAGCACATGGTGCTTGTGGCAGCAGTTTAAGGATGGCCACTATATTTAGTGAAGTTTTTTGTATGTGATTTTAAGATGAGGAACCTTTTCCTCCAGGCTAACTGAGGGGAAAAAACCCCTCATCTTATATTCAGGTAAATCTGGTCATTCAAATTGGCTGGGTGCCTGCACCCTAGATATACTCAGTCTATGTCTCAATCCACAAAGCCATCTCCTTTGCTTTTCAGCATCTCCACATGGGCTCATGTGTGTGCTCTTAACCAACCTAGAGCATGCCCATTTAGAGATCTTTGTGGAATCACACCTATGTGTTGTAACATACAAGCTGCCTTAGTGCACTTAAAACAAAAGCAGACTCAGTATTTCCCAAAAGGTCCAAGGGGCTTGGTTGATGGGAAATGTTAAGCAGATAGATCATCTAATATGTTAGGTTTTTTTTTCTTCTTGTCACAACTCAGTCTAGTATCCTCCTGTGTCCACTTGTTTGGTCCCCTCTCGCATCAGGATTTAGCCTGCTTCCATTTTCTCCGTTCTTTATTATGGCTGACCCGAGCATCATCCTTTGAGCCAGTTGCTTGAAAAGAGGGGTTTTCTATTTTCAGGCCACTAGCAAATAACACTGCTTTTTTCTTTTCTTCTTTCTTCTTCTCGTTTTAATTTGGCCTTGTGTTAAGAATCTGTAGTATAATGTATAGAAGTTAAGGTTTAAAAATGTACATTTCCAGATTGTTTTTCTGTCTCTCCCTCCACATCTGTTTTTCTCTTTCTCTTCTTCTCTCCCTCTCTCTTTCTTTTCCTGGCAGACATGCAAGTAAAGGCACTATGGGATTAGACATGGGATCCCCACAATCACGCTTCCTGCCATGACACATGTGCATGGCAGGAGGTGTGATGTTAGGATCCAGCATTAGATCCCATCGTGCTTTATTGTCAGGGCAGGAGAGCTTGGGATCATGATCCCAGCTTCCCCCTGCACCACCAAATAGCAAGTTCCTATGGCTGGGATCCCCATCAACTGACAGGACTCCCAGCTACAGGAGTATATGGTACACTCCCATGACTGGAAGCTCAGATCAGCTGACTAGGTTCCCAGCTATGGGAGCACATGGTGTGCAATTAATGGCATAATAGGAACCAGCCACAAAGCTATTATACATTTTTTGTGGAATAACTTTGTGTCTTATTTCTTGTTTCATGACATGATTCAGTTTGTGGCTGGGTAACAACTTAAGGTATGATTAGCTGATTAATCACATCTTAAGTGTGAAATGCATCAGGGGCCATAGGTTCTGTCCATGGCACAGGGGGCTGATATTTGGCACACTGTGTGCACTGCCAGACTGGCCATGCGTATGTTGGCTTGACACAACCCAATCCCAACTAGCCTTAGCGTCAGCGTGTAAATTCAGCCCTGTGCAGGCTTCAACTGGCCTTCTGTACTGTGTGCATTGCTTGTAGTTCCTGGTTCAGCCCATGCGCTAGACCAGCTCCCCACACTGGCCCTGTGCACAGGCTGTGGGGTCAGTCAAAAATCCATGGGCCTAGTCTGGCATACAGACTATATGTTTGACACACCCCTGGTCTAGATGAAGAGAATGTCAACAGTAAAATCCATGTTATCCAGCATTCTGCTGTTTGGAACACTACTAGCTGGATGCGGAGAGGGAAAGCTCACATGTGGTGGCCTATGCCACCGCCTACCACCCCGTGAAGTTGGTGCTCTGCATGAGCTGCGGCTGCTGCTAGCCCCCATGCCCTGCTCCGCGTTTGGCTGCCCTCACTCTCCCTTCCTCCAGCCTCCCTGCTCCACATCTGTCTGGAAACCCACGCTCCTCAAGTAACCAGCATTTTTAGACATTCAGCAGCCCTCTTTCCCCACCCATGCTGGATAACGGAGATTTTACTGTAGTAAGTTCTGATCAGTAGAGAGTGTTGAGCATGCTCATCATCTAAGTGCATAACTACTTAACTTTGTGCAGGAAAAAGCCCTGAAATGTATTGGCCTGAAAGATTTTTAAATTTCCTAAAAATGTGGGTATGAAAGCAAGAAATAAGAAAGGTGTTTACCAAGTAACTTTAACTATTTTGGGTACTGCCCTCCAAATGTTTATCTTGAACATACTTTATACAAAGCTATCATTTCAATTGTATAGCTTCAGATGACAATGGTATTATCATCATATAGTATCACTGTATACCAAACTGACACGCATTTGTATATTGTGTTTTAGGAATGACCTCCAGGCAGGGATTTTGTCATGGAGATACTGGGATCACAACCTGAGACACCTTTATTTTACATTAGCTTCTAGTGACTTTTGTGCTCTTTCACAACAATAATACTACAGAGCACAATACCAAAGGCTGCAGGAAAGAAGGATGTATTCTTTCAGGGGAAGATGTTCTGGAATGAGGATTGTGTGAAAAAAGGAGGATACTGTGATTTTGAAATGTGTGATTGAAGGATAGATACCACACTGAAGAGTCACATTGGCTAAGGACTGGGTGACTGAAAGCCAGCAAAAAAGGTTTCTTCACTATCTTTATTGATATCACCAATACATAATTACAAAGTATGCAGTAAATGCCTTTGTCTTGTAGAAAGAGCTGCATTTATCTCTAGCAACTTAGTCAGTGCCATTAAACTGAAATGTAAGACCCACAATAATTTATTTCCCTTGTAGTAAAAAATTATTCTTTCAATTATTTTGTGCTTATTTCACATCAAGATTTGTCTGGCTGTACAGGACATCACATTTTGAGTGCGATGTGGTGCATCCAAATCTGTATTTAAAGAAGGCAGTTCACACCTGCCATTCCCTTAAATGCTTAATTTCACATGACTAGATGAGTAGTCTTCCTTGTCACCTGTCAAAATGAGTCTATTTCAAACACCACCATACACCATCTGTGGGCCTTATCTTCGTTATTAATTCAGGACATTTCAGTGATACACCAGCCATTGAGATGGAGTCTGCGTGGCAGTGTTGCCTTTGAATGCATGAGGAATGCCAAGCGTGCTATGAGTCACAATAGTATTTCTTTGCTCTTTCACTTTGATTCTTCATGTCAGCTCAGCATTTGTGTTCTTTACCCTCATTGAAGCCAATATTCTACAGATGGCTTCCCCAGACATGCCCTGACACAACACATAAAAATGTATTGCTGTAAAACTGCTAATTTATTTTCCTTTTATTTCTCATTGTTTTTCCTACATACAGTGCATTAAATATTTTTGAACACTGGATAAATTGAAATTTTCAATAAAGAGAGAGTGTAGATTGATTTGAAATGTGTTTATTAAAGAAATAATATACATGTATGTCTAGAGAGCAAATAAAAAGGCAGCAAGATTTCAGGAACTGAAACACCTTTCGGGCATTTATTCACTTAGTTTCTAGTATCTTTGTTGTCATTCTCCTAGACTGCTACATTGGAAAATGCCAATTAAAATCTGTTGATTTGACCAGAAAAATGAAAACCATCAATATACATTTAAATAAATGAATACTTAAACCTCTAACCTTTTAATGCTATGAATTTTCTCATATTTTGTAATCAGTGGACCATTAAAATGTTCCTTGCTGTAATTATAGATGTCTCTCTCTTCAAACTGTTTTTCCTAGTTGCAGGACAAATTAAAGATGCTTTAAAAATAAATTACTAGAAAATAGAGGATTGGGCATTTGTAGTGGGGACTTGTGAAAAGCAAACTGAAGCATCTTGCAAAATTAATTTATGCAAGAAGGCAATGATTTTTGTGGATATCTTTTGTTTTACCAACTGCCCAAGTCTATCCCAACTATGAAGTTGGTCCAATAAATATCACCCACAAAAGTTCTTGTTTTTTACATATGTCCTTGGCTACAACATCACTCCAGCACTACTAAAATTTATTTATAAAATTGCTTTCCTTCTATCTCATGTTCAAACACTCCATTTGCATCTTCACCCTGCATTTACCATTTTTGTTTCAGATAATCACTGTATCTTTTCCGTGCACTCCCTTTTTATACACCTAATATACTCCTGTTTCTCTATTGCCTTTTTCTTAAAACAGTCTTCCTCTTTTGGTCTGTCACCAGACCAGTTTTCATTTAAATCTGCTCCTTGGAATCTGTCTTGTGGATGGGTGGGTATGTTGATAATGTTATTGGATCTCTTCTATGTTTTGTGATAAACCTTGTCTTGTCAGGCCATGCACTGCCTAATCTAGACACCTCTGGCAATGTCAGCTTGTCTCAAACTATGGTACATGTACCATTTGGTGGTGAATAAGCTGAAAACAAGAGGCATGTGAGTTGGTTTAATGTCAGATGGGGAACCCATTAGAATTCTGCTGATCAAAATGATACACAATATGTAGAAAATGTAAATATTGTAGCTGCTACTTATGTTTTAGAACTGCTTGTTTATATATTGTACAGTACCAGACATGTTGCTGCTAAATACCTGCTTTTTTACAGATGATAGCAAAACATATTTTGGGGGTGGTCAGAGAGGAGCTTTTACATTTCTCTAAAACTGTCCCAGGTTTTCTTGTACATTATACAGAAATAGTTGCCTTGGATTCAAGACTCATTTTTTGAGTCTCATTTTAAATATACCACTGCAAGGCAAACCTGATATATTTTACACAGTGTCCTCTGTTAAGTTATTTTTAACAAGTTGTGGATAAAAAATCTTGTCTGAGAAAAGGATTTTTCCTGAAGTAACACTTTGTTTGACCAGTTAAAACTATGAATGTTAACTGCAGCATAATTGCTGATTTTGCTAGTATCCCTTCTCCCCTAGCCCCCTTTATTAGATTACTGAAGATTGAAGAGTATTTGAACGCAGAGATCCACTCTTAATCTTGTGTTCAGTGTCAGGTCCTCTGTCAATCACTTGTAAAACCATCTGCCCAGAGTAAACCTTTTGAGCTCAGGCTTATTTCATTGGGGGTTACTGAAGAAAAAAATCAGCATTAATTAAGTCTCTTGAATGTTCTGTGACAAGTTTTACTAGCACAAGACAATACAGTTCTGCTAAATAAAAAATGCATATTTTAACAGTAAGCATTGGCTTCAGGACACAAGGTCAGAGGATAAAGTCAGCAACACCAACAAATCTATACCTTACACAATAAACTATCTGTTCTTTTTCTTTTAATATTTGCACTTTCATTAATAATCAAATGAGATATCACTTTCGTAGTTATTTATATTCTAATAGGTAATTAAAGTTCTACCAGCCACCATCTGAGCTGTTTCAAAAGCCTCTATTTAGTTTAGATGCATAAAATCCTTTGTTTTCTTTGATAGATGAGCTGTCACATTCACTGTGCTAGGCAACATCATCTGCATAATCTTCAGTAAGACTGCTTGCTTCATTAGGCTTTGGTGTTTGTTTTTAAAAAAGGTTTGATTTTTGGTGATTATTCTTTGATTTTTAGAAAATATGTAAAATGAAATTAAGAGTAATGTATTCAAGAAACTTCAGTAATATTTCAGAGTAATACTGGGTTTTGGACATTTGCAATACTACAAATTGGAGAAAAGGAATTATAGTATCTCTTATTTAGCACTATGTATTAAATTAGTTTAGTTGTGTTCAACTTATAAGAATGAATCATTGATCTGCCTATACTCCATTTTACAAGTTTGTGCCATTTTAATTTTGAAGGATATTTTATTTTATCTTTTTGTGAGATCTTAGGTCAGTTTGGAGAATTAAGGCTTTTATGGAACTTTAAGAAACTGATAGAATTTGGTTAAAGCCTCAGGTCTTGATTCTGATCTCCCATGACTTTTACTCCAGTATAAAATAAAAAAACCCCAGAAACTACTTTTGATATGTGCTAATGTGAAATCAAAATTTGTCCTTTACTGTGTGGAATCTTCTAAAGCACTGATCTGCTGGTGCAGTTGAATCCTGATGAGGTATTAGATTCTTGACCCTCTTTATAGAGACTATCAAATATGTTATAATGTAGTAGACTTCATAGTTTAATATTTGTGAACAAATGTGTAGTACAGACAGGACTATCAAACTCATTTCACTTATGACCTGATACAGATTTCTGAAAAGAAAGGTTTAGTACTGTATCTTAAGCCTGTTAGTAGAGAATCTGATGTCAGGTCCCTGTAACCTAATGTGCTGAGCCCCAACCATAACATTGGACAATAAAAAGGGAACCCCTCAATGTTTTTGCAGCACATTGTTTCCCTCTTTTGTGCTTCATTTATGCATGGAGCGAATAGCTTAAGATTCTGGTTTCCTGTGCAGGATTGGGAATATAGGTGTCATGTTGCACGTTATCCATCCTCAGGTTTGTGAAACCCAGGGGCCATTGATGCCTGGTTGAATTTTTACTGGAATAACCCTGGCAGGTAACATGATGAGGAGTTCCTCGTTGTTAATAGTTCCAAAGAAGTTAGGGCCTCCAAATTTAACTATATTGTGTCATTGTTGCTATATCTGCGTAGATAATCACATCTGTTCCTGGACTGCATAACAGCAGCAGCACTTAAAACATAGATCACAGCCACTTGATTCTCATCCAGATTCTGCTAGTAGTGCCAGTCACCACCTACTTTAATATGCTTCTGAAAGGCAGCTGTCAGCAGAGACCTTTCATTGCATGACCCCATCTAACATCTGTCAGAAAGAGAAAAAAATTGAGAGATTATTCATTTGGGAACATGACAATTAAATGGCAAGTGTTTCTTTAGGTCTGGATTTTGGAGAAGACCGAACTTCTTTCTCTGGGTGGCGGTTATTAATGTCAGTGTTCTTTGCATATATGATGGGACTAGAATAATTGATTGTGTCTAGGTTAGATTGGTAGACATATACACAGTTCAAAAAGCTTGCTGATTCTGTCATACAGATGCAAGTATATTGATTTTTATTGTCTGAGTGATTCAGTTCTAATGTGCAGGCTATCATTACAAATAGAGTGATTGATTTACTTTTTTTAGATGATTGGTTCACTGAAATTTGTTTGTTGTAATTGTTATGACAAACTATACTGACTAGAAAAAATCTTTCTGGCAGTGTTCATTATGTGCTAATGTATCACAGATGTTCAAGTAACTTTTTGTATTCAATTTTTATCATGTAATTGGCATTCTAAGAGAGATTGCAGAAATTATGTTTCAAGGTCTGAACTCTGTAAAATCCGTTTCAAATAAAATCTCTCAGCCCTTTTGAGCCTAGGTTGAATCTCTTCCTTGTGTACAGCTAGCATTCTTTCATATAGTTATTAGTAGATATATCAGTATAGAGAAAGAAGTAATCAGCTGTTTCTATCATGATTAAAGACAGGAGTTTCCTTTCACAATCTTATAGGTTCAAAATGCTGTTCTTTTATTGCATCCAGATGGGAATAAAAAGTTTTGTATTACATTTTGTCCTACTGGTAAGCATATATAATTATTTCTGGTAATGCAAAGTACTTTGTAAAATGTAAACAAGAAACATGTTAAGAATGTAGAGATGCTGTAAAGTTAGAAGTAAATGTTAATTCACAGTATCCTTCAGGTTCTCTCTGAGCTACTTACTGATAGTTTTATTATGTGGTGAAGTCTAACTTTGTATTCAGTGCATGCTGTAGGGATGGCTATCAAGTTTAACAGAGTATGGCTCTTCAGTACAAAGCAGACTTGTGGTGTAAAGTGCATGGGTGAAGTTTTAGGAAGATACAACTACGTTAAACTAGGATATCTTAAACTATGAGCATTTTTGGGTAACTTTTCATATGTTGTTCCATTTTCTCATGAGCCAACTGCAGATACTTGTTTTCTTGTCATAAGTGGAAATTTAAGGAAATGGCATGAGTGACAGAGAAGACTACCCAACTAGTTAGAATTTCTTTCTTGGCTCTGTCCATATTACTAAGAACTTAAAAAAAAAAATTAATTCAGGTTAAGGGGTTTGCCCTGTTGTGGGAAATCATTTTATCAGCAAAAGTTTATGACAGCTGAATGTGTATGGACAGGGTCAACTGAGTTCGTAAGATTTGAAATTGGTAAGGTTCCTTTTCATCTTTTATGTTCCTGTTTGTTGAAGTTATGAGGAAAAGCTGAGTTGGTGGATGGACTAGATGACTTCATGTGGTCTTTTCTAGCTTTTTGAGCTTATCCTGTGAACTGTCTGCATGATTCTGTAGCAGTGCAAGTTAGCTAAATCATCTAACTTTGTGTGGGGGTCGAGAAACGCTGGTGGAATGAGGCCGCTGATGGAGTGGAATTAGGCGCGGGAGGCATAGCGGTTGTAACAAAAAAAAACTTTACTTACAGGCTGCGATACAGCGAGGTATGCAGTGTAGGCACACTCTGTAGACAAACAACAAAATGAAAACTGTAGACAAGCACACCGATGTTCACACTCACGCAGGGTATGGGGTATATCGTGGTAACCGCGATGGGGAGTCGTTGGTAGTTGATAAGGCCCCTCCATGGCTCCGAGGTACACATGGGGATCTCTCCCTACGTGCATCTGAGCTCTTCTCCAATTTGGGCGGGTACCACTCAAGCCTTTTGTACGGCCAGCAAGCCAATTGCTGACCGCCACGTGTGCATAATTTACACCGAGCCAATCGAAAGCATGCACTTGATGTGTAAGCTTTTGGCGGGCTCTGATTCTGCACCAAGGACTCTTTTCTGCCTTACAGGGGAAATCCCTGCACCGGGGACTCGCAATGTGCTTAAATGCAGCTGTGCCGAGGCATCTCTTAACCATTTAGCTCTGACACTTTGAATCTGAATAAAGCAGGGGTATAGTGCAAGTAGTTCTGCTACCCTTGCATTGCTAAAGAATTATGACCTGACAGTTGCATCCTAAGAGTTTAAATTTGTATACTTTAATATCATACCAGTACAGTTGTTGCATCTGTCACTCCTTTCATTGAAGATTGGTAGTGCCACTGCCTTGCTTTTTAAAAGAAAGAAAAAAGGGGGAAATGTTACTCAAATGCTGCTCAGAAGAGCAACGCTCACTCCCAAATCCTGTTCAGTTATTTCGTTGCTGTGTTAGAAAGCTAATTGTGGGTAATAACTGGTGAAATATAATGGCCAATATGAACAGTTTGTCAAGTACTTCTAAAGAAGATTAATTCCTTACTTTGAGTCAAAAGCTTGAGGAAATCATGTTTGTCTTCACTAATTAGACACTTTGAACCTTTGTGCAATAAAATTGTAAATCTTTGACTTTCACAAAAATAATAAATCCTTTAAAAGAAGTATATCTCTTAACTTGCACATGAGTCTTTAAAATATTTTGAAAGCATACCTTGGTAGAGGCCTGTTCAGATGGTATACAGCCTCCCCTTCAACAGAGGAGTATGCAAGTACCCAGCAACAAACCTAAAATTAAGTGCTTTTAACTGCACAAACTGCATAACTGCCAGGACAGACAGGCATTCTCTGCTGGGATGGGCCTTCAACGAGCTGCTCGCTGGGGATTTATGCTGCTTCATCCATGGAAACTTGTGGGGATCAGGTAATAGTGGCTGTGTACAGCCATCCATTCCTATCGAAATACATTTCTTCCAGTAGAAAAATAGCCTAGGAGGTGGTCTGTACAAGCGAACTTTCCAGCCAGGGGCACTAGAGGGCTGCTCTGTGGGAGGTGTCCTTCCCCCACCATTAAGGGAACCTGTAAATTGACAACCTGTCCTCTCCCTTGCCTGGATAAGGGCCAGGCTGTTATGCAACAGTTATGCTGCTGAAAAGCAGCAGCTGTCACAGGCAGCTGGATAGGGTTGCATCCCCATCTTACCACTCAGCTGACTGGCAGGAAGGGGCCATTCTCTCATGGTTGGGAACCTTCCCAGTTCTCCCCTGCAGTAAAATAGTTTCTGCTCTTTCTGCTTCTCTGAGCTGAGCTGGAGGAGTAAAAGAGGGGACGAGCACTCAGCCACTGCAGCTTGCTTTGCCCTGCACTTCTTTAGGCTGACTGAGAGCAGTGCAGGTGAGGCAGGGGCATTTTGTCATGGCAACAAGGGTCTCGAAACTTGCTGTGGCAAAACAGTAGCCTTCTTTGTCCTGCTCAGCTCTGGGTTAGCTGAGTGGCAGGAACAGCAATGGAAAAGCCAGCATGGCTGGAAGCTGGGTATGCAGAAGCTTTTCCCAAGCCAGATTCTCGGCTCCTCAACCTTTTAAATTGCTGCCCCCACAACTCAGCCGAGCAGTGGGAGGAAGCAAGGAGAAGCTGGTCCAGTTGAGCAGTGGGTAGGCAAGGGGCACCACTTCGAATTGGTGCCTGGCAGCCAAACAGAGGGACTGGTGCGGCAAAGCCCCTCCTAATTCTGACACTGGGAAGTCAGGTGTGAGAAGCCAAATGGGAGCAGCCTCCTCCTCCAGTTCTCTCCCAGTGTACAAGATAGGTGAGAGTAGCTATCCTGCATGTTCTCCAGATTGGTGATCCTAGTATCAAGAAGGTACAGGAGCCTTTTCTCTAGGTCTATTCCTCCTGGTCCCTGGCAGGAGTTAAATTGGGAGAAAGTGTGTGGCCAGGAGCAGCTGGTTTTGCTCCTAGAGGAAAAGCTTGCATGTCTGTACATTTGTTTGTTTTCTACCAGGAGGATGGTAATTCTTCTGGTAGAAACGGAACATTTGTACATAGCCAGTATCATTGCCTACCCTGGCAAATCTCTAGGGCTACAAGGACCAATTTATACACTTCTCTTCCAGTTTCTCATACTCTCGCCATCTTTGTGTATATAATATGTACATACCCTGTATATGAGTCTACTGTACACATGTGTGGGCTCATTCTCTCTCCCTCTCCTAGCAGATAATTAACTTTTTAAAACATACATTTGGCTTGATACTGTGGGGACCTGTGTGTCTCTTTCTAATACAAGCAAGTACTGTGGAAATGTCAGTGACATTTATCAGGACAGAGATGACCAGCTGATGCATTCCCCCAGGATTTTTTAACTTCTTGATCTTATACTTGTGGTTCTTTGTGTAAAAAGTCAGAGGCCTGTAGTGACAGTTGAAGAGAAGTTCAGTTAATTAAAGCTAGGAATCTTCTGACATATTAGCATGGAATGGAGCAAATTGAGTTTATTAACTGAACATACCCATGTTCTTGATCCTGATACAAATCTGCAACTGTGATTGGAAGGATCATAGAACCCCTGTGTGGTTTCCATGAAAGCTAATTAGAACCAGCAGTTTTGGCTGGGGACTTATTTTAAGCTGCTGCTTATTTTATAGCTGCTGTGAATGTGTATAATGTTAACTCTTCCTTCCTCACAGTGCATATAGCTGAAAGTTTCCTGTTTGCAAATTGTGCTTTTATTGAAACAAATACAGATTACGCTGATTTTCTGTGATTTATTGGGAGAAAATTGTAAGATTTTTTTCTTTGGGGTAGTCAATGCAGAAAAAAGCCTACTGATTTTCATCCAGGAAGAGCACACACCAACTGCTGAAACTTCCTTAGCCTGACGAAGTGTTTTTGAACCTGAATGCTTGGTTAATAACTTTTCTCCAACTATTTGGGTTGGTCTAATAAAAGATATCAAATTCACCCAAGGAATCTTGTCTACTGATTTCTGAGCATTTGAGACTCATGTTTTACACTTTCTTCAAAAAACTTGATTAAAAAAATGAAAAAGAAGATTTTCAAATAATCACAGAATTCCAGGAGCTAGAGCTTTAAGATAAATATTCTGAAACTTGTTATAAAATCATGGGATCTATACCTGTACAGTTTAGCATGTCAATACTTTATTTATAGCATGTTCAAACCATGTAACACTCTAAAAGGACCCATGCTGCAGCACCCTGGTTGAAAATTACTGCATGTAACCTGCTTTTTTTGGAAGATAGGAGCTATCGCCCTGTGGGGCTACACTGCAGCTGCATGATTACATCCTGAGAAGGGATCAATACTGGCAGTGTCTATGGGCATTTTCTTTTGTCTGCCATATGGCAACAGGAGTCTCCTTATTTGTGCAGCTCTGCTGGCATCACTGCTGAGGAGCCTGCAGCATTGCACTTGAAGTATTTCTGGCAAAACTTGAGTTCTGCTAACAGAACACTCTGAAATAAATTAGGCCTGAGATAACGTGGTGATTTCATTCAGCTACATATATATACCTGTTATGTGCATCTCGCCTCATCAGTATTTTAATATTTTTAACAACATATACTATATTTTAAATTGTTTAGTTGATCGGGGCAGCCAAGATGTGCCTACCAAATAAGATAACTCCCATTATTCATTTGTGTCTTAGTGCTTTAGGCAAAAATTTTTACAAGTGATTTGGATTTTTTCAGTTTCTGATGGCTGGTTTTGATGCATTAAGGCTAGGGACAGGCATTCAAAACCTGAGCTCGAATTGATTCAATCTTTGCAGGTTAGTCTACTCTGGCTAGGTTGAAGCGGTTTGCAACTGTACAGACATTCCCTCTGGACTGAAGAAATGCCAGCATATGCCTGCAGAGACTCAGGCAGAAGCCAGGGGGTGCTAGAGCTGCCCTTCTCCCTTCCACAGTGCTGAGCTGAAGGTGGGTGTGGCCAGACCCCAGCAGGACAGTTTGATTAGGGAGGGGTGTAAACCCCCCACTCTGCCTGCAGTCCCAGGCTTTTCCCTGCTTGCTGCTCAAGGGGTGGGAGTGTTGCCAGATCTCAGCCCCCAGGTAGCACTCTGAGGCAATGTGGGGGTGGGGGTGCAGAGCAGGCATCTGTTGATGATACTGAGCTTTTCAGTCTCTCTTTCCCTGCTTCTTCATATGGTCTGCAAACCTGATCAGTGAAGGAGCCAGCAGGGGGCTGATAACACAACATTTATCAGCCCATCAACAAAACAAAAGCCTCTCTCATTAGTTCAAGCTCTTAAACAGCTTTTTGCATGTGTGCGCAAGCATCCCTCAGCATTAGCTAGTATACACATGCCTAGGGTCTATGGGACTGGGGTCTGTGCTGTGGGAGATGGAAGGAAGGGAGTGGGGAATCTGTGCTTGAGCACTGAAGGGGGGTGGGGCAGGGAGAAGACAGGTAGACCCTGCTGTGCTTGCAAGCTGTTGGAGCTATGGGTAAGGAGCAGAGGAATAGGACCAGCCCTGCTCTCTGGATCAGGCAGCCCAACCCAGCCCAGGGCTGCAAAACATCTGGGATGTTGGGGGACTCTGGTTTAACTTAAACTAGGAAGGGGTCTGGGACAGACATTGCATAAACCAGTTGGATCCAAATCAGTTAAGCCTGATACTACATTCAACCAGGTTTATCTTGAAACAGTTTCAGCTATTTTGAAATTACCTCATCCATGGTCAAGACTGAGGAAATATTGGGATAAAACATAAATGTATTCATTGTGCTTAACTAAAGAAATGGTGATGTTAGCAAATATAATGTGTAGCCGAAACAGGTGATGGGGTTGTGTATGTGTAAATACAAGTAAATATAATTAAACAGCGCTGTTTGAAGTAACCTGAAAGTTAAAAGCAATTCTCAGTTTTCAGTCCATGACTTTTCATCCAGTTTTTTTTTAAATTAGCACTTAGAAGACATTATCGGTGTTTCATTTTTTTATTTTTTTTTTATTAATTCAGACAGTTTAGCTACAGGGAAATTAATCTTTAGTTGAACTTATAGTTCACACATTTTTGTAGCAGGCTTACCTTTTTTGAGCTTGGGTTGAGTCCCAGGATCAAGGGTCTGCTGTTTGATTGGTGGAGCCTGCCCACCAATCTGGAAGCAGCACAAGGGAAGCAATGCCTCGCCCTTTTCCAAAGGGAGGGGGCAGGGAGCAGCTGGACCTGTATTGGAACTGCAGCAGCTTGGTCTGGGGAACTTTGTGTGGAGCCCCTAAAGAGTACAAAAGAGGGAGCATGCTCAGCAGGCTGGAGAGATGACGAGGGACAGCGAGGAGAGAGGAGCTCCAGAGATGGCCTTCCTCAAAACCCTGCTTCAGCTTCAGTGGTGTGCAAATCGGTGCACGAGGCTCAGGCTCTAGGAGCTGCTCAAGGCGACTTGAGTCTGTGAACCCAGCAAGCAGCTGGGCATTCAGTGTGCAGATTGGCTCGTAGCTGCTCAGGCCCAGCATGGTATGCAGATCAGCGCATGGAGAGCTGGCCCTGGGAGCAGCTCATGGCTTCTTGGG
Source organism: Caiman crocodilus (assembly GCA_030014935.1). Taxonomy (NCBI): domain Eukaryota; kingdom Metazoa; phylum Chordata; order Crocodylia; family Alligatoridae; genus Caiman; species Caiman crocodilus. The sequence continues at coordinate 107,348,535 of JAGPOW010000261.1, read as the reverse complement.
CCTCGCAGTTCAGCATAAGGGTAACCACGTTCAAAGCAGCTTGCAGCTTCTCATGTTAGCCCTGGCCCTAGGCCAAGTGACTGGAGCCCCTTAGTGAGACTTCACTTTTAACTAAATGAGCCCCAGTGCCCAGAGCAGGGCCCAGGAATGGGGAGAACCCCTTTTGTAATGTGTGAGACTGGGGAGACAGAAACTGCAAGGCTTCAGGGAAACCCCTCGGAGCGGTGCTGAGTGCACTCCCTATTTTGAGGTTGTTGTGTTAAAGGCTGTATAACTAGGGGTATTCTTTAAGGGGGTTTACGGTTTATGTGTTTTAATGTCTTAATGTATATATTGGTATTGTTATTTGTAAAGGTTTAAGGAAATATTATGGTTGAATTACTTGGGTTATCTAGGTTAATATCCCTATGTGTTAATTGTGTTGTATAGGTTGTAAGTTATTTGGTTCATATTTGGTATTATATATGAATTGTGGAACATTATATATAGTATTGTATGTTAAGCCTTGTAAATATTCTGGTTTTTATTAAGTATCTGTATTTATGCTTGTGATAAATTGTACATAGTTAAGTATTTGGTTTCGGCCTAGCTCTATAGAGAGAAGAAGAAGGTGCTCTAGTAGCTGACCCCTTCCTCAGCACCCTGCCTGACCACCACCACTGTCATTGGAGGACAGGGCACACCCCCCAGGTATATCCAGGCTACATTTTCATAGGGCTTTTTTTTCAAAGATAAACCTGTTGTTTTAAAAAAAATTAAAAATTTTCTTAGTTGTAGCCGAAGGATGCAGTGGCAGGTTGATTAAGGCCCACCTTAGATCTTCCAAGGCATGAGTTCAACGTCTGCTCTGTGTTTATGATAAAAGCCAGTCAGCCCCGCCCTGGTGGCTGCTACATTGTTCAAATTTGGGTACTGGAAGCGATGCTAACCACATTGGTTTTTTTTCTTTGCCTTTGATGACAAAAGGTGGCACATCTTAGCCGTTCTGGCCCAGTGAAGGCTCAAGCAGACCATGGCTGATTGATAATATAAGATTATTTATAAACAAATATGAAAGTCAAGTCATAAACACATTTTGTAATGCCAGAAACAAAATTGTCTGCTACTCTGCTTGTTACTGTAGGCTATATATAGTCATACCCTCTTAAACATGCAAAGTTTTAAAAGAATACAAGGATAAAATATGCAAATAAATTACAGAAGTTTTATTTAACCCTTCAGCCTGCCCATTCTCCTCCATGTTTATCCCATTATAACCTTGTGTTCCCAACTGCTCACTATATACTGTTATGCCTTCTAAAACTATTCTCTTTTAATTTCCTAGTTTCTTTTTAATTTAGAACATGGGTGATGCCTTCTGGTAGCAACTTGCCAGGGCCTTGATACAAGGTTGGCCAAGGGGCATGGGCAGACATTCTTTTGAAATGCTTCAAATTCTACTCCTGTGTGAAATGCTTCAAATTTGGGCTACTTCATTGGACTAATATACAGGCCCCTCCCAGCTGAAGCTCTTCAGAATGGACTTGAGTCTATATTGTGAAAGAGCTCTGCAGTTAGAGGGCAGGAGAGCAGAGAAGAGCCTGCCCTTTGGGCCCAAATCTCCAGAGGCTCCCAAGGGCTGCTGAGTGACGAGAAGGGAGCATGTTGGCTGTTTGCTCCCTTGGCTTGTGCTGTGTGCTTGCTGCCACTGTAGGCTTGGTCAGGCGAGCTCATCAGGTACAAGAGCAGGGTTGTCACCCTAGGAAGCCAGAATGGATGCCTACTATATTTTTGCCCAGCAGCTCCTGGCCAAGCAAAGACAAGAGATGCAGAGTCCTGACCTACCTGAGCATGGTTTGCATGCTCTTCCAGATCATCTGCTGGCTGAGAAGCCATCAGAATTGCATTGCAGGACACTATGACCCAGGACCCTGGAAAGGCGCCGCTATGAGATTTGCTACCTGGTGTACACTGCGAACAGAATGCCCAAAGATGATACTATACCTAAAAATGATCTTCCCTGGGACAACTCAGCATCCATGTATTGGCATATCTGTTTCAGGGAGCACAACTGGCATGAATGCATTATCTTGGGAACATGGGATGATAAGTAGTGGTGGGAAAGCTTTAGGATGAGCTATGCCACTTTCATGGCAATGTGCCGACTTAATCTCATTGCTTGAGCAACAAACCACAGAGTTCTGAACCTTCATCCTTGGAGTGCTCGAGCAACAGTCGGAGCACTTCAGATGTTACATCTGTCTGATCCTTGAGTGGCTGTGGCTTTGCTAATATAAATAGGTAATAGAAAAATGTTCCAGGTGAAATGTTATTAGGAAGGATTTGTAGTTTCTAACTTTTTATTGTTGCAAACAGGTGTTAACTGTACTGTAGAGCAGAATCTGTTACATAATGGGGAAGCAGGTCTGCAGTTGATCGGCCAGTTGCTAACTGAGGAAGGTGAATCTTAAGAATTCTCAAGTTAGAGAGTAAAGGGGATGCACTCTTTGTAATGTGTGGGAATCAATTCCTCTCTGACTAATTGAGGAGCTACTCGTTGTTTTCTGAAACTCCAAACAGCTGTTTCTGAGAGCACTGCTCAAGCTTTTGATTACATAGATTCAAAGCTTCAGAGTCCTTTAGTGTTTGCATTTAAATTGTATTAAGGTCTTCAACAACCAGTGCATGTTAAAGGACATCACCTTACTGTTACCTTTCATTTAGAGTTGAGGATGGACATAAATTTGAAATATTGCTGCTAAACATCTCCTCTTATTTCTGCTCTAGTGAATGAGTGCCATAACTGAATTTTTTGGGGAAAATTAGAAGCTCACTACTGACCCTAATTAGCCTTTGAATTGAGTATGACTTTTGTACACTGACTTTAAAATTTAACTAAATAGCTTTTTTTTTTCCTTCTGACCATTTTTAGGAAATGGCAAAGATTCTTAATCATCCAAGAGTATATGCTTTCCTCCACATACCAGTTCAATCTGCTTCTGACAGCGTGCTCATGGACATGAAAAGAGAATACTGTGTGGCAGACTTCAAACGGGTAGTGGATTTCCTTAAAGAAAAGTAAGTCTGTTAATACTCAAGAAAATACCAACATTCTTTTTGCCATGTCAAGAACATGTGGCTGAAAATACAGTTACTTGCAACCTCGTAATTAAGGTACAAAAAAGAATGAGCTTCTTTAACCTTTCAAAGTTTTCTATAAAGCCCCTTGATGTGGTTTACTACTTTGCCTGAGTTTTATAAATACCTTGTGTTGCTGCATGACATGCTTTTAATTTGTCAATACGTTCCTAATCTTTTTTTAAATAATATATTTTAGATTATTTTTATGCCTGAATTACTGCTTGAAGTGCTGCTTGAAGTGCGCTTTGCTGAAGTTGTCTTTAATGTGGCTTTTAGTAGTGTATATTTTGCATGCTGAATGTGGTCCATCTCATGATAAAATGAATAGACATTTTACTAAGTGTTTAGCTCTATAATGGGGATAAATGTACTTTTGTATTCTAATAGCCCAAGTTTGCTTTAGGTAATTGTGATAGTTTCTGGCTGGGCGGCCATTAGAATTCTTTTCCATAGAAACAAAATACATGGTAAATGTGTGTCTAAGCATATTTTTATATAAACACAAAAAACCCAAAAGTTATGATGCCTATCTTAAAAACACCTATAATAGCTGATTATATCTACTTTAGTCTTCAATTAAATATTTCTTTACTTGGACTATCAAGTAATACTAAGAAATAAGGAAAAATATAATATGGCAATAAATACCTTAGATTCAGTTCCTTGGAATATTTTCATTAGGTATTTCTTCATGGAATGATAGGGAACTCGTAGGCTGCAAGGATTGGTAATTTTGCCTTAATGGGCTATCTTTATCCCTTTTCTTTTTTAGAATGAGTTGTGTTTTCTTTCTTTGTGGCTTGGGTATTTCATCAAGCATTCATACACAGTAAAAACTAATTTTTTGAGATCCATGTCACTGAATCTAGCAGTGTGACTACATAATGTATGAAATCCAGATAGCTCTTTGGGATGTAAAAGGGGTTAAAAAAAAGAGAGAACAGTGCTTTCATTGGACTTTTTGGATATTCTCATGTAGTTTGGTCAGTTAATTGCAATCAAACTGTTTGAGTGAAAAGGTTGCATCTAGTATTTCTCATCATCATCTTTTTTCTTATGGCAATGCAGATATTTTTCAAACATTGGTACAAGACTGGTGTGTGTGTGTGTGTGTGTGTGTGTGTGTGTGTGTGTGTGTGTGTGTGTGTGTGTGTGTGAGAGAGAGAGAGAGAGAGAGTTTTTAATTAACAGATATTTTGGCACATTTAACTGGGAACTATGTCAGTATATTTGAGCTGACTTGAAGCTGATTCATTATTCTCTTCAGTAGTTTCAAAGTTGGCAGCTAATATCGTAACAGCAGCTGGATTTTAGATAACCTAGTAGAGCTGGCACATGTTGGGGCATATGGGAATTTATTAAATCATGCAGCCTATGCAAAAAAAATGCGTGAATTACTTAATATCCAAATTTAAAACAGCTGGTAATTGAAAATACAATAATCTATGACATAAGTCATTTTCCACACACCGTTGTTACTTTTGTAGTAAATTAAGTAAAAAAAAATAGCAACAAACTTGATGCCTTAATTTTCAGATAGATTTTTAATAAAATGTGATTTTTACTATCAGATTATGTATTGTTCTCATTAGGGAATGGTCTCTGAATACCATGATGGAAAATTTCTTCCAACATATGGCAACAGGATGAGGTAGCTATGCAAGACTGAGAGAGATGTTTTGGATATTTGAATGCATGTACATCTGTAAAACTCATTAATTTTTTTCCATGCTCTTAAGAGCATGGTGTCTTTATTTGCAGTTTCTTCTCTCATGGTAGCAGCCAGCTATGACATTCTCATGTAGACATTCCCATAAAGATTTCTCAGCAAAAGAATTGCCCGGACATAACGTTGTTTCAGATATTTAGAGTCTATGCCCAGAGTTGCTGATATTAAGTATGTGTTTGAACTATTTTAATAGTCAGCAGGGGATAGTTTCCTCTTTATTTCACATGCACACACAACAAACATATTTTTCCCTTGTCTTCCCACTCAGGGCTGTAAAGAGAAGCAGAAACTTAAAGCACATACTAACACAGCCTCCAACCAAGAGTTCCAAAAAAGGTATTATCCTTCATAAAACCAGGCATCCATTATTTCTGTATATCTTTCTACATTTGACTTATAACTAGAAAGCTACCAAAATCACAGTTTTTGTAGACAGTGTGATTTTGGGCAGGCTCTGTGAAAAAGTGCAGGTTGCACACTTTTGACACACTTGCTACAACCTCTCCCCCGAAAACCCTACAAACTTAGCAGCAAGGACAAAAGTGCATAGAAAGTGTATAGTCTTGGAGGGGGACGGGGCAGGAATAAGCTGCTGCCACATTGCCGTGATGAGCTGAGCAGCAGTTGGAGTCAGGCAGGGGAGAAGGTGGGGGGAGAGGGTGGTCTGCTATGCATGTTGTGTGCTGGGCCTGCTGTGAGCAGCTCCCCCACCCCACTCCCACCCTCCTTCCTGCCACTTCCCCCCACTTCTGCCCCCCTCCCCTCCGATGCCCCATGCTCCAAGGCTGCAGGGCTTTTCTGCTTGCTCGTAAGTTTCTTTTTTGTGGGGTTTTTTTTGCAGCGAACTACTGCTTGGGGATGGCCAAAAACTGGGGCTTAATTACCTTGATTAATCCTGGGGAAACTGTTAATTCCTGCTTAATAACACACAAACTAATGGGTTCCCCCAATTTAATCTGGGTAATTAAGTCAGGGTTTCCAGCCATCTGGCAATCTGCGGGGAGGGGTGGGACTGCTGAGCCTTCTTGACCAGTCAAAGGCATAGTGGGGGAGGGCCACAGCTCTCAACCTATGAAATTGGCAGCTGCTTCTGCCTACAAAATTGGCCAGTCACCTCTTTGAGCTCAGTAGATCCTTACCCCAAACTCCAAAGGCTGATCCCAGAGTTGTAAATATCAATTTCAGTGTCTTGGGTGGGAGTTGTCCAGTGTTGTGGGAGGCTGCTGGTGCCCCTTCTGAAATGGCACGTAGGACTGGTTCTCTGCTCACCCTGCCTAAGTTATGCTACTGGCTGATGCAGTTCAAGAACAAGCCAAGATGTATAGTGGTTAAAATCTCTGACAGGGAGATGGAAAGACAACATAAGAATTGCAGTATGTGGAAAGAGAATATGGACCATCCTGTATCCACTTTGTTGGTGCTAGGGACCTAAGCCTACAAATGATGCAAAGATCTCTTCTTTCCAAGAGAAGCCAGGGAAGCAACATAGCTTTCTTCACTCATCCCAAGAAAAACAGATTGGGCTCTATCTATTCTATTTGGAGGAAGGAGTGAATGTTTATGTCAACTGTTTTGGTCAGAGGTGTCAAAGAAATGGCCCGCAGGCCAGACCTAGCCTATGGAGCCTTATGATCTAGTCCTCAGAGCTGTCTGTTGGTCTCAAATTGGCTTCATGTACTGTATGCAGCACATACTGGTCCCTGTCCCATACACTGTATGCAGTGTACAGAACTGGTTTGGTACATGCTGCAGGTGGCTGAAACCAGCTCATGCTCTGCACACAGCTCACAGAGCCAGTCAAGGGCTCTTGCTAAATGTGAGGCCAGTCCAGATCAGGCCCACATACTGGCCTGTATACCAGATCCATCATGCAGGCCCAATCCAGCATAACTCGGGCACCTCATACAACAAGTACCCTGGACTGGTGCCGGATACTTCATGTGGTTCACGGGGCTGGTCTGGAGTGCATGCTGCATGTAAGCCTACACCAGACTGGCCTTGAATACTGACTCTAGCATCCAGGGATGGGCTGTGGACCCAATCTAGGCCCCAAATCAGCCCTACGACCCTCCTCCGGGTTATAAGGCTAGATGGGTTTGTTACCCTTGGCTTAGATGATTTACTTTAATCCTGCCTCATGTGCAGTCCTTTCTGGAGGTAAAGTGTGAGTGCTAAAAATCTGTTGAGATGAATGGAGTAGTAAACACCTTTCAGTGCTGGGGTTTCTGGGTGTTTGTACATTTAGACAGATGTGTGTTACTTATGCTCAACACACTTTAATGAAACTTTTCTTCACAACCACGAGGTATAAAGGCTTCTTTTTTTTTTTTAAATGTTGAAAGCTGATATTCCATTGCAAGTCCAAGATTTCAGGAGGTTGGTATACAAGGCACAAGCTTTTAGTGCTGCTGTCTAAACCTGTTTCCATCTGTAACAGCACAGCTGAAGAATGTTGCTGTTTGCCTTGGATGTGGCTTTGCCATAGCATCTGCAATAAAAAGAGGCCAAAGACAACTGTCATGGACTCATGGGCTGAAAAATTGAATTAAAGAACAACCATTTTCTAGTCTAAACTTTATAGATGTTACTTGAAACTTCAGATTTGTTTTCTTTTTACTCCTAGAATAAAAGTTAGTATGCTATGACACCTAGCATATATGTGCTCTGGAGGCTATACTGGGACATTATCTATTATGTATAGATGATTGTCAATAAAGGATTAACAGATATATGCTTTTTTTAGAATTTGTTTGTTAGGAGTGTCAGTATCAGAGAACAACATAAAGATGCTGAGGGCACACTGATTCACACACATCTGTTGGTAAGGGTGCCAGTATACTGCTGTACATCTTCTGCTTTTTTTTTTTTCAGGGCAGGGAGAAGAGGAAGAGTTCTTAAAATGTTGATTCTTGAAATGTATATTAATTTTCAAATATTTGTAACAAAATATAGGATCTTAAGAAATTGATGCCAAGTAAATTTACTCCAATGTCCAGGATATTCTTATATCAGCATGTCTGTTAATTGGGGTTTCACTAAATTCAACTGTGAATTGTTTTTCCTTTAAGAAATTCCAGCTTCTAAGATTCACTGTGTAATTGCATTTTTTGAAGGATAGTGTTTGTAGATGCAAAAAAGAATAAGACTGCTTTAATTATCTCAAACTTTTGCAGCTTAATCCCCTGAAATTTACTTTTGTTGATAAAAGCAAAAAATTTTAATATATTTTAGTTAAATAATACCTGAGATCTGAATGTTTTGTCTGGCAGTTGCTTGAATAACCATCAACTTGATCTTATGTTAATGAAAGAAACTTTAGAATGATGATACTCTTTTGAAATTCTTGTTGTTACTATTGACTGAGCTTTATTTTGCTACACCCTGTGCATTTCTCTTGTGTGATGAGATTGTGCTTTTAATCAAAGCATAAATTAATCTTTCTCACTTCCTTTACACAAACTAAGAGAATTTTAAGCCACAAAGTAGACTGGTTGCATTAAGGAAATTCAGAGTTAAAGCTGATATACTCTGCTCTTAAATCTTAGAGAGGTACAGAAAAATGATTGAGAGGTATGGACGTAGCATTTTTCACTGATTTATGTTTGTGAGATTGTGTCACAATCTGAATATGTTTCCCTTCTCCTCTACCTTCAAGATTCTCTCCCAGCCTTAGGAGTTAAAAAGTACAGGGAGCCTTTGAAACACAACCTGAAGGTCAAAAAAATTATGCTGTGAGACCAAGGAGGAACAGAATTCAAGGATCCTTCACCAAAAAAAAAAATGCCCTGTTATCAGTCATCTTTGACCTTATTTTTCCCTCCCTTTCTTCCCAATTAAAATTAGGGCCAGGGACAGATGTCTTGCTTGAAATGCTATGGATAGTGATGGTGCAGACAGTCACATCCAATGATACACTTAAAAATGGTCTTCAGAAGAAGGGAAGCATCCCTAAAATGTTTCATTTTGAAGCATTTCCTAAAATGTGTGCATTTTCAGCAGTGTGATAGGGAGTTGCTTGGTCCCCTGGACTCTGCTCCCCAGCTCATTCACAATAGGGGACAGGGAGCAGAGCGGGGAAGGCAGCCAGTGAGTGCTCTTCTGTACTCTAAGCTGTCATCAGCAACCTGTGGAGACCAAAGGCCAAGAAGCATGCAGAGAGTCCAGTATGTTGGAGAGCATCACTGTCACATGTTTTCTCTACTGGTTTGAAGTAGTCAAGACAGTTTGGGGGTCAGAGGGAGAAGGAAGGGATGCAGGAAACTCCAAGTTGGAGAAGAATCTGGAGCACTTCAGATAAATATCTGTCCATACTGTAGGACACAGCTGAAAGACTTATACTTGTCTCAGTTGCTTGAAAAGGCAGTTAGACCCATAACAGTTAGAACTTTTATATTTTAGATGTTTGAAAAGAAAATGAATTGAGCTAATGTAAAGTAATATTAAAAAAACAGAACTTGAGTATTTAAAGGATGACACGCTCAATTAAGAATAAACTGAGGTATTAGTTGCTCAGTGACTACAAACATATGCCAAAAGTGTTAGCCAAGAACACTGCAGAAACCACCTTCATTTATAAAAATGTTTGAGGTATTTCTAAAACCAGTATTAATCAGATAATGCTCTTGTTTCTACGTTAGGAACAAAAATGGCAGTGGCAAACCTAAACCAGACCAGCAATCCAGTTAGTCCTTCATTATTGTCTCTGACAATGGCCAGGACCAGATGCTTGAGAGAGAGGTGCAAGGAATGTTGTTTGTCTTCATAGTCATAGATAACATCACTATAAGGGTGATGTCTTCTTAATCCAGTCATTTCCTGATTGATTGAAGGCTTGAGGCAGGAGTGTTTACATCTCCTGTCACTATCTTTCCTTAAATCTTCCCAGTTTGTTGGGACATCACCCAGTTTATCCTCACAATTAAATATATTTGGCACATGTGTGGAGTCCCTTTTACTTTTGTTATGGGACACAATTTAGATGAGAACAAAGAATGTCAATCAGATATTAAAGAAGTTATTTATGCAAAGGGAATGGCTCACATGTCACCTTTAAATTTCTTCTACCAGGGACATGGGTCTATCAATGTACATGTTCCTTGAGTATTCCATATTTACAGGTCTGCAGAGAGAGAGAGTTGCTACGTGTGTATATTCAGCACCTTATGAATTAGGTAATGGAACTGTGAATGCATTCATTATCCTTCTAAGCCTTTATCATTGCAAATACTATTAAACTCTTGGTCTTAAGATCAAGCAACAGTGGATTCCCTAGCTTAATTATGTATCGTGTGAAGACCTTTGCATCTGAAAAATATTTATATAGTAAATGACTTTACTTTCAGTTAGTCTGCATTGAAAAAGTGAAAGACCAAGTTGATCCTACTAGAATTGTGATAAGTGATTTCAAGAAATCTGCCAGTTCAGAATCATCAGTTGCTGGTACAGACCTTTATTTATTAGGTCTAAGACATGTTTTACTCTGATAGAATTTAGGGTTGAGTGTGGAAGCTACAATAGACATATTTCTACCATTTTTATTTATGGACATACCAGATTTAACCAGACAGCTTTTTAAGCGTTTAAAAATAAAACCATTAAAAATATTGTTGAGCTATTACTTACCTGTATAAA
>JAGPOW010000261.1:107299594-107328594 GCA_030014935.1 Caiman crocodilus | reverse complement strand
TGTCTGTGAGTATATTATTAATAAAATGCCTTAAAATTAATTACCTGTCTCATTCTTGAGTCCCCGAGCATCCGGACCCAGTAATACCCCGCGCTGACAGTGCACGCATGCAGCTGCAGCATACATGCAACCAGGAATGCAGCATGGGAGCTTGGAGAGCAGCGGGTGGCCAGTAAGTCTGTGGGGGCAAGAGGTGTGGCGGAGACAGGTCGAGGCCCCCCATGGTGTGGGAGGGAATGTGGCTGGGGCTGGGGCAGGTGCAGGTGCTGCCCAGCTGGGGCAGACAGGGCATGGAACAGAGCCATGGGTGGCTCATCCGGGGGGCTGAGAGTGGGGTTGGAACGGGGTGGGAGGATTCCTGCCTCTGCATGTACCCTTGGGGGAGGAGTGGGGTGCATGTGTCCCCCCTGGATTTATGCGTGGGGCAAGAGCGGGCTGCAGGCTTGGGCCTGGGGCTTCTCTGGCTTCTTCCTGGAGGGGGGGCCTGGGCCAGGGCTGTGCTTGGGATGGGTAGGGGCAGGGCAGGTAGCACTGGGAGGGTGAGCTATGGTGGGGATTTATAGTCACTTCAAAATTTGATGCAGTCCCCACTCCCAGCACCACCACCACCCATCCTGTCCTGTCTGCACCCACCCCAAGTGCAGCCCTGGCTCATCCCCCACCAGGAAGAGGCCAGTGCAGCTCCTGGCTGCAAGCCTGTAGGAGGCAGCCTGCCCTCACCCTGCACACAAATCTGGAGGGATACATGCCCTCTATACATCCCCTGTGGGCTCACACTGTGGTGGGAGACTATGTACTATCCCCAACCCCAGCATCTCCAGACAAGCCACCTACAGCTGCATCCTATGCACTATGCCGCCAGCACCTGCCTCTGCCTCACTCCCTCCCTCAATGTGGGGTCCTCAGTCTGTCCCTGCACATCCCTTCCCCTGCTCCCTAGACTTACTGGCCAGACGCTGCTCTACAAGCTGCTGGGTTGCATATTGGCTATCAGATTGGTATCAGCTGATATGCCTGGTTAATAATCAGCTGTTGGTATTGGCCAAAAAAATCTTTATCAGTGCATCCCTAGTTGTTATATCTCATTAGACACTTCTAGGTAAGATTATTGCTTACTTCATCTCTGCTCTTTCCTTATACCATTTTTTTTTGTCTTTTCTACTATAGCCAGGTCATCAGAATATTCAAAATGTTGGTCCAGTTGATTTAAACTTGTTCTGTCTTGAGAACTTTGTCATGTTTCCACAGTTATATTAAAAGAGTATAGAGGATACTGCATATTGCTGCCTTAATCCCATATTGATATCAAGTGGGGCACTTTTTCTAATTTTTGAGTCATAAATGTAGTTGTACCATCCTCCTAATTTTATCTGGGATTCCATGTTTTTCCATTGCAAACCAGTTTCGTCTAGTTGTTTTCTTCCCATCTTCCTTACCAGTTTTAGTGTTGCAGTCATTCTAAACAATTTTAGTATTGTACTTCATAATTTTGTCTCATATTCATTCAACTTCTTCATATCTTTAATTTTATCTTTATTTCTTTATTGGTGATCTATTGTTGAAGTTGATATTGTGCTGTATCCTTTTAGTCTTAGCAAGTAGATTCATTCATTTATGCTTTCAAAATTGAAAACATAATATCACTCAACAAAAAACCCCTGTATCAAGAGATAGAAGAATATTGGAAGCCTAAAAAGGGTTTATTTTCATTTGGCATCCAGTATTTTAAGTGATAATAATAATAATAACTGGATGAAACAGATGAGGTCCCATATATATTTTTTGATAAATCTGAAGTAAAATGGTATGAATTTGCTAACTTTAAAGAGTTCTTTGTACAGCCATCATATTTCTTGGGAAGCATACATGGCTTTATGTAAGCCAGTATACTGCATTTACTCAAAGATTAGCCCCTCCTCCCATCAGCATGAGGTAAAAGCCCCTTTGTCTTACTTTCACATAGAAGGAAACTTCACTAAATACAATGCCTATCTTTAAATTGCTCCTAAGAGCAGCATGTGCTCACTAATAAAAATCCACAATGACATTAGTTAAATGCAGCCAACACTGAGCTGCGTATAAAACACATGGCCTGTATTGGAAAAACATACTGATGGGAACCTACCACAAGGATAGGTTACTGCAACCCATCTGAATAAGATGTATGGTAGTGCCCACTATGCACAATCCCTTTCAGCGGCTATTCTTTTTCAAGTCATGATGAGCCACTATATTGAATAAGTTTCTATTGCCTCTTCACTCCCACAGCTGAGCTCCTTTCTTTCCTGTTTCCAGTGATTCTTGTTTCTTTATCAGCCATAAATGTCTGGCAAACATCACTAAACAGGGCGCCAAATAGTTCACCTGGAATCCATTTGTCACCCCCTCTCTCAACCTGTTCCATATGATTGTGTGGCCCTGCTGCGAAGGTGAAGCTAGGCCTGGTTGCCCAATGTCTCACTGCGTATCAATGTTGGGAGGATCCCAGGACTTGTGAAAAGAACAACCAGTTCCAGTCATGAGTGCAGGGGCTAATTAGCACGTGGATCCTTTGTGGGGGAAGGAGAGTGGGTGGAGTACATGCACATACTGGGCACATCTACACATGTACATTTACTGCACAGTAACTGAAACTGCTGAGCATCACGGGTGCATGCCTACATGTGTATGCCCATACTGTGCAGTAAATATTGTGACTTATGCTGACTTGAGCATAAATTTGATACTGACACCATGCAGGTATCAAATTTACACCTGATTAGTTGCTGTGCAGTAATGCACATGTAGATGCCTTACTGCACAGTAGTACTGTGTCTGTATGGACTAACTTGGGACTAACTTTAGTCTCAAGTCAGTCCATGTACAGTGCTAGTGTACTTTAATGCCTGCACATGTAGATTTTGGGCTATTCCTGCTTACTGTGCTGTAAATTTAAGCTGGCATAAAAGCATGTGTAAACATACCCACTGAGTAGTGCTGAGCTGTGGGGTCACCATAGCTTGAAATGGAGTACATGTGCTAAACCTTGCAGCAATTTCAGAAAGGGAAAATGAATCAATTCTGGGTGAACTAAATCTATGGGTACTATATGCAAATTTCTATATCTGTTTATTTCCAGGTCATTTTTTTTCAATGTTGCTCCTCACTTCCATGTACTCAGGGAAAGCAGGGTTTGTTCAGTAAGGAGGGGGGAAAAAGTGGGAGGGCAGCGGGCGAAGGGGATACCTGACTCCCCTGTGTCCCCATAATTTTTTTTCCCCCTGCTGTAGTAGTGGGAGGAAGACAAATTCAAGACAAACCTTCAGTAATTAGTTTCTATACCTGGAAAATTATATCAAATTTAGGGCTGTTGATTGTAGCCATGTTGGTTTAAGGACATAGGCAGACAAAGTTCTTTGGGTAAATGTGATATCTTTTATTAGACCAACTAAATAGTTGGAAAAATTGTTCTTTGCAAGCTTTTGGGCACAAACACCCTTCTTCAGGCATAGGGAGTCTCCCTATGCCTCTTCCTATTCCTGAAGAAGGGAGTTTGTACCCAAAAGCTTGCAAAAAACAATGTTTCCAACTATTTAGTTGGTCTATATCAAATGTATATATTTTCCCTATGTAGGATCTAATTATTGGAGTGCTCTCTTATAATCATAATTGTATTTTATTCAAATAAATATAGTATGTTGTCTGCCTACAAAGCTACTGTCTGCGTAAGGCTCAGAGTCGTAGAAGAACGCAGCCCTTCTATTGCATCAAGGTTATGCATTGCTAGAAAGGGCATTTCATCTAATAGACTTTTATAAATACTTTATTTTATTTAAGCCTTTCAGAGATGCAAGATATGCTGTTGTCCTGGTAACTACATTTTAAAACATATCGACTAATTTTTAAGGTATCTACAACTTAGTGAACCATTAAAAGTGAAGCGGTTCACTGAACTGAACAACAAACAAAAATTTGTAAAAGCATGCCTCAGGCTACAGCTTTTTGAGTTGATATTGTTTTAACTTTCATTGTGCTTAGTACATGTAATCATTGACTAACTCTCTTTCCACTGTCATCCATTTCTTCTTCCTGATTTTCCTCAGGAACAATTTCCAGTAGACAAGCTCTGCTTTTTAGAGGGTAGCAGAGGGCAGGTTGTTTGTGAAGACTTAAGTGGGCTATTTGGTGGGTCAGCAACTCCAAAAGCATTTACAATCTTTTGATTACAGAAAAGGAGGTACCTAAATTTATTCAAAGGCTTTTCAAATTTTTTAAAACCTTTTGTCTGCCAAGAAAGGAAATGCATAGCTTTTTTCATGAAAAAGACTGTATTCTCTACTTCCTGCTTCCGTGTTTTTCAGTGTCTTGGAGCCATTGGAATTACTTTTTCAAAAGTGATACTATTTTGGTTTTTATTCATATAGGTGGTAAATTTTTAATATGCCAGCATAGCTCTCCCCCCACTTTTACTCCTGCTTTGTGGTCTACAGTAAAATTGGAATAATGGAAACCTGTGCCCCAGAACAGAGCTACGAAAGGACCCTTAAAATCAGAAGGTAGACAGCATTAATAATATCACTTAGGTCCCGGGCAGGTGTTACCCTAAAGACATGATTAACCAGCTAATCATGTCTTAAGCAGTTACTTGGGTACATATTAATTCAATTACTGGCACGATAAAACAGGGAGTAAACCAGAAAGTTATTACACAATATATGTGTAAAAACTTTGTTGATGATTTTCATCTTGCCGTAAATTGAACATGTGGCCAGGCCAATCAGCTGGTCTGTGCTCCCAGCCTCAGGAGCACATGGAGCCCTTGTCTCTGCTGCTCTCCCAGGGCTGGGAGCACTAGTCAGCTGATCAGTGATCCTAGACTTGGGAGTATATTAGAGTCAAAAGCTCTTGTTTACCTACAGGGCTGGGAGTACCCATCACCTGACAGGTGCTGCAAGTTGGAGCTTGCTACTTACTGCTGCAAAGGGAACCCAGGATAATGGCTCCCTCTGCACTGGCAGCAGGGCAGGACTGGAATCTAGTCCATGATCCTATAATCATGCCTTCTGCCATGCATATATAGCATGACAGGGGAAGCATGACTGTGGGGGCTGCAGATCAGATTCTGTCATGCCTTTAATTTAATGTCTGTCAGGTATCATACATTTATCTCAGTAATACTGTTGTTGATCCTTTATGCTTGCTCCTTTGCTATACTTGCCTTTGTGGTATTGTTCAACAGAAGACCTTAAGGGGGAAGAAGATTAACTCAGTCCTCTAGCTGATGTGATATGTATCATGGGGGGAGTACATGTTGCTGTTTACCTCCCTATTGTTAACATATGCACAGCTTGCCAGGCCTTGGCATTTTCACACTAACCATGCTGAAGCAATAGGCATCCTATTTGTCAAAGTGATTTTCTTCAATGCAGATGGTGCTGATGAAGTGTGAGAATGCACAAGAAAACTAATAAGACTTCTTTTCCTAACAGGCAGTCCTCTAATGCAGAATTTCTCAACTTGTGGATCATGACCCAAAAGTGGGTCACAAGAATATATGAAAGGGTCATAAACAAACTTCAATGATAGATCAACAAACTTTTAAAAATGGATTCTCCTTTAAAGGAGAAAAACATGGGAAACCATGGTTTTTCTCTTGCAGGCTGTCAGAGTTCCAGGCTGTAAAGGGCTGCTTGGGGACCCTCTATACTCCATGCACCCACCCCCTACCCCAGACACTTAAGGGCGTGGGTCCAGGGGAAGGAGACAATGGGTCAGGAGTGAGGGGCACTAGGTTGGACTGGCCACCAACGTTTACAAATGGGTCCTGGTACAAAAAAGTTTGAGCACCACTGCTCTAATGTGCACTTTGAAGAGCCTAAGCACTAGGCCTGCGTCTAGAAAATTGGATGACGTAGCTGCATTGGCTCCACAACTCAGATTTAAAGTGTTTTTGTCTATTTGTGGTTGATCTGGAAAAATGGTCGCTTCCTTAGGTGGATGGAAAGCTCTGTGTATGTCCCTGTAGGAAGTGTAACAGGAATGCTGGATGGAGAAAGCAACAGCGAGGGGCATGGTGGGGAAAGTGGTGACAGGCAAAGCAATTGATTACAGAGCTTGATCACTGACAGGTCAAAATGTGAAAACATGGGAACCTACCATAAATTCTGTAAGGCAGGTTGTGGCAGGGAACCCCTCAGTATCATCATAACAGATGATGGAAAAAAAAGGAAGTAGTGGTATAAATGTGAAGACACTGAAAAAAATGAGTTGATGCTTTCATATGAACTTTAAAATGATGGTCATAAATTGTTCTGGAAAAAAATTGCGAGGTAGGAAGGAAGAAAAGTATTACTGAATTAAATGCTTCAAAGGAGACAAATGTGCATTGATGAAAAACGTAAGAATGCAGGTCCATTCATTGGTCCAAAAAAGGGTTACTTTCCTGAAACTGATTGAGAGTTTCTACCTACTTTTAAGAAAAGGGAAAGGAGGGAATGCCAGTCACCTGTGAAGTTCTTTGACAAAAGGCAATAGAAATAGTAAGGGAATTTAAAATCCTGCAGCAAAAATTCAAGGCAAGTAATGGGTGGTGTATCTGAATGATAACAGAAAGCAGCTTAGTGAGATGAAGACTATCACTTGCACAGAAGTTACCATTTGACTGCAGCAAAGAACTTGTTGAATTCCAGCTGTTCATTTTTAGGATACATAAGGCTCATGATTATCTATTGGGCCAGAAAGGTAATGCTGATGAGGCTCCAGTCTATTTCAACTTGCTAAGCAATGTCACCATCAATGAGAAAGGAGCAAAATCCATAACTTTGAGAAGATCAGGAAATTAAAGAAACAAATTACCTTGATGTTATCAATATTGGCAGATGGTAGAAAATTGCCACCCTATGTGATTTTGAAAGGGAAAACTGATGAACTTACAAAAGAAAGGTTGCCACCAGGAATAGTGATTAGATGTCAGGAACAAGGATGGATATCAAGTGAAATGGTGACTGATTGGTTAGATGTTATGTGGAACAGGAGACCTGGGGCACTGTTGAAGTAACAAGGATTGTTAGTGTTAGATGCACTCAGAGGGCATTTAATACCAAATGTAAAAGCAAAAATTTGGTCAATTAATTGTAATCTTTTAGTCGTACCTGGTGTTATGACATCTCAAATCCAAGCGCTGGATGTCATAGTAAATAAGTCCTTTAAGGACCATTTATGGCATCAGTAATCCGACCGGCTCTTGGTAGGGAGCTATGTGCTTATGAGTAGTGGGAAGATTAAAAAGCCAACCATAACATTGCATTACCAATGGATTTTGACTTCTCAAGGAAGGATATTTGCAGAACTCATTATCAAAGTCTTCAAGAAGTACTTTATGTACAGTGCCGTGGATGGAACCAAAGAAAGTAGTGAAGTGAGAGAGAGTGAGGATGCATATGGAAGTGACATATCCTCATGTTGTAGAATGTAAGAAAGGAGAGTAGTAGTACTTACCAAGATTTTCTGGACACAACCTAATATAGATTAAGGTAACGTTTGCTGCATTTATGACTTACTATTTTCTGTCAGTAGGTCTGTTTATAATAAATAGTACCAAATTTAAATTTTTCCAGATGTAGTATTTAATTATTGTGGGGTCATCTTATATTCAAGGTTGTTTTGGATTCAGATAAACACAGTAATTAGGTTTCATTTAACACTGGTTTCCAACAATTTTCTTCTCTGTATCCAGTGTTCTTGGTTGACAACCAAATCAGGTGAATCCCTCCTGTTCAATGCTACAGTCAGATTAGTCTACTCTGATTTGTGTTTTATTAATTTCCTCAATGGAGGTCTGTCACCTCATAAAAATGAGGTATGTGGCTAATCTGCTCATCTAAGTGAGCAGGATCTCTGTTTGAACAGAAAGCTGAAGCGTTCCTGTCCATTTAAATAATCCTTAACGTGCTGAACTCATAACTCAGTTGTATTGTCTGAAAACAAACCAGATTTTATTTCTTAGTAATTCTTCGCGATTTTAAAAGCAACTGACACTGTGGTGCATACAGTTGTATAAGTGGCGAAATGTATGTCGGTGCTGAGAAAATAGCAGTGGTGCACTGTTGAACTAAAGCACGTTGAAAGTGTTTTAGTTCAAAAGTTCTCCATCGCCGTTTTCTCAGCAGTGATGCGCATTTCGCCACACATACAGCTGCACATGCCACAATGCAGTGTGCCTCATGTGTGGAGCAGGTTCGATTAATCAAGTCTGCTCCAACCCTCCATATCCCCAGTGCATCATGAGACAAAAAGGTACATGTATAAATGCCCTTAGATTCCATCTTGTAGGCACTCAGTTTTCAGTTAATCTGTCCTATCGTTTGTCATATTTCATACACAAAGTAGCACAGACAGTACATTTTTATGTCAGTCATTGGCAGACTTTTATTTGGTGTCTGATTGGTATTCTGCAAGAAAATAATTACAAGCATTTTTTATTATTCCAATGTGTACAGTCTTGCCTTATACTGAATGAAAACTAAATCATGGTAGTTTAGCATTCTTTGATTGAGGGCTAAAGTTACTATGGTTAACTTTCATTTACTAGAGGCTAAAAGCATGCACATGGGTAATTGCTGATGAACAGGTAATGTAGTAAGTCCTCTCTTATCCCTCATTTAACTCACTGTAACTTGATTTTGTCCATACTCATAATAAGAGTCATGATTCCAACTCCTTCAGAAATATGGTTGAAATAGTTGGTTGTCAACCTAGTAGAAAAATCAGAATAGTAAAAATGAATAACACTACATTAATGCAAGGGTAGAAATGTAATGAATTCTTTTAAAATAAAAAGACATAATAGCAGATGTTTTAATCATAGTTTGGGTTTTGTCATTTTTAAACCAATCTTGTATGTGTCAAACTTTTATTCTGGTATGGGTATAGACTGGTTTCCAATTACTTGTACCTGGACTTTGTAAGTACTTACTAAACTGTAGTCTATAGAATAAAAAACAAATAATTATGAAAAAGTAATAATATTGGGAGCAGATTGAAAAATCTGGGCCTATTAGTGGATTTTCAGTTAATAATTCCTGTAATAGATTTCATAGATTTCATAGACATTTGGGCTGGAAGGGACCCTGGAGGATCATTGAGTCCAGCCCCCTGCCCCAGGAGCAGGAAGTCATCAGGGATCATAGGATCCCAGCAAAATAAGCATCCAAATGTGTCTTGAAGGCGTTCAAGCACCCACTTTGAACTGCCTCCGACGGCAGTCTATTCCAAACCTTGGGAGCTCAGACAGTAAAGAAGTTCTTGCTTATGTCCAGCCTGAATTGGTTGCAGCAGAGTTTGTGACCGTTCGATCTTGTCATCCCTTGGGGCACTCTGGTGAACACATGTTCCCCTACATCCTGATGAGCACCAGTAATAAACTTACAGGTAGCCACCAGATCACCCCTGAGCCTGTGCTTTTCCAGGCTGAAGAGTCCCATGGCTCTCAGCCTTTCATCATAAGGTCTGTTTTCTTGACCTCTGATCATGCGCGTGGCTCTCCTCTGCACCCTCTCAAGCTTCTCCACGTTATTTTTGAATGGTGAAGCCCAAAACTGAATGCAGTACTCCAGCTGCAGCCTCACCAAGTCCAAGTACAACAGGAGAATGATGTCCCAGGATTTGCTTGAGAAGCATCTATGGATGCAAGCCAGCGTTTTGCTTGCTTTAGTAGCTACAGCATCACACTGAAGACTCATGTTCATCTTGTGGTCACCCATGACCCCACAAGTCCCTTTCATCGGTAGTGCTAGCCAGCATAACACTGCCGAGCCTATAAGCATGCTGCAGGTTTTTCCTCCCAGGGTGGAGAACCTTGCCTTTTTCAGTGTTGAACACCATCAGGTTTTATTACTTTTGTAAACTAGCATTATGTAGAAAAACTGCATTAATTTGGACACTATATTTGCCCTTTTCTAGTCATCTGAGACCTCAGCCAGCCTCCATGGGTTCACCAAAAGGTTGTCACTCTGAAATTACCTCAGCCTATTCCTTCAGTACTTAAGGGTGCATCCCATCCAACCTCACTGACTTGAAAGCATCTAGCTTCTCTATGGAATCCCTAACCTATGTTTCTGCTATATTAGGCTGTTTCTCTCCTTCCCTATCTTTGCTACCAGCTAAACACATGATCTGGTAGCTGTCCATTTATGAAGAGAGAAGTAAAAAAGACATTAAATACTTTGGCATTTTCTGCATTATCCATAACTAGATAGCCTAAAATTGCTATCACCTACTGATTGAAAGACTGCATTGTATTTTTAAGTAACCAAAATATGATACCTATCTTTACATCATAAATGTTATGTCTTTGGAGATCTCTCTCTCTTAATAAGCTTTGACAATACATTGTATGTCCCTTTTAGGCCTACCCTTATTATTTCTTTTTCAGAAAGAAATGTCACTATAAAAAGAGAGGGGAAGATATCAGCCTTTTACTTGACTCTGAAGAATGGATTTACTTGTTGTTTTTTTTAAATATTGTTTGAGTTTGAAAAAGAAAAAGAGCCATTATTCTACTATACAGCTACTATTCTGACAAAATGGACTGTTGTCTTATAACACTGTATCTGAATTAGTAATTTCTTTACTATCCTTTTTTTTTTTTTTTTTTTTTTTTTACAAAAAGATAAATTATGACAAGGATAACTTTTTTAAATCTATAGAGTCCATTTCTGTTTGCTGCAATCACTTTGCTTTTGTATTCACTTTTTCTACTGTTTTATTAGCTCTCTGATATGTAATGGCATTGATAATACCATAAATTGCTCACAAAGTAAAATCTGTAATCACTTATGCATATGCTTAACTTTTTAAGTAAATGAGTTGTCCCTTTGAAGTTGAGCTTGTTCATAAGTATTTTCAGAACTGATTAATTCAGTTTCTTTGAATAGCATTGGATACAATACTTACTATATTAAAATTTTATTTTTAAAAAGGTAAATAATGTCATACACAAGGCTCAGAAGGAACTGCAGATCTTTCTTCTCATTTCTAACACAAAATTTGTCTTCTGCAAACTACCAAAGAAGAAAACGTGGCATGCAGCACCTGGCAAGGACTTTTAATATGTAGTTCCTGTGGAAGGAGCTTGCTTCAACATAGTTCTCTGGACTAAGTTCCTTCACAAACTTATAGCATCTACAAAGGTCAGGACTTGAAAGATACAGATCTGTACATACAGATTTAACAAAGATTCATTGTCAAATCCTTGAAGTGAACAAGCAGTCAAGAAAGGAAATAAATGACAATTATACTGTGGCAATAGATACCAAAAGAAAGAAAACTGAAACAGAATCTTTGTGTGCTATAGAATGAAGTATGTATTTTTTTTTGAACTTTTTAAAGAATGTATGATACTGTGTAATCATTGTGGCTTCAGTGTTCTTTTTTCCAGGGTTTAAAGTTGGTATTCTCTACGGTTTCAAATGTATGGTATGCATCTGCATTATCTGGTATCAGTATTTTATTTCTCAAAAGAAATGATTAGTGTATAGATGGAGTAGACACGAGTGTAATATAATATAAGATTTATATAAATCTATAATATAATATAAGATTTATATAAATCTATAATATAATATAAGATTTATATCTGACATATTAATATGTCTGATTAATGTTATATTAATATAAATCTGATTTATATTAATATAATATAATATAAGATTTATCATCTTGTCAGAAGACAATATAACCAAGAATAAGACTTTCCCCATTGTGTTTTTCCTATCCCTAGTCTACATACAAAGTGGATTCCCTCTTATGAGCAGCATAAAGTCTTAATTTTAGGCTCCAATCTACATGTAGGCTGGTTTTATGGTCTGGGACTTTGCTACAATGTACTATGATACAGGGTTCCTTCACTTTATGCGGTGTCTGTATGTGTGTATTTGCTCTTATGCAGTGACTCTGGATAGGTTGCAGGGGTGGGCTAACAAAAATAGGTTGCGTTTCAATACTGAAAAGTGCAGGGTGCTGCACTTGGGCAGTAGTAACCAGCAACATGCTTATAAGATGGGAAACTCTCTTCTTGAGAGCATGGAGGCAGAAAGGGATCTTGGAGTGATCATTGACACCAAGATGAACATGGGCTGACAACGCGAGGTCACGGTCAGCAGGGGTAACTGGACTTTATCATGCATCCACAGGTGCATCTCACATAGAGCCAAGGAAATGATCCTCCCCCTTTACGCGACACTGGTCAGGCCACAGTTGGAGTACTGTGTCCAGTTCTGGGCACCCCACTTCAAGAGGGAAGTGGACAACATTGAGAGGGTCCAAAGGAGGGCCACCCCCATGATCCGGGGACAGCAGGGCAGACCCTGCAATGAGAGGCTACGGGACCTGAACCTGTTCAGCCTTCACAAGAGAAGGTTGAGGGAGGACCTGGTGTCTATCTATAAACTCATGAGTGGGGACCAGAAGGATTTGGGGGAGACCTTGTTTCCCCTAGCATCCCTTGGGATAACAAGGAATAACAGCCACAAGTTGTTGGAGAGTAGGTTTAGATTAGACATCTGTAGGAACTACTTCACAGTCACAGTCAGGGCAGCTAGGATAGCTAGGATCTGGAACCAACTTCCAAGGGAAGTGGTGCTGGCTCCTACCCTGGGGGTCTTTAAGAAGCGGCTGGATGCCTACCTGCGTGGGGTCATCTGAGCCCAGTTTCCCTCCTGCCCAGGCAGGGAGTCAGACTTGAAGATCTACAAGGTCCCTTCTGACCTTACTTCTATGATTCTATGACCCTGTTCATACCAAAATTCATTATATGCAAGGTACATTCACTTTTATTAAATTTGTGTGCTGGAAGCCCACAGTCAGCTGCTTTGTGCAGTGTATTGTGGGAGTGACACAAAAATATAGTCCCCTGCTTGCACCTGTGCTCCTCACTCATTGTCTGTGATGTGTTTCTGTATCATCTCCATTATGATAGTGTTTGGTGCTTGTGTGTACCGTCTGCTGTGGGTGAATACCAAAATTAGCTTGTAAAAATGGTAGAAATGGGCCTGGGGGTCAGTACAGTTGAGGTCTTGGAATGTTACTCCTATTTGTTACACTGTAAAGTGGGTTCCCTTTATGTCAGTTCAAGTTATGCGTTATTTTCCAGGAACACATGTACAGCATAAAGCAAGGAAAAACTTTACTAATCATTCTTGCAAGGGAAAAGTCAGGAAAATCTTACATCAGTGACTTCCAAGAAGCATCTGCAAAACACTAGAAGCTACAATAAGGTTATGGGCATGAGAAGTTATGATCCAGTAAGATAGGGTATGAATGTGCAGGTTATCAGATGCTACACATCAGTTGCCTATGTGCATGCTCTTGCTTCAATGTCAGTATTGGTTACTCTTCTTTCATTGAGGATGAACTATCTCGTATTTACCATATGCATACACTTGGTCATTTGCCACAGGGTAGCTGATGCACTGTAAATTCATACTCTATTCCATAATATTTTTTTATGGGCACATGAACCTTAAGTTGTACAGCTTCTGTGGCCTGGTAGTCTTATGTCAATCAGATACTTCACCCAAGTCCTTATTAATCCTATACCCCATCATGGTATGAAGAGATTTCTGCACATGTATGTTTCCTTTTGAATGGGACTTCAACTTGAGGTCTCGACCACATGGGGTTGCGAAAAATGTCATGCTTGTGTTTCACATTAGTGGGAATAATAACCTTGTCATCTTGTGAAAGCAGAATAATTCTTCATATTCTGACAAAAGTCCTCTATGTTGCCATGTCCTGTTTAACTCTTGGCTTATTTCACCCAAGTTGTTACATGAGGAAATGAATGGAGCATTCCTTTGCATAGTTTGCATTTTGATTTATTATAATATAATTCATATTTTTATCTATAGCTGTAATATTTCAGATTTCATAGATTTCATAGACATTAGGGCTAGGAGGGACCTTATAAGGTCATCGTGTCTAGCCCCCTGACCAAGGGGCAGGAAGTCAGCTATGGTCAAGGGATCCCAGCAAGATAAACATCCAAATGTTTCTTGAAAGTGTCCAGAGTTGGTGCTTGCACTACCTGTGCGAATTATCTGTTCCAGGCCGTGTGGGGCTCAGACAGTAAAGAAGTTTTTCCATATGTCCAGCTTAAAACGGTCTTGCAGGAGTTTGTGACCATTGGACCTCATTATCCTGTAGCGTGCTCTAGTGAGTAGGCGTTCCCCAGATCCTGATGCGCGCCCCTTATGTACTTATAGGCTGCCACCAAATCACCCCTGAGCCTGCACTTCTCCAGACGAAAGAATCCCAGCCTCGCTTCATAAGGCCTGTTCTCTTGCCCTCTGATCATGCACATAGCTCTCCTCTGGACCCTCTCAAGCTTCTCCACTTCCTTCCTAAGTTGTGGAGCCTGGAATTGGATGCAGTACTTCAGATGTGGCCTCGCGAAGACTGAGTACAACAGGAGGATGATATCCTGGGTCTTGATCAAGATGTTTCAGTAGATGCAAGCCAGAGTTTTTTCTCTTTGCCAGCTGCAGAATTGCACTGGTGGCTCATATTCATCTTCTGGTTAATCATGACCCCCAAGTCTCTTTCAGTCACAATGCTAGTGAGTGTAGCATTGCTGAGCCTATAAGTGTGATGCAGGTTTTTATTCCTGAGGTGGACCTTGCATTTCTGCATATTGAATGACATCAGGTTTTCATCCCCCTCCCCCTTGCAAGCCTATTGAGGTCGGACTGGATAACCAGCCTATCCTCGAGTGTGGAGACTCTTCCCCAAAGTTTGATGTTGTCTATGAACTTGGCCAATCCACTTTTGACACCAGTGTCTAGATTTTTTATGAAGATATTAAAGAGTACAGGTCCAAGAACGAAGCCTTGGAGGACACCACTACTCACTGATTTGATTTCATCATCTACCACTCTCTCAGAGCCAGTTCCCCAACCATTGGACTATGGAATAGTCGAGGCCGCAGTTGCCCAGTTTTTCCATGAAGACATCATAGGACACCAAATCAGAGGCTTTTTTAAAGTCCAAATATATGACATCATCCTCTTCCCTTTTGTCAAGGAGATGTCACCTGGTCATAGAAGGAAATAAGATTGGTCAAGCAAGACCTACCCACAACAAAACCCGTGCTGGCTATTCCTCAGAATGTTTCCTTCTGTTACCCCATCAATAATAATTTCTTTTGATTTTTTCCAAAATCTTCCTAGGGATTGAGGTCCAACTGATTGGGCTGTAGTTTCCCAGGTCTTCTTTCCTCCCTTTCTTTAAGATGGACATAACCTTGGCCCTCTTCCAATCTTCAGGTACTTTGCCTGAGTGCCACAAGGTTTCAAATATCCTCGCCAGTGGCTGTGCTATGATGTCTGCCAGTTCCTCTGCCACTCTTGTGTGCAACTTATCTGGACCATCTGATTTATGGGGGTCGAGCATCTCAAGATGCACCCTCATGAGAGCTACGCCAATGGTGGGCATATATTCATCTTTACCCTCGTTATTATTGTTGTTGTTTTAAAAAAAGTATCCTCAAACATTGCCAAAATACAGGAATCTTGACCTAATTTCTAAATTTTCCTTTCTTAGTTTCTTTGTACTTAGTTGTGCATACAACCGATCTATATAGAAACGTACTTAGGTTATTGGGTTGAGTAACTTTGCTCTTCCCTGTTTCTTCGTTTGTTGTATTTTAATTTTAACCAAGACAAGAAAATATTCAATGTGCATTTTTAAAATGTGTATTTGCACAGTACCTAGCATAGTGGTGTTTTAATCCCTTATTAGGTTTCTAAGCACTACTGTAACGCACATAACGAAAATAATGAAAAGTATTTCATAACCTGCTTTGAAATCCCAAATTATAGATGGGCTCTTGTTTTATGGTCTGCAGCTTTGCTACGTTGTACTATGATATTAATAATTCTTACAAGCCAAACATGTCAAATCTGGAAATTCTTGAATTGTTGCCCGTGTTAGTCCATACTTAAGCAAAAGTTTAGTGATTTGCAAAGTCCTAAAGGAAAATAACATGTTGGCCCAAGTAACTTAGGAACCTAAAGTCCATTTTCAAAAGTGATGTAAGAGTTGAGGTTATGTGCCTGAATCACTTTAAAAATAGGCCCTTTCAGACCTTTTAAATTCTAACCCTAGTCTCTAAACTATATTTAAATAAAATGACAACTAACTCCGTGTTGGACCTTGGCTGAATATACATTTATAGGTGTTTCTCTTGAATAAATGGAATCTAAACTGAGCCATTCAAGAATCTGATAATACATTTGTGATGGATTTAGCAGTTTTACAGATGAAAAACTATTTAGGAGCAAAATATTAATATTCATTTATTAAGTCCCCAAAGTCTTCAAACAGTAGCTTATATAAATCATATAAAATTTTCTAGAGTTATATACTCTGCTGACCTTTAGGAGGTTAACAGTTCTACTTCCTGTCTCTAGTTCTAAATTGAGTGGAAAGCTGATACTGTTGTCTGCTGGCAATGTCCACGTCAGTATGCTGATCTCTTCATTTCAAGGGTAGATGTATCATGGTGTGTTAAAAGCAAATATTTTTAAAATGTTACTAATTTCTTCAATACATTTTAGTAATCTTGTCCCAGAAATGTTTATTTACATTTTATTTGTACAATTTATTAATTATAAATAGTTATTTTTACCAGCAAATCTCTTGCTTTTTTGCAGGAGACATTTCTCCTATATCTGTAAAGTGAAGTCTACTAATGATTGTGGCTTTCAATAAAAGAAAGTGTGAGTGATTCAATGCGTTGATAAATTACATCATACAAAATTGTATGGGAGGTTAAATGAAGATTGAGTGTGCTGCAGAATATCATTGCTGGTGTTTTGGGGTAAGGAGTTGAGGGGAGAAAATGTTTAACCTGAGTTCGTTTAAGGCACATTTATTTTAGCCCTTTTGAAGGAGAAGGAAATCTTGTAAAGAAGCAATTATCTTGATTATTTTTTCTCCGTAAAACTTCTTAACCACTTCCTTTTCTTTTTTCTCCTCTCTCTTCTCTCTTTCTCCTCCTTCCGTCCCCCCCCCCCACACACACACCAAATATCCTTCAGGTACTCATTTACTTAATCTACCACAACAGCAATGAACAGTCAGAATTTTCAAAAAGTTCTCAGAGTTGGTCTAAACTTTCAATAGCAGCAAATTTAAGCCAGCACAGAATGTTGTTAATATTTGTATTAATGAACTTTGCTTGTTATTCAGCATTGATGCCATGGCTACATCTTCTTACAGCAGAGGTTTTGAACCTTTTTTTAATAAGTGCACCCCCGGAGGCTGGACATAGAGTTGGGAGGGAGGGGATGGCACACGGATGGACACGGAATGATGGCAGCGTAGGGTGGTGGATGGTGGGAGGTGGAAGGATGTAGCCTCCTGACCCCCTCCTTCTCCCAGCTGGGCAGCGCCTATGCAGCCCACAGGGGGGCACCACTGCCCTTGCTCCACCCTGTCCCTGCTCCTGGGAGGAGGCACTCCATCCCTGCCCACCCACACATAGCCTATAGTGCCTTCCCAAGTAGCCTTATTTAAGATGACCTCTGTCATAGGGATATATGTTTAATTAAAAACACTAACAATCCTTAATGCAATAGAGGTCAATAGAGAGTGGTTTAGGGAGGGAGGGAAAGAGAGAGAGAGATTCTCAGTTCAATGCTGTGTGTCAATTTAACCAAAAAAAAAAACCACTAGCTACTTTAGTTCACCCTTTAGGTTACTGTTGACTATTTACATTTTACTCCTTCAATTCTTAAAATTAGTTTTTATCAAGAGGAGTTCTCAGCCTCCCAAAGATCTCAGTTTGAGTGCCTTGTGTTTATTAGGAACATCATTTATATTGGCTTGTCCTTAACACTTTTATTACTAAAACACATAGGGTTGAGCTTTCAGGTGTTGGTTTGATGAGTAAATAGCCATAATGCTGAATCTGAAATAATTTGTTTGAAAATGTAACCCCTAACCTGTATAACCCTGGGCTTCAGGCATACCACTACACTCGAGCCACATTGCATTCTAATGATTTAGAGCAATAACATCTCCCTTCATTACTGCAGTCTGAAAAGGCGGTAAACATTTTTCAACCTACACTCATCACCACATTTTTGTCTGCTTTTTCCTCTGTTAATATTATGGAAGTGTTGTTCCCAAAACCCTTGCCAAAAGAAAGAGTAAACTCCACTCTTCACAAGGAAATTATTTTCCTTCTTGGAGCTGGGAAATTTTTAATATAATTTGCATTTTAAGTTTCCACTTCCCAGAATGACAACATACCCATGTAAGCTTCCATTTATCCAAACACTTGCGTGAATAAGCTATTGCTTGGGAGAGAGGAAGCAGTGGGAAACAATGGTAAAGGACAGGATTTGTCCATGAGATTTACAGCTTTATAGAAGGGAGATCTCAAGTTTATCTCAAAAACAGTGATCCAAGCCTCTTCCTTTTGCACTTCCTTATATAACTTCTGCTCTGAAGAATTTAGTATAGCTGAGGTTTAGATTTCAGGATGTTTACATTCTTCTTTAATGCTGTTAGAAACAGGAAAGGAGAGTATATGATACTTCCTATAAGGATGCAGAAGTATGGCTTCTGTTACAGCATCATAGTCCAAAATGCTTAGTCTGTTCTACTCTTTTACTCTCTGCCTAAAATAATTTCAAAACTCTTGACTAATTTGAGGTGCCTCTATTTCTAATGCCCATAATAAGACATTTAGGAGATAGTGGCTGTGTCTATACACATGCCTTAATGTGCATTAAAGCATCACCAAAAAAAGTGCATATTTGTTAATTGGTATTAAAATAAGCTTTTTCTAGTACATTACAATGGAGGTACTAAATTTAGTGCACATTATCAAAAGCACATTAATGTGACTATGTAGATGTGTGCGGTAAGGACTGAGAAGTCCAAGCAAGATCAGTTGCAGCTGCAGATGCTCATCCATCCTGAAAATTAGGCCACAGTGTAATGGGGCATTCAACATTATAGACTCTTCTGAAATGTTAACCTTTAATTCTCATCAACAGTAACTAGATGCATTTTAGTTACTGTAGCATGACCGATTCAATTCCTCTTGCTAATAGCTATTCGGCAAATTACTAAATACTGTTAATTAACCTGCTCCATTTCTCTGATCTATGGTTCTGGTTTGTAACACAACTTATTTTATGGAAATACTTGAACAGACATTATATACTGGATAAAATTTTAGTTTACAGTACAATTTATATTTAATTTTGAAATTTGAAAGTGGATTTGCTCCTATGTTAAACTCAGTGCATGCCATATTCTGAACTGCTGTTCACCTCATAATCCTGACCCCTCCCCTCACAGATCTTTATATATGGAAAACATTTATTTTTCATGAGAATTTTTATGAAGCAATACAAATATTTTTCTGAGTAAATTAATTTTACATCTTGTAACATGAGAAAATAAAAAACATTATGAATTTGCCATCTGTTTTGGATAAATCTTTTGAACTACATGCAGTTTCTTCAGAATCTGTCCTGTGTTTCAAGGCTTCTCTCTTTCTGCTTCAGAGATTTTTAATAGAGATGGGTCTAAACTAGAGGTCTGGAATCAAAATTTTGTAGCTCAAGGTCAACTGTAATTCTTAATCCTCCTCTTTGCTACCTCTACATCTCCCATTGTTCACATCCTACTCTGCACTTTCAAATCCCCTGCTAAATTCTTCCAACTTCTCTTGCTATCACTGTATGGCATGACCCATTCTTATATCTAAACGTGATCCTGTCACTTGCATAGAAACCATTACTTCCCTTGCCATATTTCTATTACAATTTTTTTCATGACTGAACATTCTCATCTTCATATGATGGATTTTCATTAAGTAAATACACGTCTACAAGCACTGTCTTCTTTAAATATTCTTGACCATCATGTATAATCATATTTATTTTATTAAACTTCACAACCCAGCAAATGCCCCTTAGTTTTGGCTTGTCTGCAAATCTCATTAACGTATACCAGGTATATGAAGTTAGAGGGACCTCTGCAAAATGGATTTTGAATGTGCATTAAATTTGTAATTATCTATGTACGATTTTAAATGTCTGTTTTAGAAAGCACCCTTTTATAATCTTATGGAATTTTTAAAAATCTTCAGGTTTTACAGGTTATTCCAAAGCATCTTGGTACTTCTCATACCATGTTGTTGCTTTTCTTGCTTCTCTATATTCAAGCTGTGAAAACACCGTATTTTGCTAGTAAAAGGAGTAGAAACATGTGCCCTTTCTCATTTGAATCAGTTGTTACTCAGTTGTTCTGGTTAATTTTTTTACCATTGGGGTATGATTAAATGTAGATCTTTAAAAGGAAGAAAAGCAGAAATAATCAATTTCTGTTGCCACAATTAGTTGTTTTTCTTAGGTTTTTACTCCCAGCTTCAACTGTTTCCCATTCTTCGGTTTTATACTTCTAGTCCCAATCCTTTTTTATTTTTATGGTTGCCTTCTCTTAATCCTTCACTTCTAATAACAGCCACAGCTTCCTCAATCTTTATTGATAACATCTCAAAAAATAAAGCGCTCTTTGAATTTGAAGAAAATGTAAATCTAATTCCAGTTCCTATAATTAATTTACTTTCTTTCAAGAGAAAAGTTTGTAGTTCATATATGCTGGCTTTAAAAAAAAGTTTTCAGTACAAGTTCTGTCATCATTAATGCTCTGTCCCTAAATATATCATATGTATATTCAGAGCAACTAAACGAACCCTTCATGTATTGTAGTATCTCAATGGAGCAGAGAAAATGGTCACAAATTTCTATATAGCAATCTATATTTTTTCAATATGTCCCCAAAGTAATACAGGTTCACTTTTCCTCTCATCTAATGTTGATCACATTGACAAGCAGTTTTCATCAATC
The DNA here is from genome assembly GCA_030014935.1 of Caiman crocodilus. Lineage (NCBI taxonomy): Eukaryota > Metazoa > Chordata > Crocodylia > Alligatoridae > Caiman > Caiman crocodilus. The sequence continues at coordinate 107,307,688 of JAGPOW010000261.1, read as the reverse complement.
TGTCCTCTCAGCTACAAGCCTATTTTAAATTAACTTAAAAGTTTTAAGTTAATGACTATTTTAATGACTTTTGTATGACCACTGAATTTTTGTAGTCATGGCATATTATCAGATCTTTCCTTATGTTACTTCTTCAAACCATCAGCTTACATTGGTATTTGCCTACAGTCCCTTATATTTTGCCTCAGAAACTCATTCTAAAACCTCAAGAGATCCCCCTGCTTGCTAGTAAAGGCACAGCAGTAATATGAGTTAGAAATGATTTCAGAATGAATTAATTAATCACTTGTCTTTTTGGTAGGCTGAAAATCCCTAAGATTATGAAGATGAATAAATTTCAGTAAAAACAAAGTCAGACAAAAGATAAAAAAAATTACATTTTTTTATTTATAACATAATCTATTAACAGAAGGATGCTTTGAAGTTCATTGGTTAACTTCATTACCACCTCAGAAGAGATATTTTCATTGTTATTTTTATGTGGATCTCTCCTAATTTTGATGCCAGTTTGAAGAACTAAATGACTGCCACTGAAGCAGATGTGTGGGATGGACACCAGAGCCAAGATAGTTGGTTTTAGGGATCAGCAATATGTCAGTTTATAACAAAACCGTACAATGTTCTCAACTGCTGATGACTGAGATCCTATTATTTCTGATCATGCCTGACAGTTTTAATGTTAAACACTGAAGGCTTATAGAAAATTAGTGTAGTTTCAATGACTGCTTTAGTGCACCAAACATTAAGTCAGTTCCCATGAACAGTTCCCTGGTGCAAACCTTAATAAATGCAAACTTTATTTTTAGTAATGACCTTTAGTAATGTGAGTCTTGATCCGTTGAGATGCTGTTCACTTTTGATGCATCTCCAAATCCCTTTTTTATGCATTTTAAATCAACACACGCTTGCTCTGAATTTATGCGTGTGGATAGACAGAGATGTAATTTAAACACATCTGTTCAAATATGCATTTCAGATCAACTTGGTGCCGGTTCTCATAATACGGCTGAGTTTTTGACGGGTATTATATCCCTAAAGTACACACCAGATGGTATTTATTAGAGATTGAATAGAAATGAAATTTAAGGATGTTGAGCTTTTTGTCTTAAGTCACTCATTTTTAAGTTATAAAACAATAATAATATGAAGTTCTAAATCTCTAATGAAGTTATGTAAAATGTTTCATTTGTATGGGAAGAGTACCATACCTGAAAGATGAATAAACTTAGTCCAAGCCTAAACTATTCCTCTGGAGAAATTGGTTATGAAAAGCAGAGAAGGAAACATTTAGATTGTAACTAATGAGTTAAGGAATGAGAGTACAACCACCCATACTGTAACTGTTAAAACATAGTAAGAGCACATTTTAGGTAGAGGATAACATTTGTTATCAAATATGTCTGTTTTTCTAAATAGTTTTTCAGAAGGGCTATCCCAAATCAAAATGAACAAACCCACTCAAATAAAAGCCTCTGTAATCCAATCAAATCCAATCCAATTGTAGTCTATATCATGAATTCTGTCAGCAGGTATTGCCTTGGAAAACAACATGTGTAGTGCCATCCAAATGTCAGCAAATCTAGATTCTGAAAGATCAATTTGGAACTTGGTTGAAACCCATTCTCTGAAAATACCCAGCTGTCAGCTCCCTCTCATTGAAAATTTGGGGGGCTGTTAAGTCTTGCATTTTTAATCACTGCTGCATTGTCACCTTTCTAAGGGACTCATCATATCAAAAATCATGAACAACTTTGAAAACAACATCTTAAATTGTGCTCATGAGTCAGTTTACAGGTAGTGTTGAACTGTAAAATGTTCTCTGTGAGATTCACCATCCAAGTAATTGGGTTGGTAGCATTCTGCATGAAGTTAAATGGATAATGTGCAATAGAATGCATACAGCTTTGTCATCAAGAATTAATAAGTAGTCTCTATTACCTTTTAAAAATCCAAGTTTTGACTGTGAACAACATCCAAGGTAAACAGTAGGATTGAAAGTCTTGCAGATTGGTCTCCCATACAAAGATGTATGTCATTCCTGGAGAAAACTCGGAGAAACCCTGAAGGAAACAGGTATCTGAAATATTTTGAGAATTGCAGCTAGTCACTTTAGTTTCAGGACTGGGGAAAATACATCACACAGTATATTATGAGTGGCTTTCCGTTTTCCATATGTGAGATATGGGATATGAGCTTCAGCTCTGACAAGGTTGGAGTCATGCCAGCAAGGAAAAAAAAATACATGTGGAAAAAATATTTATTTACATATAAAAAATTGTGGTGTATTTCAAAGTCCTTTTGTGTTCAGTGTTTCAGCAGTGAAGTGAAAATAAATTTCATTGAGTCTACTTGTAAATGAAGCCTTTAGACTTTTACAAACAACCACATAATAAAGTCTTTCCCACTTTGATGCAGACAGAGCATGAGCTGAAGGAAAACAGTGATTTGTGAGGCAGCCTGAAGTTATGGCAAGCGGTAATAGAAAACATGTTAAAATATTTGAAATAATATAATTGCTTTGCACTGAGAACACGTACATGAATAAAAGATGTTAGCAGGTGTCCTGCCACTGTGGAATCTCATGCTGGTGGATTTATTGGAAATATGCACAGCATCAGCAGATTTAAATTTGCTAAAAGTAATCGAAACACGAGGTTTGAATAATGAACATGTAATGCTGAGCTTTAAGAATTATAGCCCCTTTAAGTTATTCCTGATTTAGCTTTCTCCTGAATGTTAGTTCATAGTTTGGGTTTTTTCCTCCAAATTTTCTTAATTTATCAGTTTTGACAACTGTTTTGCAGTTGCATTGAATATTTGCTATATTCTTGTCAAATTTACATTTTAGTAACAGGTTTGAAAAAAATCCATTTAGGAGAGAATAAATTTCTGTGTTTCTGATTTACCTGGTCTGCTGGACAGTTGGCTAAGAGCGACAGAAGATCAGTATAGACAATTTTAGCCAAACATTTTGGATTCCACACAATATAATTATTAAAAATATGATGACTTCAAATTTAAGATCTCTTTAGTTTTCAACATTCATCTTTCAGTGTTTGAATTCCACCTACTTGTTCTATTTCTGTGTTGCCTCGACATCTTGCATTTCACACCCTGCCACATAAATTTCCAAACATATAGCTACTAGAGGTCTTGTTCTCTGAAATAAGATTCAAATGCTCTAGATCAGTGAGGCTCAACCTCTTTGAACCATGAGCTAAATGGCCAGTGATCAATCCATCCACAGACTGGATCTGGCTGCACAGTGTGGGGGAGGGAGAAAACCCAGCCCAATTCAGTTGTGTGGGCAGGTAGGGTGACCACCTTTTGAAAATGTAAAAGTGAGAGAGATTCCTGTGCTGTACTCCCACCTCCATCCCCCTGCAGGCAGTGTGGTCAGAGCAGAACTGAGCGTAGCCCATGGGAGTTGGGGGAAGGTGCAGGCTACTTACTGTGGTGCTTGGGGCTCCCCACCCTGCTGCCCCCCGGAGCCTCTGTGGGCCAGCCTGGGAGGGGGAGTGGGCAGGCAGGACCTGGCATAGGATGAGGAGTGTCACATCAGCTATGCTGTCATGGCCAAGCACCCCCAGCCCACCCACAGCAGTGGTGGTAACACTGAGCCTTCTCATCCCATTCTTCCCTCCAATACCAAGTCCCACCCTGGTCCACAGAGGACCCTGGGGACAGGGCAGCAGGATAGGAAGCCTCAAGCCTGCAGCAGACAGCCCGTATCCACTCCAGCCCCCACTCTATGCACAAATATTGGGGGGAACTTGCCCCCCGCCCCATACCCCTCTCCCAGAATGCACACAGTAGTGGAGAGCTGGCCTCTCTGTCCCCAGATGAGCCACCCGTAGTTCCATCCTACACCCTGGCTGAGTCCCACAACCGTTCATTCCCACTTGGGCCCTATACTTTCCTGGCTGGGCAGCACCCCAACTGCCAACCCTGCCTGCCCGCCTCCTTTCTTCACCATGGAGGCCTCAATCTGCCTTCCCTCCCCATAGACTGCAAGCAGCTAGGAGAATTGTTCTCCACCATTGCCTGGGGCTTTTTTTTGAACAAGGAACTCTGTTGTAGGACTGGGCCTTGGGATCTGGCACCACCTTCTCCTAGCCCTCACACACTGAAATTGGGCTCCAGGGGCCTGGTGTCACCCCCTCCCAGCTCACTACACCGGGATTGGATTCTGGAACCCACCTCCACCCAGCCCTGCACTGGAATGAGGTGCCCAATCCAACATGAAGGACCTGAGATTCAGCATGAATCTGAAGATTTGGCAGCAGGGGCTGTTCCCTTCTTGTCAAATTTCTGGAGATGTGGGAAGCCCAATGAGCCAAATTACCCAGCACTGTGGGCCAGATCTGCCCATGACCTTGGAGTTGAGCACCCTTGCTCTAGAGTAGAGGATGCAAACAAAACCTACAGGAGAATTGTCAGTTCTTCCATTTATTCCTCTGTTGTAAATGACAAAAAATTTGTCTTTCCATGTGACTCTTAATTTGCAAGTTTCGTTTTTTCCTCTGGTTTCATGGTCTTTCAGTAATGTAGTAAAAGATGCATTTTAATGTTTTAAATACTTCCTATAGAGTATATGTAGATCCTAATGGTCTTTTATGCTTTGTCAGTTGTCAAAAACTCCAGATGCCTCTAAACCAGCAGTGACATTTTCGAGTTTTTCTTAACAACTTCTGTTGTATGTTGCCATTGGAGCAAAAAATTTGCAGCAGCTGAAAACTGAAAAGGTTGTGATGGCATTAAATAGATGGAATTTGAAATTGAAATAAGTAATGTGAGAACTGAAGAAATGATAGTAATCATTTCTCTATGTTAATACTCTGAGCTCTCAATTTGTATTATATTTGTAGCTGCCCTAGTAGTAGTGTTTTGCATTAGTGACCAGTTATGGTCACTCCCTCCCCCCGCCTTTGTTCCTGCTACAGCAGCTCGGTTTCTCAGGCTCCTCCTCTCTTCATCCTGCCCCTGGAGTTCATGTTGTGCGTACACTGTTGCAGAAGGCTGGGCTGCTTGTGCTGTGCATACACTGCAAAAGAGGGAGTTTGGCAGCCCACACTTCAGGTATTCTAAAATACTGGCATTAGGAGGTACCCACTGAAATTAGTAAGAGACATGTTTAGAACTAACAAGAGAAAGTACTTTTTATGCAAGGCATAGTTAACTTATGGCATTCATTGCTGCAGGAGGTGTTATAGACAGGTAGCATAGCCAGATTTAGCAAGAGACTGAACAAATTCATGGATGATAGATAAATTAATAGCTGTTGAACAGAACAGTTTCCTCTGGCATCTCTAAACCAATAATGGTGGATGCCAGAGAGTGTAATGAATAGGGGATAGATCACTCTAGGTATATCCCACTCAGTGCTTCCCTTTAAAGCATCCCTCCTGCCACTGCCAGAGACAAGATACTGGCTAGATGGACCATTGGTCTGACTCAGTGGGCGCATCTACATGTGACTCCACGTTGCCGTAGCAACAAATTATGACAACGTAGCATCAGCTATCACAAACAGTGATGCTGCAGCTATGTCGCTGTAGCAATGCACTCCCTCATAATAGCATGTTGCTGTGGCAACTTAGGAGCTAAAAAGAACAGTGTTCAGCACGCACAGTGCAGTATAGGCTGTTACTGTGCTGTCATTTAGTACTTCCAAAAAGAAGTGCTAAATGACAGTGCAGTAACAAAGGTGCCATAGGGACACATGTAGATTTGCCCAATATGACACTTCTTATGTTCTTTGTGATGCTAGGGGGCGGGGAGGGCTGCTTGCATGGCTAGGATGTGGGGAGCCGAACAGCCTTGGTCTATACTGATTCATACATGGCTTGTCAATTCCTATTTTTTGTGAAACACTTATTCAGTGATTTAGGCAAAAGAAATAGTTCTTTCTTCTCCAGGGTACCCCAATGCATTCTGGTTCACAGGCTACTTTGGGACCTTGGTTTGTCTTTCATCAGTTTGTAGGACTGATATCTGTATAGCACATCTACCTACATAGCCTTTTCTTGTATAATCTAAGCTAACTGAGTAATCTTCTTTTTTAAGCATGTTTGGAGGTATGTTTTATTAAAAAGCAAGGAGGTCTGAATTGGTGATCTTCCAATCTTCCTCATCCCCCAAGGAAATCTCAAACAGATTTCTCTTGAAGTAATCAGAGCTAAATGAAGAAAGGAACCTAGAATTGAGGAGAGTCTTTTCCCCTTTTCTCAGAGGATATCTATATTTTAAATCCATAGTTTTCAAACCCTGTTCCACGGAATCCTGGTGTTCCACCAGTAGGTCATCAGGCAAAGAGATTGGGAGTAATGGTGGAGTGGGCTGGGAGGCAGTGCACTGCCATTATTGGGCTAGGTCACCTGACACTGTGTCACCTCTTAGGATAGGGGTAGGGGTTCCATGGCAAAAGTGATACAGAAGGGTTCTGTGAATTTAGGAAGTTTGAAAACCACTGTTTGAAATGATACTACAGCCTTTCAGGATGTGGTCAAATGTTATCTAAAGTCTGGGACATGCCAATGCCAACTTTTCAGGTTGAGAAATGCACATAGTCCTATCTTTGAATTAAAGGAAGAAGTATAGCTAGCAATAGTTCCCTACAATTGAATGCTGCAAAGAGGTTTTGATAATGTTTATCTGTCATCAGCATCAAAGAAGTCTATGAGGATAGAGCAAACTTTACAACAGGAGACATACGGAGCAGGAAGAATGGTTTCAGTTAATCTGACTCCAGATTCCTTAGTGACATTAGCCAAAGGGAGAGAAGTTCTTTAGATAATTTCACTGGCCAAGTCCAGGTATTTGAATCAAGGTAATGTAAAGTTGTATGTATTCTTGACTCCTGTATGTGAATACTCCTAAAGAAAGGATTGCTTGGGCAGGATTAGACTTCTGTATATGTTGCTTTTGTTTGTCAGAGACCAAGATTCATTTTTTAAGCCATTACTCAGGAATTGTGTATAAGTGATTGTGATGTATGTATAAGTGATTAAAGGCATTCTTGGACAGTTTTGAATATTTTATGCAAGATTATAGCGATCTATAGATATTCATATATAATACAACCCTGCTAACAAGCACCGGTTATCGGCAGCAAGGTCCAGGTTCAATTTTGGGGTTTAAATATAATTTTCCTTGGTTTGAGACCCCACCCAGACCACCTAGGAAACACTAAATGAATTACTAGGGTGCCCCCACACAAACCAAAATCCCCTCCTTACAAGCAATATAAACACAAAGACAAATTTATTACAGAAAACAAAAAAACCCACCAAATGCAATTTAGAATACTAACTAAAGACCAAAGTCTATACATTGCACCCACATGGGGGTCTTCACCCCTGCTCAGGCAGCCTGGGATCTGGGGTTCACCAACAGGTAGTTCCAGGGGCCTGTACCCCTATGCCAGCCCTTCAGCAATGGACTGGAGAGGGGGCCCACACTGGAGAGTCTTGTGCTGTTCCCTAGTTCACTGCACTGTGGGGAGCTGCTCGGAAGCATAGGTCCTTCTGAGTTGCAAGGGTCTCTGTTGTTCCTGGGGACATGGTACCGTGCTGTTGTGTACCATGTCCCACCACTTCCCCATGATGGCTTTGAAGGGTGAACTGCAGCTTTTATCAGCAGACCACAACTCCAAAATTCCGAGTCCCAATCCTAGCTCAGCTGGTCAGAAAGCTGTAAAAGAGCTTAAAGGAAAGGTCAGGCCTATCTCACTGGGCCTGAACTGGGCAGCAAAAGCTGGCCAGGCCTATATCACACTGAGTCTTGGATCAACAACAAGAACTGCCAGGTTTCACCCTGGCTCAAATCATGCCATGCTTTACCCTTACCCAAATCTGTCAGCCAAACATATGGTTGTGGTTCAACTGCACAGCTAAGCTGAAATGCAATAGCTTTGAAACAGCAAAAAGGGCCCAGACCTATGGCTGTAGCTTGGGCATCCAGTCTCAACTATATCATTGTGCTGAGAAGTACAGTTCCCAAATGCATGGACCAGTAACTTTCGGGACCCATTCCTGGACAGTTTGCTCCAGGGATTAATACCCTTATGACATTAACCCACTTAGGAAAAAAAAA
>JAGPOW010000261.1:107277483-107287652 GCA_030014935.1 Caiman crocodilus | reverse complement strand
CAGTGTTTACAGAGGGTTACAGCATGCAGGACCTGTTGGGTGGGGTACTGCAGGCAGTGCACACTGCATGTCATGTTCCTATGCCCCATGCAGTGCTCACGCTGTTCAGCATCACATACTGCCTGCAGCATGCACTTGCCCTACTCAAGGGTTTGCTTTGTATGTGGTACACAGGGCATATGCTGAATAGTGGGCCCCACTAGACCAGCCCTGTGCAGTCAGTTTAGACCAGGCCCCAGGCTGTTTTTGTGCGCTGGATCCAGCTCACAGGACCAGTCTAGTGGGACACCTCATACAGCACATGCCCTGAGCCAGCCCCATGCACTATGTGCAGAGCATGCCTCAGACTAACCCCCTGTGACATGCTGTTTCTGGGGCCCAGCCCAGCTCTGAGACCCATGTCCTGGATCACAGGGCTCCATGGTTCAGGTCTGGCCTTTGGGTCATCTGTTTGACATCCTGGTAGTAAATCTGTGCCTGCTTTCATCCCAAAGGAAGCAATTCATGTGTACACCTGCATGAAAGTAAACTCACATGGTTGACTGACTTTTTTTTTCTTTTTGAAAGACTTGTTTGTTGCAGAGACTTATGTTTAAAATGTCGTCAAGTAATTATGGAAGTTGAAGAGAGTTAAAAATGGAAACATTTGGCTTAAATTACTATCCTTCTGCCCACATACATGCAACCTCATTTGCCTCAGTGGGATTGTGTAGGGGTGGGAAAATTAGATCTCTTATTTTTCCTGCAACATGGAGTTAAATACTATTATGCTGAGACACAAATGAACATTAATTAAATAAGAACCAGTTTTTTAAAAGAAAACACTCTTAGTGGCATTATAACTGGGGGGGGGGTGAGTAGACTTTAACCTAGCTTGATGTTTTCTTTTAGTTCTTATTTCTATAACTTGCTGTTTTTGAGGAACTAGAACCTTCAAAGAAATCATGGAGTCTTACATTCCAGAGCTGATGAAAAACTGTAATTAATAGACATGTCCCCTCCCTCTAACCATTTCTCTGTTATTTGTAGTCCTCAACAAACTTGAATTATAAACTCCTTCATGCTTTCATCTCTTTCTAGAAATGCAGGGTAATCAATCAACTGGAACCAGGATAGCTTATGCTAATCTATTTATATTTTATATTCACATTGCCTCTGGATAGAAACCAGTGGTCCTCTCTGCAGTATCAGGAATGCACAGACATTTTGTATTTCATTCCTAGTCCAGAACTGCTTATAATTATGTATCTTTCTCAGCTGAGAGAAGCATGTACATTACCACTCATATTCATCATATGCTTTTTTTAAAGTCTACATGTTATTTTAATGAATGTACTTTGGTACTTTGACATGGACGTACTATAGCGAAGTAGATTATATATAAATAGCTTGACAATGCACTCCGTGCACACTCTGTGTGTGTGTGTGTGACAGAGAGAGAAAGAGAGAGAGAGAGAAAGAATGAGTATGCAAGCAGGCACAGATTATCTATATAAGTCTGCTTCACTATAGTAGGTCCATGTGCTGCTTGTTCCTCTATCAAGTTACCACAGTCCAATGACTTATATGAGAGACAAATTGAGAGTGTATGTTTATTGACAATCTGATCTCATGAGCCAGTGCTTTGTCAGGATGTCCTTATACTACTAGCTGCAGAGTATACAGTTTTCTATTGGCAGTATTTCTTACTAAAGAAATTTTGCATATGATTTAAATAAGGGTGCTGAACCAGGGAATTAGAATGATGAGTTACATGACAGCTGCTGTCCTTCTCTTCTTCCTCAGTATTGGCTGCATTGGCTGTTTTGTTTTAGTGCTGCAGATATCTGACATGAAAAAGATAAATTACTATTTGTAATTTGCCTTCTTTTCAGCACAACTGGTTTTTTTTTTGGTCCTAAGTCTCAAATGTATACCAGCAACATATTTGCTGTGTCAAGTATCTCAGGTTCCCTTTTTCTAGGATGGATCACCTGTCCAAAAGACAAAGTTGAGGAAGTAGCCATGGTAATATTAGTTTGTTTTTAGGGTATAGTTTTGATGGAAGTGCTAAATGTAATTTTTTTTGGAGGAAAATGATATAAAGGAAAATATCTGGTCTATCTCAAGAAAAAGCTAAATTTTGGTGGATCTTCATGAAATTTTTCTTTCACCCAAAGGTTGTATTGAAAGCCATATTGTCATTGAGCCGATTCTTACAGTGTGGATGATGCTAATCCACTACCATATGTTATCAGAAAAAGCAGAGAAGCTACAGGTCTGTCATCTTTTGCTGGTAGAGAAAAAACTTGCTTGGGTTATCACACATCTGCCTGTTACATAACCATCAGTTCATTTATTCACACAACACAATAAGCTAGTAAATTTAAAGGAATAAACTACTAAATTTTGCTATTCTGTTTTAGTAAAAGATGACCCAACGTGGAGGTAAGATGCTGTACTGTCTTCTAAAATAAAATTTAAAACGAATGTATTGACCAAATTGAAGTACAGTAGAACACTAAATAACTACACTCTGGTCAGCCTCTGGTCAACTGTATATTGTTTCTGCCCTTCTCTTTAAGGTCTGTTAGGAGATCTTGCTCTGTTTGATAAGAACATTTCTTGCTATATATGTCAGAGCTTTCAAAAAAACTTTTCTAATTTCCCTTACATTTATAAAGTACTTTACAGTGCAGTATTTTAGCAATGGAAAGAGATGGATAACTCATAACTGCTTCAGAAAGGGAGAGAATTGCAGCTGGGGAGCACACATCAACTATTACACTGTCAGTGTCACTGCTCCTTGCTCCTGTTGCCATGCTAATGAATTAAATTGCTATAAATTTAACTCCGAATGAAACAGAGTTAAGGTAACAGTTTCACTGCCCTAATGCTGCAGGGGAAGAGAGATATAGCAGTTACAAGGTAGAGTTACCAATCAACATCATAAGAGCACAGAGGTAAGTCACAGTTCATAGGATAAAGGAAAGTAGGGCAGGGAGAGACCTTAAAAACGTTATCTACACCAGAGGTAGGCAACTTGTGGTATGTATGCCACAAGTGGCGTGGGTAGCCTCTCTGTGGTGTGCAGCCGAGGAAGGAGATGAGTGACACTTAGGGAGGGCAAGGGTTTGGCTTGTGGCATACTTGCCAAAAAGGTTGGTCCCTGCTGACCTAGTCCAACTCCTTGCACAAGACAGGCCCATCCTATCTAAACCATCCTAGACAAGTGTCAATCTAACGTATTCTTAACAACTCTGGGAACAACCCTTGCAGCTACTAGGTATAATGCCCAAAACATCAAAACACCTTTCATATCAATAGACAACGTAGGGGATGAGGGCACAGTTTGTGCAGTTGTTTAGCATTCTATTATAATTCCATGGTAACATTTCTATAATAAGATGGTTACACTCAATATTCTGGCCACAATCCAAACTGAGTAATTACCTTTATGTCTACTTTCAGTTGTTTATAGCAGCAGCCAGCAACCTTTTCAAGCTGTGTGTCAAAACAACCTGGCTCCAATCTGATGCAGGCCAGTTGGCTTCCACAGCATGTCAGCAGCAGGAGAGCTTTCATGGCATCCACAACAGAGCAAGGCTTCTGGGAACTGTACCCATGCTGCTACCACTTTTCCCAGCCTCCACTCCCTGGCTGCAATGTGGTTACAGCTTCCAGCTGGTGAAGAGCTGCATTGGTGCTAGGCAGCTAGAAGTTGTGTGTCCAGGCTTCTGCTGCTTCTGCACTGTAGCTGGGAAGTAAGGAATGGGAGGGTGCAAAGGTGGGAGACGAGTGAATCAGCAGCAGGGATGCAGCTTCTAGCTGCTTGGCCCCAGGGCAGCAAATCACCAGCTAGATGCTGTGACCACACCACACCTGGGTGAAGGCTGCAGGCAGGAAGGAGGAGTGGTGGAAAGGACTCACTTGGAAGTTACCTGGCCCTGGTGCAGCTCCTTGCTGCTTAGCCCTGGTGTGATCATAGGCAAGGGAATAAAATCTGCGAGCCAGATCCAGTTGGCTGCAGATTGTATGTTGCTAACCCCTGCCTAATCGTATCAACTTCTTAAAATATTGTGTAGTATTACTGTATGTTTTCTAACATGACCTGTTTTTTTTTTCTGAGTAAACCATTCATCTTTTAGCTTGTGTGATAACTAGTTTACAAATTGTTTTAGGATCCAACTAAATGAAAAATCATACACAGATTTTACATCCTAATTATCCCTTGCAGCTCCCTGCTTCTGGCTAGGAATGTTAATGTTGATCAGGTGCTGTACCCTTCTTTCCATTCTTTTTAGGAACATCTCTGTAGCAAGCCTCCAGTGCCTAGTGTCCCCCTGGGGTCCAACTCACTTGCTACTCTCTCCAACTCACATTACCTCCAGTCTCTCACCTGCCATGCCTTTGTTCTTGTTACTTTTTTAAGGATGTGGTCCCTGGAGGTTGGGAGTAATCTCTTTGGTGCTGTCCCTGCTGGCTCTATCCTTGAGCTATGAAGTCCACACTCAGTCCTGGGAGACTGCATTTCCCTTGGGATGTTGCCTCTTTAAGGCATCACCCCCAGAGGCTTCCAAGCACTTGTTGAGGCTCCAGCCATCCTTGTCTTGGCTCCCTTTTCCTCTGGCCAAGCTCTCAGCCTTTGTCCACTGTCTATGACCCTAGCTGCCAGGCCTCAGCCCAAGCCCATGTCTTTTGGCATTCTTGGCCCTAGGCTGGCTCACTCCCTCCACACCCTTGGCAGAACTTAACACCCAGAGTGTCCCAGGCACCCATCTACCCCTACAGCCATAACTCAGACCTCTGCTCAAACTCAGACACAAAACAGCAACCTAACCAGTCTTAACTCAAATATAAACCCCTCTGGATCTCTTGTCCTCATGCCTACTTAGGTGGGTTTGCTTCCATCCTACTAGGTGGAAGCATGGGGGGAAGCAAGAGGTCTCTTGGGTTGGCCTGCCTCGTCACTGAAGCCACCTCCACTGGGAGCTCCTTGTCCTGTAGCAGCCGGGTCAGACTGCCCTCTCTGTGACCAGAGGCTGGGCTTATATGCCTAAAGCCCAGCCCTCTTCCAATCATGTGGCCCCATGCTCTGCTTCCAGGAGCCCAGGTACTGTTAAGTCAGTCATTAGCAGTCTGTCCTTTTTCAGCCCCTGGTTCAGCTTACATGGGCAGCTCACACCAGCTACCATTTTGCCCTTAAGTTCCTTGCAACATGCCTCCCCCTGTACTCCTCCCTTTCTAGTAATGAAACCAGATGTCCCCTGTTAGTCTCCTTGCTTTCCTCTCTGCAGAAAGGAACTTACCTCTTAGTTCTTCAAGATGAGAAACAAAGCTACAAATTCCAGGTATTCACCATTCATCTTTGTTAAAAAAAAAAAAAAAAGAAAAAAGATCAATTAAGCTGTATTTGAAAAGGCTTTTAAGTACCAGAGGTGAAACTGTGTAACTGGCAGGACTGCACCCAGGGCAGTCCTCCCCTCTTCCCCCTTGTACAGTCTGGTTCCAGAGGTTGGGCACTGGGCCACATACAGGAACAGGATCAGATATTCACTACTGCTGAGGTACGTTGTCACCTCATTTTTTTAGCACAAACACATATGTTGCATGGGCAAAAAAATCTTGATATTGGCAGCAAAATAAGGGGCAACATTTCTGTCCAACAGCAACAAACTCTGCTGCCTCTATACAGATCTACATTTCCCGGAGTGCCCTGTACTCACTGACCCATACTCTAGCCCTGCTGCTGATTGTGCTGGAAAGTGCAGGTGGAGTGGAGAAAAGGAGGGTTAAGTAGCCCCTTCAGTCCATTCTGGTGCCCTCTTTCCACCACCCCCTAACTTAGGCAGCACCAAGGCTCATGTTCTGCCTTATACTACTTCTAAATACTTGTCTACACCACAGAACTTCTGTTATAGCCAACACAGCTATATTGGCACAGCCCCCCTTGTGAAGATGCTGTGTGTGTCAACAGAAGTTTCTCTGCCAGCATAGCTACACTTCCCAGAACAACATAAAGGAAGCTGTCTTTCATCAGCATAGCCATTTCTACACCAGGGGCCAACGAGGGGCATGTTATTTCCGTGCCTTTGGTTAGCAGAGGAGTACTGGCAAAACTTTGTAGTATAGTCCATACCTAATTTTTTCTCAAGGAGTCTCACCTCCACCTGTTATTAAGAAATAGAACTGAGGAGTGGCATATTTTTAAGCAGAGATCATTCAGATAGCTTGTGAGATAAGTTTCTCTTACTTCATTCCACAAAACAGAAGACATCCTCTTTAGCTTTTAAGTGTGTTGTGCTGGTAGCAGGTATGTATCATAGTCTGTGAAATTCCTGCAGACACAGTTGATGGCTTAATTCCTCTTTGCCTTACTCATCATAATTCCAGAAAAAAAAAACTCCTAGCAAAATCCATTCCTTCAAGTGGTTTTTCCCAAAATAGCCCTGTAAAACACATTGGCATCCTTTTATGCTCTTATGTATGGTTCAAATCCCATCAATAGCTTCTCAACTCCAGCAGAACTAAAAGAAAAACATTTGTGTGTTTATTGTTCATGATTTGTATATACGTACCACAGGTACCACAGTGTTGGTGACTTTATAAAAACCTAGTTAGTTATATTAGATGTATTACAAATTTAGTTAGCTGTGTTAGTCTGAAATCAGGCAGAAGACACAGCAGAGTGGCACACTTGAGGCTAGCTTGTTCAGAAAGGCATGGTGACATGCCTTCTTCAGAGGCCATGAATGGACTTGCAGAGGAACAAGATACTAAATAGAAAGAATTAAAGTCTTTCGTATTTAGATGTATCAGCATTTAGGTGGGTGTTGAGTGGGGGGGGTCTAGCTGCATACCTGTTTTTTAAAGATCTAGGACACTGTGAGTCTAACATCAGGAAAAGGTTCCCTGATGTTGGGCTTAGGGCACCACAGACCATTAAAAGGCTGGGACCCCGGTTGAACACCTGTACACTTTTTTACATTCCTGAGTTCCAGGGACAACACCTGAGGAGTGGGAAGCTCCTGGATCCCAGCTATCTCTTCCACATACTTGGGAGGGTTGCAGCTGGGGAGCAGGGAGCTTCCCATTCCCCAGCTACAGGTGCCCCCCTGTACTGGCGGTCATGTAATTAGGGCTTGAGGAATTTTATGATTCATTTGTAGGACTGTGTAACGTGCTGTGCACCTGGGGCAGGTCACGTGAAATGAGGAATGGGGCATAAAAATTCCTCAGCCTCCAATCACATGACTGCCTTAACATCTGTCAGCAGCCTGAGTATTACTTTTGTTACTGAAGCCAATAGTATCTGGTATAATATATCCAAGGGTATATTCTCCTGTATTCCTGTCTGCTTTCTCATACACGGATTTGCTAGTGTCAAATAGGAGAGAAGTGTTTTTATCTGATAACTAGAGTTCTTTGCTGAAATCCCACATACAGACCTACCCTTGTGCTTCTCTATTATTCCCAACCTGGAATTGCTAAAGACCCAAAGGATACAAAGGTATTTATGCAGAGTCTGTGGCAACCTTTTTAATCAAACGTGACTTTAGTAACGCCTGCTGTTTTAGTTCAGTGGTAGAATATCTATCTGCCAAGCAGGAGACCCGTGTTTGATTCCTGGACACGCATGCAGCTGAAGCACCAAACATCCATACTTGGTGTGGCCTTTGGATTCTGTGTGCCAATGGTCTAAAGGGCAGATGGAAGGTCTAGGCAGCTTTCACTACTCTATACTTCTGCCTAGGTGTACGTGTCAGGACCTAGTGGCCTTTCACACATACACCATGATCTAGAATGATCAATGGTCGACTGTTACTACTACTACTACTGCTACTACTGCTACTACTTTAGTAACGCCTTTATGCTCAGGATTAACTGTGGAAACCAATACATTTATATAATAAAGTCAAGTAGCCAATTACTTTTGTATAACTTTTGTCCATAGTGGGGAGGGGGGAGGGAGGGAATCTATTATTATTGAACTCTCACCAAGGTTTAAAAAGGTTATTTTAAAGCCAGGGTGAGCTTCAAGTCATACCTCTTTGGTTTGTTTGACCAGGTGCTGAAATTAAAAACTTGTTTGTTGTTGTGGAGACACTTGAACTGATGTGGTATAAAACTGCATTTATTCCATCTGAAAAGTCCTGAATGGTTTGGCTTATAGAGCTGCTGACTGTTCAGTTCATAACTGATTTTTGTGGAATGAGTTGAATTTCACAGTCACAGATTTTGCAGAGTCAGATGCATGGGAAGGGACAAGAATATTTTTGATTCTGGCTTAGAACCACATTTTTTGAAATTCTTGCAGCGGTGTAATTCAGAGTAACCGGCAGAATGCAAGTCTGACTTCTAAAGAGTCTGTGTTGTCACAGTTCTGGTGAAAAATCAAGTCAGAGTTCAGAACTAAAGTAGAAATACACCTGGAAAACCCAAGTTGGCACTGTCCCTTTTGGAATTCAACTTTGTTTTTACAGCAGTAGACATCAGAGCACTGACCAGAATGAAAATTACCACCAGCTTCCATGTTAACTTTATGTAAAGTGTGACTTGAAGAGTTGAACTTCCCAAGAAAATGTACAATTGTAGATTAAGACTGAGCTGTGCTGCTAGTAGAACTGAGAAAAATAAAGCATTTGGGAGAGTGGAGTGGGGAAAAGTGGGAAATGAACAGTCTATCTGGGGTTTTGCTCATTTTTAAATGTTTCTGTCATGCCAAAAACATTTACCGTAATACTTGCAATATGACTTTTCAGCACAATTGGTCTTCCCATGAGAACTAAAAAGAAACAAAAAGCAGGAATGCACCTTCGTAAAATATAAAGCAACAAGTTTTGTATTTGTTTTGTTTTTGACTTATCCTGTTGACCTGCCACACACATCCTCCATACATTCTAGAGATACAGAAGATCAAAAAGGGCTCAGAGGAAGATGGCCTTTGTGAAGAGACCTACATACTTCTCCATTTTATACACACATCTCATTAACTGACATTTTTAAAATTAGAATGAAACTTCTCAAGCTTCAAAATTGCACCTGGGACAGGGATACAACACATTTAAATAAATGGACTGGAGAAAAACCAAAAGTCAAAGGGCATGAATCCTGTGTCATCCTTCAGACCCAAATTTATCTGTGAGCAACATAGACACATGAATCTCTGCACCTGCATTATGACCCTTTGATTCTTGCTGGGTTGAGGCCTTAAAAGAGACATCACCAGCACAATAAAAAGTTGGGTGCTGTGCACCATTCTCATTAGCAACTGGCCAATTTTTCAGACAGATCACAGGGCTGGGCACCATTTTCGATGGCTTATCATGGCCAGTGCCCTCCTGTGCCTCTAATGAAGAGGGCTGTCTGCTGTATGGCTCCGCCCCTTGCAGCTGATTGACTGAGAGGGTTGTCTCTCATGTGTCCTCCACCCTTTTGCTGATGATTGATGGAGAGGGGTGAGGCCACACAACAGGCTGCTTTCTAGCCAAGCATCAGCGAGTGACAGGGGTGCCAGCCAACTTACCTGCTCACCTTCGTGCCAACAGCCCCCATCCCCACTTGCCCTGGACAGACTGTGGAGCTGGGAGGATGGCTGGCTCCCACTGGGGAGGGTTTTTTTTCTTCCCCACAGATTTTGTGGAGATCTCCCAATTTAGCAATTTTTGTATAATCCACACAATCACTATTTGGGTAGCGCCCTAGTTATGCATATGGTCTGAGCTACAACACCCACACAAGATGTTCTGGGCAGTGGTATTCCACCTATAGCCCACAAAGCTATGTCTGCCAGCCCATGGGGCTCCCTATGGGTCTGGGAATTTGGTGATATTAATTTTTCTCAGAGTTGCGACAAGCCATGGTGCCACTGCTTGTCAACCACCATACCCATGAGAAGCCCTACAGCCTGAATGACAGGGCCCTACACACCAAATTGTAGTACTGGAGTACTCAGTACTGCTATCTTATTTCAGTAATGCTCACATACTGATCAATACTGAGCTATGGGTAACTGTGGCTTAAAATGCTGTTGACTCTGCTGAGGCATAGCCCAATGAATTATATGGTAAATCATGAGCCTTTGGACTAATATCATGCATTGTTTGTACTATATAAGTAGGTACAAACATGCTGCATAAAGGTATGTTTATGGAGTAC
The DNA here is from genome assembly GCA_030014935.1 of Caiman crocodilus. Lineage (NCBI taxonomy): Eukaryota > Metazoa > Chordata > Crocodylia > Alligatoridae > Caiman > Caiman crocodilus. The sequence goes on along the minus strand of JAGPOW010000261.1, from coordinate 107,277,515 downwards.
CTGTGCTAAAATTAGCAGCAGTTTCAAAAAAA
>JAGPOW010000261.1:107230675-107269392 GCA_030014935.1 Caiman crocodilus | reverse complement strand
TAAAAGTATAAAGGTTTGCGTTGTTTCCGCCCAAGTTGGAGAGCTCTGAACACGTGGTAAGGTACAGAGGACCTCGCCATGTGGCAGAGAAAAGCTGGCGGACTGATCACCCACCAACATCTCCCTGTCTGTTCCCGACGTATTCCCAGCCCTGCATGCCCGTTGCGTCTTCAGGTTCATCCTGCGAACTCGTTGCATTATTTGCTTCTGTAACTACGAAAACAACTCTACCGCCTGCATCGTGGCCACCAGCGGCGTAAGTAAAGCTTAAGTAAAAGTTATTTTGCAGCCAATATGCTGTATCCCACCTCTCCATCCACCAGCCTGCCTGACGTCTTAACACCGTCAAGGTCAGGGCTCCCTCGGTCGGCCCTGACCAGTCGGCTGGCCGAGACAGTCTGTTACCTTGTGCATAAACTATAAACTCTCTCGGCAGGCACTATTTTATTTTTGGTTCTGTTTTTATACAGTGGATAGCACGGTGGGGTCCACGCCCATGACTTTGGCTCCTATTTATGTGTTGATCTGACTTGTTGTCAATTAAATGCTGCTTTGATCTATGAAGCTAGATTGGGTTTTGCTTGCAGATAGCTAACCCATTCCATACAACCTAGTGTGAGGGGATGGAAAATGTGATTCTTGGTTATGAATGAAAGAAGGTGAGTATGGTTACTGTTAGCACAGCAAGTGTGCTAGGTGATTCACAGAACAGATTTCCTGCAGCAGAACAATTTTATTTCAAGCCTCATCAGTATGCGAGAGTAACAGAAACATTAGAAATGGATAAAAGGGAAGGATGAGGATTATAGTAAAACCCTTTGTATGACTACATTCTCCAGCTTTCTGCCTCTTTTTTTACTTGTTGATCCTGAAGAGCACTTGAATTTTTAAATGATTTAAATGGGGACAGACAAGGGACCTGGTTACTGAGAATGCTCTGTACAAAGGAAGTATAATGGCTGATGGTAACAAGATAGGAATTGGAGGAAAATACCAAGGGGGCACTAAATCTGACATTAGCAGACAGGATTTCAGGCATGAGATGCTGGCTTGGTTGGAGTGATTAAATGCCTTGAGACTCTGGAGGAGAAGTTTATGCATAATATACAAATCAAAAGTTTCAGGGTGGAAAGTAGAATATGGCTTAGTCTGATCCATATTTATTACCAGACAAAAATATTTAATGAATATTAAGATGAAGTAAAGGTTTAGAGCACCAATAAGGATCTCAGAATAAAAACACCTCAGGCATGTTGTGCTTATTCCCAAAGCTGGCATTGTGAACCTGTGAAATTAAGTTTATACTTAAGGGAAATGCAAACAGGTTAGGATACAAATGCATGGTCATGTCATCCAAGCAGGTTTAGCTCTGACCTATCATAACAAAAATGCAACAGCTGTTAATAATTTAGTTTCTTTAAATCTGTCTTTAGATCTCATCTATACAAAATTTCAGTGATCTTTAATTAAATGTCAAGTTTGAATACTCAATGTTATTTCAATGTCAAGGTTGGTTGGGTGGAAGGAAAGGGCTGACAAGAACTTAAAGGATTTTTTAAAAAATTAATGCCAATTCATAAAGTCAATTCATTTTGTAAATTTGCTTACAAGTAAATTTACAAAATTAGTTTTGTTCTCCAATACTGTTTTAGAAGGACATGTATATTTTTCACGCATGGTGAAATGCTTGAAAACCCGCTCTTAAGTGTAAAATTTCATTCATTCCTACCTGTAAAAGTAAGACCAGTGAATCTACTCCAGTGCCCAAAGGCAACCATCAGAGTCAAGGGAACACTGTACAAACACGAAGTACATAATATGTGTTTTGAAGAGGTTATAAGCTAAGATAATACTAAACTATATGTAGAATAAAGAAAAGAAGTAGAATAAAAAATACATGATACAGTTGGGATTTTCATATTTTGTTATTAGAAGTTAATAAATACACATCAGCTATAGAGAATGGTGTAGCAACGTATTCTTGATTAATCAACTAATTTGTGTCGGCATCACAGAAGAAATGAGTATTAATAGGGTAACGGCGGAAGTAGAGGCTAATGGCTGTTTATTTTACCTCCAGCTTCTGGCCTCTAAGATAGCTGCAAGCTCCAAAGTCCTGCTGAGAATATGGCATTGGAGGGACTTAGGAGAGAGATACTGCTTAGACCTCACCATCTTGGATAGCTTTCCTGATATCCATCGGGGAACAGGAGATGCTGGGCACGTTCTGCTTTCTGCCTTGTTGGTGTGTTTGGAGGTGCTGATCCCATGAGCCACAGGTTCAGTTTTAAAGGAAAAGTTAGTCACTGTGGCTGCTGACAGACATGGGAAAAAAAAGTGGTTTACTAGAAGAGGAAGAGGAAGTATGTTAGTTCGACCCAGTTCCCCAGAGCCTGTGTAGATCATGTGTTTCAGCAGGGCTTTTTGGTTTGATCAGCTATTAGATAAAAGTACCAAAAAGCCTTGCTGAAGTGTGTGATCTATACCGACGTTAGGCAGGATAGGTCAAATTAACATGTTGCCTCTTCTGGGTATGTACTGTGCTTGGCATGGGGGTGCACTGGTCTTAAAGTAAAGCACTGGGATTTGGGGTTTTTCACATCTGTAAGCTGCCTGTATTGCAGAGCTTGGGAAATAATTGGGCAGAGTTTTAACTGACATAACGTTTTTGTATATTAGGTAATCTTGGTACATTTAATTTAGCAAATTCCTCATCCACTTTACATAAAAAAGTTTGTGTTCCTTGCCCCTTTTAAATAATGAGTGTTTTAAATGCATTGTAAACAAAACTAAGTTAATTTATTATTCACCATCACACGTTGTCAGATACATTTCTAAAGTTCACATTTAATATCTGAAGAGCATATTGCTTGTTTGGATAGATAATAAATGTTGCTCTCTTACTTTTTCACTATTGCATATTGTGGTATAGTTATTCTCTGGCATATACTTGATCTTGTCCTTTTCTTAGACTTCTCCACTATTTTAAATGTGGCAACCATTATGTCCTTATTTTATGCATCACATCTGTCAGTTTTAATTGCATTATTTAAAAAATAATGGAATATTGTATCATCATAATATAGTGCTACTGTGGTAGTATATACAGTGAATTGGGTCTAAAAGATTTTAAATAACATTTTAGAAGATTTGTATACGTTTCTTTCTCTCATGATGTTGTTCATATGTTTAACCAGTGGCTTTTCTCTACTTGTTAGTAACTATGGCACAGTATTTATACAGTCAGTTTACAGCTTTAAAAACCAAGTCTGTGGGCGTCTCTACATGTGCATTTATGCTGGCCCTAAATTTACTGCATAATAAGTGAGAATAGGCCAGTGTCTACATGTATAGCCTTTAAAGTGCATTAACACTGTGTTAGACTAAAGTTAGTCCCAACTCAGTCCATACACAGTGTTACTGCACAATAAGGCATCTACATGTGCATTATTGCACAATAACTAATCGGGTGTAAATTTGATACCTTCATGATGCAGGCATCAAATTTATGCTGAAGGTGGCATAAGTTGGCATATTTACTACACAGTATTGGTGTGCATGTGTAGGCACGCATCTGTACTGCGCAGTAATTTTGGTTACTGCACAGTAAATGCGCATGTGTTCTTCAAAAGTGTAGGGTTTGTTGTTGAAAAAAGGATTATGTATACCAGGTCTTATTCCCCCTTGATTTTAACATGACAAAATGTTTCTTTATTGCTCAAAAATCACTGAGGAGAAAACTAAAGCAACTAAAGATATAGTAGTACAGAGCTATCCAACTTCTAAGTGGCCAGTAGCCACACACTCGCGGGTAACAGCCACAGCATGCTGGCCCTGAATTGCCCTACCCTGCCAGTTGGACAGCCCTGGAGTAGCAGGCTCTATCATGTTGCTGTTGTTTTGTAGTTCTGATTTCCTTTTTAATATGAAGATATCCTGTGTTGGCTGCTGATTTTGTCTGTACTTATCATTGCAAAAATATTGTACCAGTTAGAGTGCTTCGTTTCAAAGCAATTCTGCATGATCATTGCTGAAATTACTTCTTCTGAAAAGTAACTAATCTTTTTGGCCACCATACTTGGCTTTAATGACAATACTGCAGTGGTTAAGCTGTTTACAATAGCTTTACTTGGCCTTTGTGCATAGGAATCCTTCTTCCTACCACATGTGCATGTACACTCAGTTTTACAGCACATACCTCAGAATTGCAGCAGCATTTTCATCCATTTCACAGCAGGTGTTTATGTACTTTCTGCTAAAAACAATAGTGAAAAATACCTCACTTGCATCTTCCAGAGAGCATGCTATTTATAATGCTTGTAAGAGGGAACAGTGAAGAATTCCTCATGCACATTCATGTGCACACACTCACATGTGTATCTTAGCGTTTATCACCATGCTATTTGACAGTCTTTGTATGTGGAAAAGGAAAATTAAATTTAGCTTGTCACTTTCATGAAATTTGCCTCTGAGTAGAGCAATAACAAACCAAAGATTAAAGTTGTTGATGATCTAGCAAAATGTCCCACCCATGAGTATCACTGAGTCTTTCCAACATTGATTTTGCCTGATGCGAGATGCAGAGAATTGTTGGTCTTCTGCAGCCTCCAAAATATGAACCATTTTATAGAGGGCTGGACCTAGGAGCCCTGTAAATGTGGGTTGTTGCTTCCATATTAAAGGTGGTAGATTCCTGTGTGCCAGCTCCTGGTGCTCCAAGGATGTTACCTCGTATATAACCTACTTTAACCTTGTTGGAAGTATATATGAGAGGATGAAAAATGGTTTCTCAAACTATGCATTTCTATGTCTATGGGGTGTTTAACAATGCAGTGTTTAATGCATTAGATTGTGGCTTAGATAATTTACTATCTTCCACTGACACAAGATTTATAACAGAACATTTTTCATGTTAAAAGGTTTAGAAATGAGTCAGTTATAAAAGCTAGAATTCTATCTTACACTCATACATTGAAGAGAATCATAAACTCTTGGCAATGATATTAAATTATCTTCAGACCATTAGGTCACATGAGATGTATTATTACTAGCTCCTGGGCTGACTTATTTACACTGACTTATTTACACTGTTGGTGTAACTTGAATTAATGTACATTAGTGAGATTAAACTAAAAATATACCACTAGTTTCTTTTGGTTCTCCACTGACATCTTAAATGGATCTTACATAATATTCAAGAGTATTTTCATAGTTTGAAGAAATATCTCAAGTGCTACCTGTTAGAGGTACACCGATTATATTGATCCATATCAGATTGGCACCAATAAAAGGAAAATTGACATTATCGGCAGTCATCTTTTTTTTGGCAGTGTATCCGATAATGTCACAGATAAATGCCATTTGCATGTGCACAGCTGCGGCATGCACATGACCAGGAATGCAGCCTGGCAGCATTGAGAACTGCGCCCTGCTGCTAAGTCTGTGGGGGAGAAGGGACATGGGGGAAGAAAGGGGCATTGGGGGTGCAGATCGAGACCCCTATGCTGAGGGAGGCAGTGGAGCTGGGGCCAGGGGCAGGGGTAGAGGTGGGCACTGCCCAGCCAGGGTGGGGTGGGGTTCAGGACAGACCTGTGAGTGGGTCATCTGGGGTGGGGGTGGGAGTGGGGAGGAGGACAGTTCCTTGCTGCTGTGCACACCCTGGGAGAGGCATGGGGGGCATGTGGTCCCCATCCCCCCTGTTTTGTGCACTGGGTGAGGGTGGGTTGTCTGCTGTCAGGGGTTATCCTGGCCTCTTCCCTGTTGGGGGGACAGGGTCAGGGCTGCACTCGGGGCAGGTGGGGGCAGGATGGCTGGCAGCAATGCTGGGACGGGTGGCTAAGGAATGAGCTATAGCCACCCCAGAATTCACTATAGCCCGCCCGCCCAAGTGCTGCTGTTGCCCACCCTGCTCCCATACCGTGAGTGCAGCCCTGGTCTAGCCCCCCCAGCAAGAAGAAGCCAGCATAGCCCCTAGCTCCAAGCCCAGAGCATAAAGCCTGTCCTTGCCCCATGCACAAATCCAAGAGTTACATGCTCCCCATGCCTTCCCCAGGGGCACACACAGTTGCAGGGAACTGCCCCCCCAGCCTCACGTGCCCCCCCCAGATGAGCCACCCATGTCCCACTCCCCACCCTGCCCTGGCTGGGCAGCCCCTGCCCCAACCCTATTCCCACCTTCACCTTGCAGGGCCTCGATCTGCTCTCCCAAAACCCTTTCTCTCCCCCACATCCATTCTCCCCCCCCGACTTACCAGTCCAACACTACTCTCCTAGCTGCCGGGCTGCATATTGGCTATTGGATCAGTATTGGCTAATTAATAAACAGTCATCAGTATCAGCCAAAAAAAATCTTTATCAGTGCACCCCTACTACATGTTGTGCTTTAATTTATTTATTTCATTTATTTGTTTTTTGAGGGGTGGCTTAAAAGCAACTGAGATTTTACTGAGCGATACACTCTACTTTAGCTCTACCTGACATCAGCTATGTGTTTTGAAATAGCTGCATAACAAGTGATTGTCATAGGAGTGACTGTGTAGGAAATATATTAAAGCAGCAGTATTTAATTAGTGTACACATGCATGTATATTTGAATGTATATAAGGTCCCATTGAGCACTGATGAAATAAAATTGAGGCAATGAGTACATTCTGTTTTGTTAATGTTTGTCTTGGTTCTTATAGCGGCTCATCACTGTAGCTAAAAGGGTAGCCAACAACACGAGTACCAATCAGCACACACAATAATTCTTTATCTCTGTTTCTCTAAGAAAAAAGAATACTTTTCTTTTTAAGACACCCTCCCCTCACACACAGATGTACACATGTGTGACTTTATGACCTTAATTATACAGCTCCCAGTACTTCCTCAGAAGAAACAATTCTATTTCCCTAGAGTGACCTTAACTTCCACCTTTTGTGAGTGAGGAAAGAAACTTTAATTTCCTCTAATGGAAGAATGCATATATGCTGTGAAGGAAAGATGGCATGTATACTGTGTGTGAGAGAGGGCAGCCAAACTTTGTCTAACTAGGGGATCAGTGGCAGTTTGCCAGGTGTGAGAGAGCTGCAGCTAGCTTTTCTGTCATATAATTTTATTGGTTTTCTTAAAGCAATTACAATAAAGTAATAAAATGCAGTTCGTGAGGAAGAAAAACATAGGGGTGAGAAGGCAGGAACGATCACTAATAAGGATAACCAAGAAATGTACTTTTTCTGTATGTTCCTGAAATCTGAGAGATTTCTGATTTCCAAACTAAGACATTATTCTTTTATTTTTTGCATACTAGTACTTCAACATGATAATATTGAGTGGCTCAGTTAAAGGCAATGTAGCTCTATTTTAAAAATGTTATTATTACCAGTTATTTGAGGATATTTATAGAACAGTTTACCAGCGGGGTGTGTGTGTGTGTGTGTGTGTGTGTGTGTGTGTGTGTGTGTGTGTGTACACCAATAAGAAAAGCATTCCAGAATTGTAGATTTGATTAACTGAATGGGGAAAAAAAATAATAACTTAGAAATAAAATTACTACTAATGCTGCTAAAGGTTTTCTGCACTGTAGGAAACATTTTCCTTGGTGATGTTACATTGCATAGGCTTGTACAGAAAGAAAGAAACAACAAAAACAACAATTTGCTCTGAAAATCTAGTTGTTGGAGATGCCGGTTACCCCATACTCTGTCTCAGAGGAACAGCTAGAATCTTATTCAGTGTTACTTATGCTAATTAAAATCAGCTGTACAAATACTCCCCACTTTATCTCAAAATTCACCATACTTTTTTGAAGAGAGAGAGCAAATGAAACAACAGCCTTTTATTCTACTCACCCTTTAGATCTACTGAGTAAAAAAAAATACTTCTTTACTGACCTCACGGGAAAAAAAGTGGTATTCATCGGATGTCTTTAGTGATTCTAAGCCCCCACCCTCCTTACATATTACCAGATTGCAAAATTAATGGGTTAATTGAGCAATTAACTGCAGACCATCTACACATGCAAAGTAGCTGTCACACAATAAAAAGCTCCAAAGAGCTGTAAAGTTAGACCTCAGAAATGTGTACTAACTTTTTAGCTGGTTGCTGTTAAGCTTGAATTTACACATGTGTAGCAGGATCCTGCAGGGATCCTCCAACCCTGGGGGTTTCCTGTACCCCCAGGGCAGAGGGGATTGCTTCTGCAGTGATCCTCCAGCCCCAGGTCTCCCCTCTCCTCCCCCCACATTGGGAGCCCCTCAGCTGGAATGTGTGGGGGCTTGCTGGTGCATGTGAGATACAGAAGCAGGGGAGATGTGGCATGGCAGGAGGTGTGATTGTGTGAATTGGTCATTAGATCCCATCGTGCCTTTAGCTTCACATGTAGAAGGGGCCTAAGTATCCTAGCTTCAGTACCTTCAGAAACTTGTACCAGCAACTCAAATTACAGAATTCAGTTCTAAGTCACTAGATTTGAAATGTAACTGAAAATAATAGTTATGCTATTATGGGAAATAATTAAGAATATTTGAGAAGCCACTTATGGGCAGGCAGAGTGGGTTGGAGGTGGTCTTGAGCTGGATCCACATGTACTGGGACAGGAGCCTCCCAGTTGTAGCTCAGCCCCCAACCCTACATGGCTAGGTATGTGATGCCCAGCACATGTCCCCATGGCCACTTCCTTCCCCACACTACCTGCTGCCTTGAGCAGCACAGTAGGGCCAAGAGGTGGAAGAGCTGCTGGAGGTGGGGGTGCTGAGCAGTACCTAGGTGGGTGCATCCACACTAGGAGCAGTCTTCCCCCCCGCCCCAGGAAGCTGTGCATGCTGGCCAGGACTGGGGCAGGTGGAAGTACAGTGTGGGGTGCCCTGGGAAGGAACAGGTGGGGCTTGGCCCCATGTGAGCACTGCAGGGACAGCTCCAGGCCAGATGGGGGAGGAGGACAGACTAGACCTGTTTATCCCTTGTGAGCACTGCTGCAGGTGTCCCTTGCCCCCCCCTTCCCTCCCCCACCTAGTTCCCAGGACCTAACATGGGCAGCTCCCAAATACGCAAAAACACAATGTGCAAGAGTAAGATTTTATTATGAGCTACTATGCAATCACCTCTATATGCACTACTCAAAACATTTAAAGTGGGACAAAAATTATTTTTGAAATAAAAAAATTAAATATTTTATAGTAGATGTTTGATTTTTAGTATATGATTTGTTTTGTATTTATAACTTGTAAATCTGAAAGATTTTGTGTGTGTGGCCCTCGACAGCTCACCAAAACTCATTAAGTGTCCCTCCATCCGAAATAATTGTCCACCCCTGTTGTAGTATGTAGCTGTCCTCTGCTTACGATGCTTTCAGCATGCAGTGCTCCACCCTTTCTTAAGGAGTAACATCACACCTCGAATCAGCATGGAACTTTTCATAATAGGATTTGCAGCTACTATGTGACACGCCACTGTATAAAAATATTACGGTAATTAATCGACTCCATTTTGTCAAGCTGGAGGCAACTGAGAAAATGTACTTAACTTCCATTGAAATTAGTTGAAGTCATTAATTGATTTCAGTCGAAGTTAGATTCAGCCCATAGAGGCTGGTTTCTTTCTCTCCCAGAATTCTGTTACCTCTATTACAAAGATTCTGTTCTGTCTTGGTATTAAATACCATGGCATCTATTAATTCTCCACAATCAAGATGTGGCAGCATTAATACCAAAACATTAATAAAAATAATAAATGAGTTTTCTTTAAGTCGATTTCCATTAACTGTAAAATGGAGTGTAAGTAGACACTAGAATTGTAGGCTGGATTATTGGGGGAATTGAGGCCTAAGAGTACAGTTATTTATGTTGTAGAACATTGCAAATGACTTCTCATGAAGAAATTAAAATACATCCCAGATACTTACACATTCCACTTACATAGATATGCAAATACTATTTTTTATTAAGATGATGTCCTTTCTGTTCTTACTGTGCATAAAGTGTGCATTGTGCTGGAAGGTCCATTAATGACACAGAGATTACACACCTATTCATGTTTTTATCTTTTTGAATGTGCAATTCCTTTCATTTTGCCTTTGATTTTTCTGATAGATTTATTATTGTTATTTTACAGAAAAAGCAAAGAACAAAGGATCTATCCCAGCTGTTTCATTCATACAGTCCTTACGATCACAAGGTAAGAAAAAAATATACTACCTGCCTTTTTTGTTAAGAGCTATCTCAGCCATATGAGGTAACCTTATCTTCTGGTTAGTATAAGAGTGAAAGGGAGTTATGAATATCTTGAAAGGTTCTAAGGGATCTTTGTTTTCTTTGTGACATTGTATTAAATGTATCACTGAATTTCTTTACCTCAGTCTCACATGGCTGTATTCCTGGATTTAGTATTTGTGTGATCCAAATCTCAGAGTGAATTGATACCAAACCTTATAAAATAACCTTAGGATGAACCTATTTTTTTTCTTCATTTATAGCATCTAACTCTTGAGAATGTTGGTTAGCTTGTTATGCCAATTAAATCTTGAACTAAGTTGTAGCCATGTATTTTATTGATTCTGGCAGCATTTGTGGAGAAGGTTGCTTTTACACAGTGTTCGCTGTATTCTAAGAAAGAAAACACACAATGTTGTTCATTATTTGTATCGTCCTAGTACCTAGGAATCCTAGTCATAAACCCAGGATGCTAAGATTTTGGGTACTGTATTATAAACATTAAAGGGAAACAATGGCCTGTTTCCCAACACCTAAGAATCTAAGTCAAGAGACAGTGGGTGGATGCAGGCATAGGAACAAGCAGCAGCACAAGATCATAATTGGTGATCATGATAAGCAGTGATTTTAGAAATTCAACAGCCTGATTGTTGTCAAGTTTCTATAGACCTCACAGCAAAGGAGCAAAAGAGGATTTTGAAGGAGAATATTGGGTGGTTCTGCAAATGTTGACAGGGAGCTCCTCCCAAATCTGAATATATATCCAAGAGTTTGCTTTTTTAAGCAAGTACATTGGAACATTTAACTGTTCCTCAGAAATATGAAATCTGTGTTCCTTGTATTGCTGTTTTGTATAGTGGGAGGTTTTTGCATACTTGGAAAATGTGCAATTTTTGTATATAAAAAATGTATTAGATGAGATGCATATCTGTCCAGGCATCCCTGTTGGTAAGATATGACTGGCTATGGCAGTGCTTCCCAAACTTTTCCTCAGTATGACCCCATTTACGGCCCTATTCAGCGTGGCTCTATTTCCACAACATTGGCCCTCACTCCCAACCCACAGCCCTCCATCCCATGACCTCATCTACTGATGTTGTGAACTCATTTGAGGTCACAACCCACGGTTTGGAAACCACTGGGCTATGCACCAGATAACTATGTGTTTGAAATGAACTGTTTCATATATGTTTAAATGGACCGAAGAACTTCAGGTAGCTTGTTGCTGCAATATTTCCATAGTAACCAATTGTCTTGAGTACTTACAATTTAGAAAAGCATTTTCAAATAGTAGATATGTAATTGCTAAAATTGTGGAATATATCATTTCAGATTAAATTAAGCTGAAATTTCTTCTTTATAGAAAGACTAGCATCATATGTCTAGTCTGACAGTACAGATGTTCAGGACAGGGGGAAATTTATAAATGGTTAATAGGAAAGGAAATTAGAGTGACAGGATTTCTGAGGGGAATATTGCTTTTTAAGGTTAGAACAGTTTAAGGTAAATGTAATAGTAGATCAATTAAGATCTAATAAAGAAAAGCAACAGAGGAACCAAAAGCTTTGATACTCTTCTTTTTGTCTAAATTCTCCAGTGCCAAACACTTTTTATTCATAGTACAAGGAAATTCCATTATTCTTTTATTAGCACTTTTAATGGAGCTTAGCCATTTGCAAGTTCTGCTGCCTTCCTGCTCATATCCTTTGTGGCATTATATCAAAGTATCCTCAAATGATTTTGGCTTCAGTTGCAAAGACTTAAGCACTCCTTTACAAATTAGTCATCAGACAACATGGAATTGAATATAAATGCTTAGGTATATTTCTTTTTGATCTCAGTTTTAGGACCTTTATTAATTATTAGAAGTAGCAGAATTGCTTGATGAGTGAATTTTGAAGCTCTCAAAAGATTTACCCTTTTGGCATTTTCATGCATGCTACCTGTGTGCACAAGCGCCTAAGGGAGCAAAAGGAACAAAAGGAGAAATGTATGTTTATAGGGAAAATCTCTGTCTCCCATTTCTTTTTATTTCTTCCATTGCAGTGTTTTCCAAGGGCAATCTACTACCTAGTTACAGTGGGCCTGGAAGACCAGCTGCAGATATTATGACTAGATCGAGTTAGTTTCTAGTTTAATCCTTCTTTCTAGTACTGATAACCAGTAAACATTTTTAATCACAACTATAACAGGCACTAATGTTACTCAAAACTGCACAGATATTTAAAATACATGTTTATTTTAGTTTTACTTCAGTTTGGTTTTGGCTGATATGTACTGGCCAACAGTTTTCTGGGATTGTTTTTTATGGTATAGGAGAGAGCTTGACTAAAGAAACCTAATTATGATTTTGCAAGGGTGATGTCAGTGAAGAACCATCTAGTGATTCGTTTGAACTTCAGGATGTGTGACTAGTTTGATAAACAGGTTTAGGTTTGAGACTTTCTCTCCATTATACCAAATGGGAGAACAAAAGAGGACAGAATAGAGCCAGAAGAGTTATTCAGAGTAGTTAAGAGATCAGGATAGGAAATTAGCTCACATTGGTGCTCACGGGACACCATAATGGGAGATTGCAGTGTTATGGCTTCATCCTTTGGCCATGTGATACAACCAGGGGACAAGAGGAGATTTATGTAGAAAAAGTCCATGTTGCCAAGCTGGTTATTAGCCAGCCAGGCGAAAGAGTAAGTCTATGTGCTGGGAATGGTATTATGGATATCTTTTCTGGACTCTCATCCATACATTATTTAGGCTTGCTAATATTGAGGAAACCTATTTAAGGGTATCTTATCTTTTGGAATATGTCTCTAATACATGTACCTGCTTTTTTAAATATTTAAGTGGCTGGTGGCTAGAGGTGGCAAAGACAGCATCACCCCCCACCCCCGGTCTATTACTCTTCGATCTGCTGGCAGCATGGCATTACTCTGTAGTGGTATGACTGGCAAAAGGGTCCTGGTGGTGGTGGCAGCAGCAAGGCTCCCTAACCCACTCCACGCTCCTATACTGGCTCCCACCTTCTGGGCTGTGAAAGTGGCCCAGTGCCAATTTGACCAGCCTGCAGTCCCATGCTCCACTGTGGGCACACAAATCTGGGGGAGTATGTGCCCCCCATGTGCCCCGGCACATTGCCTATGTGCTTGACTCCTCCCCAGGACTACATGCTGTGGTGGGAAGCCATGCTCCCCACTAGCACCCCTCCCCAGATGAGCCACTCATGGCTCCATCCCGCTATCTGGCCGGGCCCTGCAGCCATACATTCCTGCTCCAGCCCTGGGCTCTATGCATCACCTTGGCTGTACAGAGCCCCCAACACCAGCTGCCAGCTCTGACTCACTCCCTCACTGTGGAGGCTTGGCATGAGCCACCTCCACCGCCTTAATCTGCATGCCCCCGCCATGCCTCCACACATCACCTGTGCTCCCTCCCCCCATAGACTTACCTGCAGGCAGCTGGGAGAGCTGCTCTTCATCACTGCCTGGGGCTGTATTGCCAGCCACACTGCCATGCACACATGCATGTTGCGCCCTCTATGTCCAATCAGCCTCCTTCCACTCCCACCACCCCAAGCAGTCCATTGCAGGCTGGAACTCTGCCAGTCTGCAAGCAGAAACCTGTGGTTTGCCATGTTTTTCTCCTTTAAAGGAAAAAATCCATGTTTTTCCACAGCAAATGGAAAACCCTGCTCATAAGGCTCTTATGAGCTCTTATGAGGTGAGTAAAGCCTTAAACAAACTTAAGAATTGTGCGCACAAGTATGTTATGGAGAGAGAGCTTTCTTTTAGGCTTAGCTGTGACTCTTGTCACTTATAATATTTTATTTAATGTAAAAGCATGTGTTCACATGAAATATAGTTTTTATTTTCCATGTTTATGACACAGTGTTGTACTGAGCAAAAACACAGCCTACTTGTCTGTAAAGAATATTCAGCTTTCCTAGTGTTTGTCTCCCTAGTGATTCTTGGTCTTTGAAATTAGTGACCTTGTCTGTTAAAGGTGTTACAACAACTGTGATAATCAATTAGTGGGTCAAAGCTACTTAAAGTTGAAGAGCTTTATATATGCTTCACGGCCCAATATACAAAAGGTATGCAGGTGCATTCCCATAAACTCCTGCAGAATTATGTTATTATTGAAAGGCTACACGTTCAGTCTAGCTCTAGAGCAGTTGTTTACTTCTGGGAGAAAAATCCTAAATATCTGCGCACTCATGGTTACAAATGGGAGAGCAGTGCCTCTCCCAAGAGAAACTGAATGTCTGTATGTGGCCAGATTCTGTAGTATTACATCTACTAAAATCCAAGACAAGTTTCTTTCCCCTCTATTTAGCAAAGTGGGGAAACAGGTCCTGTCTTGGATTTGAGTAAAATGTGGCTGGGAAGGGAGAGCACACAGCTGCTGCATCTCTGGCTCTGGCTTGAGGTCAGGTTTGGAGCCACAGCCACTTCTCACCCCGCCTCCCGCATCCTCTGCCCCTTATTGCTGCCACCTTGCCACCACTTCTACCTTCTGCTGTCACTGCCATTTACCTTCCAACTCCAGCAAGGCTCCAGTCTGGGGCAAACAGCACATGGTTGCTCCAGCCTCAGCATGCAGTGGCAACAGCAGTCGCTGCTTGGTGACCCGCTGCTGCATGGCCTGGCTGGTGCTGGAGCAACCAAGTACTCTATGCCCGGGCATGGAGCCATGCCAGAGCCAGAGGGTAAGGACCAGTGAAGGGAAAGATGGGATGGAAGCCAGGAGCAGAGGTCATGGGGAAGGGAAGGCAGCAGGGGTACTAGGCAGGGGGTTGCAGGCACTGCTGACAGTGGGACACAAACTGGAGGGAGGGGGTAGTAGCCGAGGAGGGCAGTAGCAGGGGGAGCAGACACCTTAAGGTCAAGGGTAGGTAGAGGGGCAGAGGCTATGGGGAGGAGAAGACAGAAGTTAGGGGCCACACAGGAGGTTCAGGCATTGGTGAGGTCATGGCATGTACCAACGGAGGCAAGTTCAGGGGAGCCAGGGCATGGCAGGCAGCATGGGGGACAAGTCGGGGGGGGGGGGAACAGGCATAATGAGGCAAGGTGTTAGAAAGCAAGGGGCAGGGGTTAGGCCACTTGACTTCCCCATTGCCTGCCTCCTGCCACTGCTTGCCCCGTTGCAGCAGTGAGGGGAATGAATTTAAGATGACCCCTCAATAATTAGATTAGGTTTGTTAAATTATAACAAATGTATATATTTTCCACGCAATACATCTAATTATTACAAGGGGGGACGTTTTAAATTTAGAATCATTTTGAATTCAAGTAATACGAGAAGTGTCAGTCTGGAAGGAAGCCAAAAGAATATTATTTTGGGGCATAATATTGACCTGAGTTTCTAAATGAGGAATCTGCCTGATTGTTTATTTGTTTGTAGTATATTCAGGGGTACAGAACTAGGTGTGCATTTCCTGTAAATTAAGAGGACTTCACCAAAGAAACACCTGACTCTTGCCAATAATTTCTTCTTCTCAACAGAAACACCCTTGCAAGGTGCAACTGCTACCTGACTCCTCAACACTATGCCCCATGTTATTTACCTATGATTCTGTATTAATTGTCTTTAGAAATGTTTTACTTGGGATCTGCAGTTTTGAGTTGTGTGCACTTTAGAATAACATTGCCTGCATGATAGACCATCTAAATACCAGAGGAATAACTATTCTAATAAAGCACTATTCATGCCTGTTATCTTGACAAAGTAACTCTATTCCCAGAATACTGTGGTGTTCCATAAAGATAAGGTTTTTTTTTTGAAAAATTCCATGTTACATCTGGTACAATTGGAAGTATTAATACTACACTTAATTTCAAAAGAAGTTTGTTGAAAATAACATAGTCATAATTAAATATAGGTAACTGATAAGACCTGCATATTTCACTAATCCATACAGCCCTACTCCTTTGTCACACAGGAAATATAGTCACTTTCATATAATAGAAATGATCATCACAGTTTGAATGACCACCAACTGACCCTGACTTTTTTTTAAGATTTAAATACTAGAAAAATGGCCCCTTTTAGAATTGCTACAAAACATAATAGCCAATACTCCTTTCACATTTAAATTTTTTTTTCCTGAAGAGAGAAGTGTATTTTATAGTGTTAATTGTATGTTCTATCATTATGCATATGCAGTGACAGTTCTGTGGATATGCAGATTGTATTTTTGAAGCTGAATAAAAGGAGGCAATTTCTTTTGAGATACTTTCCCTTGTTTCTACTTTTTCAGATTATGATTTAATTGTATGATTTTGGACAGTAATAGAAATCCTTTCTCCCTGGATCCTAGTTCCCACACTGGCACCGCCGCAAGGTCCCTGCCCCAGAGCAGCAACTCCCCATGCAGTTGCGTACCTTACCAGTGGTGCTGGGGCGGTCTCTATGGAAACCCTGGCCCCACACTGTCACTGCACTGCCACTACTGGGGTCTCCATAAAACCGGCCACAGCGACTTGGGCAGGAGCTGCTGGGAAATGGAGTCTAGCCGTTGGCTAGATCTGCCGTTTTGCCCACCTCTGTTCTATCCTCTGACATCAGACACAAAACAGATGACAACTATAAGGAAGTTTTAGAAATGGTTGTTCATATTCTAAGGAACATGTGGGATTTTCCAGGGAATGGAAAAGGTAACAAAATATGCAGCAAGAAGGCTCGCTTGCCTTTTGAATAGTTGGTTTAATTCTGTAATTGAAATTTCAAGGAAAAAAACCAGTTCCATAAACTAATTACAGATATGTCCTGCAGTCCAAATTAATGGAAAAAAACCTGGTTAGTTTACTGTTGTACAGTTTATTTTGCAGATCACATGAATACATATATAAAATGAGTAAAAATGCTAATAAATATTAGTAAATATAGAATTAAGAATATGCAATGTGTACAGTTTGATGCTGTGATTGAAACTTCACAGCAACAACTGTTAGCAGTTAATCACAGATGTTTAAAAAAAGAAGCCACTACCCATTCATAATTCAATTACTTGAGATTGTCTCAGTTATTGCTCATCATGGAACTTAATCATTTTTTGTTTAGGAGGAACAGATTTTTAATATAAAAAGCAAGGAAACCTTTTTTGTGAAACAGACTCATCACCAATACTGTAAATTATAAACAGGTTTCATGTCCCCAACCCAAGATAAAGATAAATAATTTAAAGTCAAAATAGTAGTGAAGTACCACAAACACTAGTGTCTTATTTACATGTCTTTATTAATAATCTTGGAGATAGTACAAGTAGAATTTTAATGAACTTTACATATTTTTCTATGCTGGGTGGAAGTTGAATTAAAAATAAGCAAACAAACAAAACCACTTAGGAATGAGAAATAATAGGGAGAACCCCCAAAAAGGGAAAATAATAAATTAGAGAAATTCAGTAAATCTTTCATTGAAAGATGTGTGCAAGAATAATCCGGAACACTAGGTGGTAGAAACCTGAAAGGCAGTAATGCTTGGAGACCTGGATAATGATAGACCACAAACTACTAGGATTTATAGTCTTATAGCAAAATATGCTAAAGTGACTTGCTTCCACATTCACAGGTTATACTTTATAGAGCAGTCTTCATAGTAGGGCTTGAGTGGGGCTGTTCCCACTATACTGTCTTCTGTTTTAGGCAGCTTATTCCCAGAAGGATCTTGACAAATATAAGGGAATTCAGAAGAGAAACAAAAGTAATCACAAGGCTTTATTATATTGGTATATGAGAAAATGAATTAAGAACTGAATATGCCTTTAGTGTGCTGTAAATGACATATGAATAATCTATACTTTTTAATAAAGTTTAAAAAATAGTACTCACATTTGACCGTTCTCCTCACTTTTAAAAACAGTGATCATCATTCTTTTCGTTGTAATACTTGTTCCTGGTAAACAGAACAATTTTTACCCAATAGACCAAATTTTCTTGAACAACCATTTTGTTGTTGAAAAAAAAATTTGATAAAGAGGAAAAACAAGGCATTTCCTTTTTATTAAGTTCCTTGGATAGCCTGGATAGCATATGAAGAAATAGGGCCATTCTGGGAAAAGTGAAATGTATGTTCTCTTTACTCTTGCATTGGCGAAGAGTGGATTGGATTATATTAATGGTCTGTGATTATTAAAGTGGGTTTGGAAATTAATCAGACCTCTCTCTTTCTCCTCTCTTCTAATAGTTGCTTTGTTTTTAAAAGAAGCCCTCCTTTTCACCTTCTAGCTTTCTTTATGACCTGGATACATTTTCCAGTAGTTTACTACAGTCTCTTCCTCTTTTGTTTTATACTGTTTTCCTCTTCTAAGTCGCATTCTCTCCTTATCTTACATCATCTCTTTGTCCCTTGTCTGCTCCTATATATTACCTTCGTTTTATTTCTTCCTCTTGTGTTCTCCCTCTCTCATCCTCTTTGTTCATGTTTTTCAGTTGTTACCTTCAGAAACATGTTTTAATTCGTTTTCTGTGATCTTCCCCTTTCTAATGTGCTTTGCCAAGAGATTAAGGTGGGTGTTGAACTCAATACTACCTGTCGGAGGGAAGGAAACGCTGTATATGGAATCAACACATACCAAATCTCTCTCTTTGGCTAAGTACTGACAGTCAAAAAGCCCAGGGCAAAATCAATTCAATCTTTGCAGGTTAATCTAAACTATGTAGATTGAACAGATATACAAGTAAACAGACATTAATTTTTGATTTGGGAAATGCAGCCACATGTCTACAGTGGCCCAGGCCAGAAGCTGAGGTGTGCTGGAGCATACCTCCCTGCTTGGCTGGAGTCAACAATTTGGGCCAAAGCTAGCCTACGCTGTGAGGGGAGGTTTGTGGGGAAGGCGCAAAGCATCCTGGGAGGCTGGGGGACTGTGAGTTAATTTGAATCTGGAGGGGATCTGGGAGAGAAATTCAATAAACCAATTTAACCTAAATCAGTTAGATCAGATACTGCATCCATGCAGGTTTATCTTAAAATGGTTTTGGCCATTTGCATCCATTTGTATTAATGGTGATATGTGCATCAGCACTGAGAAAATGGTGGCAGTGTGCTTTTGAACTAATTAATCAAGTCTGCTCTGACACGCCAGATCTCTGGCATGTTGCAGCATGAAAAGGTATGTGTACAAATACCCTTATACCGGTTTGTGTCGTTCCTATCCCTAGGCCTGAAGGTAGAGGGAAATGTAGTTTCTGTGACATAGATAAGATCAGCACAAAGATCTGGGTAATGGTGGTAAGCTAAAAATAAATAAGAGGTTTGATATTGACTTCATTTTTTCTTCTTCCCATGAAGTAGTTTTCTATGTAGATTGCCCACCCAAGTGTGAACTCTGAGAAGCATGCACCTGGATGTGAGAACCTTGTGTTTTATCTGTCTCCCTATTTCACTGACATTTCCCAGATGTTGTCTGTGCTTTTATTTTCAAACCATTAAAAAAAATGTTAGTCTCTTATACTGACCAAGCATGTTCCATTCATTTTATATCTGTCACATTGACTAATACTTCTTAATGACTTTTTCTTACTGAAATGTAAAACAGGTTGTTTCCTCTGATTTCATATGTCAGTACTAGGATTGCAAAATATTTGATCTTTTCACCTCTCTTGAAGCTCTTCTGTAAAACAACACTTTGTGAATTAACTTGGCCTTATATTGAGTAGCATCATAGAAGATGTGATGCTGAGGCACTTTTCATTTGTAAAATAGGATAATTTGTTGTACCATGTAGATTAGTTCAGGCTCCAGGAATGTATCAAAAGCCCACTGTTTAACAAATGACTAAACTTTTCTGGGCTTGTTTAAACATTTAAAGTCTTTCCATATGAAACTGAAAATCTCTGAATCAAGATTTTCTTTAGTATGCTAATTGCTGTAGAATTTTATCCTGAAACAGTCAAACATTACAGGTAGCCCAGCAAAGGATCTGATCAGGTTTTCCTAAGGTACAAAAAAATCAATATTGGGTTTAATTATCTTTCATTTTTCTCATTTTATTCTTGGCAGGGAAAGCAGTCTTCTAATCTTTTTTATTTTTATTATAACTTCTACTATATGATATTTCATTAGGGGCACAAGAAGAAAGTAAGATAATAGTGTTAATTACCATGCCGTTGAAAAAATGAGGCAAAATGTACTAAAATAACCATAGGAAACTGGTGGCTTAATGTTTATGTTTTAATTAGACTAAAAGTAAAGAAAAGAAAAAATAGTTCTGCATAGCATATATAAAGGGGTATTTTACCCCTTTACCTTTCTTCACTTTGCTCATCTTACAATCTTAACTTTGAGCTCAAATGCTAGACTTTGAACTGTAGGTGAGGAAGGAGCATCTGAATAGTCCAGTCATCCTTCTGGCTTTATCTGTACTGCACAGGTAATCTTAAGTGATTGGCTTCCACGTCTGAGCCCTCAGGGTACCTTAGCCTGGCTGGTAGGTCCTGTTCCCACCTCCCTCCCCACAACCCCACCCATATCATCATGTCTATAACATGTCTGCTCTTGAGCACATGTCTTGGGAGATTTCTGAGGAGGGAGAGGGGACAAAGATGAAGTAGAGTTCTTTCCTAGTTAGTTGTGTCCTTCTATTTCTCAAGTTATAGAATTCTATAATTCTATTAGAATTAGAATTCTATTCTCAAGAAATAGAATTCTATTTCTCAAGGGAGAAGAGTGGGAGGAGCTTTGGAGAACTATTTGAATTCAAGTGAATTAGCAGAATCTTTATTACAAAGTGGGCATAATTCAGTCCGATTTAAATCTGTGCCCAGTCTCTAAACTGTATTAGACTCTGAGGCAGGGTCTACATGTGCATTAATGCGCCATTGCTATGGCACATTAAGTTAGTACCTCTAATATGAAGTTCTACATAAATGCTCAGTGGCTGGTGCTAATGTGCAGTAGCAACAGCACACAGTCTTTGTGATTGTTAATGAGCAGTAGACTAATTCTACTGCACATTAGCACATTAGCATGGTTTTTGTTGTGACATGTGACTGAATAAACTAGCTTGGCTTAATGCACCTCCACACCTGGATCAGAACTTTTTTGGCATGGGACAGGTTGAAGGCTAAATTCTGGGTAACAACTATATCTATTTAAAATTTAAGGGGGATTTTAGGTAGACAAAAAGTAATTACCCAAGTTGACAGAGACTAAGAAAACAAGTGCCATACTGGGTCAGATTTGTTGTCCATCTTCTGACAGTGGCAGGAAGGGGATGCTGTAGAGCAGGGGTGTCAAACTTGTCTGGCCCTGCCAGCCAGGTAAGTGGCATGGGATCAGACCATGGGCCAGATGAATGGTGGACAGCTGGCCTCTCAGCTTCCCCTCCTACCCCCACTCCTGACCCATTCCAGTCTGGACCCTATAGGAAGAAGTCCAATATCTTAGGCACTTGGTTGTTACCGTGGGAGGAAGTTGCAGTGTCAGGCTTCTTTCTTCAGTGTTGCTGGGATTCCAGCACCCAGTTCTCACTACAGCCATGGGAAGGTCTCCCCCATCAAGGCTGCTGACCATTTGCCCCAGCTGTGCAGGCCAGATCCAGCCCATGGGCCATATGCTGCTGTACCTCGATTGTCCTTTTTATTCTACCCTTTCTTATTCTACCACATCCTTTTTGAAATGCAAAGACCAGAACTATGTAGTCTTCAAGATGTGGGTGTACAATGGATTTGTTTGGTGGCATGATATTTTTGTTTTCCCTTCCATTCCTAATGATGCTCAACATTTTTTTTAGCTTTCTTAGTCTCTGTTGTATGTTGAGCTAATGTTTTTAGAGATATACAATGACTCAAAATTCTCTGTCCTGAGTTGTAACAGCTAGTTTAAAATCTACCACTGCACAGATTATTAATTCTTAATTTTTCCTATGTTCGTTACTTTGCATTTTTTGTGACTGGAGTTCATCTTTTTTTTTTTGCCCTCTCACTTAGCTTGATGAGCCGTTCTGCAGCTCCTGTCTGTCAACTTGGAATTTTGAGTATGTTGCACTTAGACCTCCAGAAAAGGCCACAGGGTCATTCGTAATCATGAATTGCCAGTACCTTATTCAAAAGATAAAACTCCAGTAAAGAGTACTCTGTCATAATTAGTTTTACTTAATCCCAGTGTTGTTTCTCTAGGAAGCATGCTACTTACTGAAAACTTCTTCCTTCAGTAGTGTCATTAGAAGTTCTTATTTTAAGTAGTGACCAGGTGTGGAAAAGTATCCTTATTAGTGAAGCACTGACAACTTTGGATGCTTACCTAAAGGGTAGGTCAGACGTGCTAGAGGTAGTTAAATTAACAAATTCACTTTCCATTTAGCCTGCCTTAGAAGTTAGAAATTTATTTTAGTCCATGTTAGAATACTGATTAGTTCAAAGATCTTATTCATGATTGACTCTAATATGATTTAAACCTACATTTTAGAAACAAAAATATCATCTGTACTTTCATCCATTTTTCCCTTAAACTTTACACCAATAATAAGAGCAGATCCTTTTTCTGCTGTAAGAGGAACTTGAGAAATAGAACTGAGGGAAGTCTGCATAGAGTCCAGCTCTGGGCAGGGCCAGAGAATTTATTGATGGTTGGATTATCTGGTCCCATTCTCCTCCAGCTGACCATGCCACCACCTCCTTAGGAGGAGTTCTGTGGCCATGAAGAATTCCTTCAGCTAGCAGGACTAGTGGCTTGAGAGCAGCGTCCTCTCGCCCCATGAATTCCATCAGCCAGTTACTTTTGTTGACCCCAGCAGAGAAGGTTGCACCTAAGTGGTTAGGAAGATACCCTGGCAATTCATGATATGACTGTCTTCAGGCCATTGTATTGCAGTTATTTTCTCCATGAAAAAGCTTTTTCTGTCTGTTTTGTTTTTAGTAAGAGATTTTTAACCATTTATAGAAATATTGAAATGCTTAGAAAGCATCATGTTTTGGTGAATCTAAGGTGTTTGGCCTTGTACTTTGCAGTACATCCCTATTGCTGAATCTTGTGCCTGTGATATTGATCTCAATGCATTCTTTGTCCTGTTTAGAGATTTCCTGAGGTGCCTGCAGCACAGAGTATCATCTTACAGCTAAAATATATATACTGCCTTAACATAAAAAAGATCACTATATTACCATGCCAGCATTTTGCCAATGCTATTTTAAAAAAGCATTCACTTTTGCTTTTTACATTCAGTTCTTGTTTACATGTTACATATTTTCTTTTACTTTCAAATGCAGTTAGCCCTTCACATGCCCTGATTGCCCTAGTATATGCATGTATATGTATGGTAGATGATATCATTTATGTGTATGTGCCTTATATTTGTCACATGTACTGGTGAGCACATATAATGTGTGAATACTAAGGGCTGTTCTTTGTTTTTCATGTCCCCTTCAAAAGGTCTAGCTGTGAGCCTTGTTTATGGAGCTCATGTATGTTAAATTGTGCTCTTTAAATGCCTTTTATATTTACAATGTTCCCTTTTCATTTATAAAGGGCTTGTTTGGCACAAAATCTCATCAGAAACAATCCATTGTTATTTCACGTAGGTTGCCCCAAACTTAGGTTTTATAGAACATTTACAGGAGATATTAGATGCCAATACATGTGTCAGACAGAAAGTGGCAGCTGCTTCGTTAATGTATGGCAGTATCCCATATTAAATCAAATGGCAAATGGACAGTTTGACAGATTCTGTCATAAGTGCAGGCATTATTACAATCATTATAGAACCAAGTTTTAATTTTTTATCTGAAGTACATAATGTTGGGCTTGCAAAGTCTTCTTCCATCAGATCCCAAAACAATGAATATTACTTCTCTAGCTTTTTAGCCTAACAAAACATGAGCCATGTTGGCTAGTTCCTTGGGGACAGTGCAACTATGTTTATGGCTTCCTCTACATATTATGGGTTAGGGTCTATGAACAGAATTTCCATTTGTGAACACATCATTGTGGATAGCACTCAGTGCTATCTTTTCATTTTGATTGATAGTTCTGGTTTTGCACCATCTGGCTTCTGATAGACTGCATTAATCATATCCTGAACTAAGAAAGCATAGGCATGATTGTTTAAGAAGTGTGTGTATATATAAACATATATTTTATAGCTATTTATATGTAGTATAAATATAATAGTAACACCAGTTATTCATTCACTCTACAAAACAACAATAATCCCTATGTATGCTTATGTGTGGATGTGTGTGTCCATATCATATGTATATATGCCTATTTATACACACACACACATATTATTTTTAAAACATATTGTTTTGTGTTTGTTTTCTAAGATTATTTTTAATTAACGTTTGCAGTCACTTTTTTTCCATAGCAGCTATGAACTTGACTGAAGTTGGTTTTCTTTGTTAAGTCTTAGTACATCTTCTATATCACAGACTCTGTTGCTACTGCTTTAGTGAAGCCCTGAAGGCAATATAAGGTTCTTTGGTCCTGCTTTAGATAAAACTCATCATTTTGCAGCAAATATGTTTTGAGATGACAGTAAGTATTCTCCACCCTGGATGTCATAATGTTTTCAGCTTGTAATGTTTTTTAAACTTTTGAATTGCAATATATATATTCTAATTTTGGTGAAGTCAGGGACCCTGACTTATACACAGAGATGTACAAGAGAGTAATTTGTCATGATCAAGATTTATGATTTATATCTCACATTAGCATAGTTAAGCAAATAAAAATCCCTTTGTTAATGCTAATTATTGATTTGGGGCTCACAATGAACATTAGGAATATGTGCCTTTACTGTTGCAGATATTGGCAGTTGTGGACCTAAAAGAGACTTTTCTTCCAAATGTAGGGGGGAAGCCACTACCCTGTCAAGTCAAGGTTGAACTTGGTAACTCATTATATGAATAGATAGACTCACACAATTTCTGTTTAGAATTTCTAGTTTACTAACAAGTTGTACACATTCACCTCTTTAGCTACTGCAGCCTTCCTCAGTACATATCAGTGTGGTTAATAGGGAACTCTCACTATAACCTCTCCAACTAAGACTATGAATTGAGTTAGCATCCAGAAATTCCTTGCCCTTCAGCGCCTGCACTTGAGGTTCTCAGAGTGTTGGTTTTTTTCCTCCCTGGCACCTCTTGCATTTAGTTTTTCATGCATATAGTCTTAACACAGGATTATTAAAAATAGAGACAGGAATATTAGTAAGGCAAAATGTACAGTCTGCATAGCATGCCTCATCTGAATATTTGGTGAAATTCAGGTAAGTTTCTTTCTATGCTGGGGATATAGACTAGAACATCTGTATAGAAACCAGATGATGTGCTCTTTTCCTGATCTGGCACATCTACTCTAAGTGGGGGACCTGCTTCTCATACCAGTGTTAGAGTTCTTTTATATATATATCAGAATCAGAGAGAATTTGCATTGGGCATACTATCTAAAGGAGAAGTCTTTCCTCCTAGGTTAGGGACAGAAGTTACACATAAACCAGCTTATGTGATCAGAAACTGATTTAAACCTGTAACAGAACAGAACCTAAATGCACACAAACCAGTTTCAAAATGGCTAAAACTGGTTTAAGATAAACCTGATTGAACGCACTATCAGACTTAAATGATTTGGGTTAAACCTCTCATAAATTTAAATGATTTGGGTTAAACCTCTGTTTAACCCAAACCTCTGTTTCTTATGAAACCTCTGTCCCAGATGCCTTCCTGGTTCAAGTTAAATCAGTCCCCCAGCATTCCAGGATGCTTTTCAGCCCTGGGCTGGGCTGTCTACTCCCAGGAACAGGGCTGGCCCTGCCCCTCAGCTCTCTAGCCAGAGCAGTGAGGGCTGGCTGACAAAAGGGTGGGGGGGCAAGCCCAACTGGGGATGGAACCCAGCGACACTGCTCCCCCCAGGCAAACCAGCTGGGGTCTGGGGGGGAGGGTGGTTAAACACCTCTTCCCCTGCTCAAACTTACAGCTGGCTGCAACTGTGGACTACAAATCCCAGGGCACCTGGAAGCAGGAAGTGACGAGAAACCCTGCAGAGTCCTGCTCTTGTAATTCTGGACTCCAAATCCCAGAGACTTTGGAAGCAGCAGGAAAAGGAAGTGAAAACACAGCCAGAGAGCTGTGCTCTAGCACCCCCCAGCTTCTGGCCTGAGCTACTGCAGGCATGTGACTGCATTTCCTGAATCAAATAGACGTATCTGTTCTATTCTGTTAAAATTTAGACTAACCTGCAAAGACTGAATCGATTCAGCCTAGGGCTTTTTGACTGTATTTAGCCCTAATGCCTAATTTGTTTCCCCTCATTACTTCTGGAAGTGTCCTCCATCTTGTCTGAGCACAGCATTTCACCAATTACATTGAATTGCACATTAGACAATACTTAACAAACAAGTTAATTAACATTTTATTTGAATGTTATTTGTTCTTAGGTATAGGTATTAAATCACAATCTTATCTTTGGTGTGCTCATTTTTTCCTTAGATGATCACATAGCATGGATTTTTTCTTTTTAAACCCGATGTTCCATCTTACCTTGCTATGATATATAAATTAATATAAGTATAAATTATTGACAGACTGAAGACTTTCTTCACATAAACATGTTTTAATTTTAGATAGATTTATGTTTTTATTCATTTGCCCTAGTTTGTGGTAAAGAGTTCTGAAAAAATTATGACTGGCAAAAATTTACTGCAAAATTGAACATCAAGATTGCCAAAATCTTTTATATAGACCTTGCATTTACTAAATGTTGGCCATTCAGAATTAATTTTTCTATACTTTGGTATATGCTGCAGGTTTATTTAGTCTATTTCCTTATTTTAAGTTTCTACAAGACGGAATCTACAATTTCTCATTAAAAGAGGTTAGGTAGAAATAGTTGTCAAGAAATTCTCTCAGATGGTTTATTGAAAAAATGGGTGCTGTGCCAAATTTGGCCCACCTGGACATGTCATCTATCAGACAAGAATGGCCTGACTCATGAAATTTCTCTCATGTGTTTTCGGTGCTTCCTCTGGTACTACAGAATATAGAGGAGAAAACAATCTCATTTGAATTTGGAGAGATATAGGATAGGGAAGTAAGCTAAGAGACAGGGTGGAGTATAATAAGGTCAAGCTGTAGAGAGAAGGGACATCTTGACAGGTAGAGAGATGTTGGGGACTAGACAGAAAGCTTTGAAATCATGAACATACTCTTCCAAAGTTGGAAATAAAACCCTGGGTTCCCAAGTCTCAACGTTAATTG
Organism: Caiman crocodilus; assembly: GCA_030014935.1. Taxonomy (NCBI): domain Eukaryota; kingdom Metazoa; phylum Chordata; order Crocodylia; family Alligatoridae; genus Caiman; species Caiman crocodilus. The sequence goes on along the minus strand of JAGPOW010000261.1, from coordinate 107,242,010 downwards.
CTACGCAAATGTAATTTAAACCAAACTTTCATAGGCATCTACCAGTTTTGTTTGTCATTTTCAAATTGCCCATTTTGAGACACTTAAGATCTGATTTACACAACTGCAGCTGAATATCAGGAGCCATGAATTAAACTTAAGAAATTCTGAATCATGCTCAGTATTTTACCTGTATTTCAAATTGGGCACACAAAAATAGTAGACTTTTTTTGCAACTTTGACCTTAATCACTGTGTGTTATGGTAAAATGGGATCAATAATATAATCTCCTGTCATGGGTAAGCTGTGGTAATAGTTTTACTCATAAGAATTTTATGTCACAGTGATGACCTCATAAGAGCTCATTCTTGAACATCTTCCATCTTTACTTGGTGATTGATGCTACAGCACTTGATGTTGTAAGAATATGTAACAAGTGGGCATCCTGGGGCATCTTCCTGTATGCCTGCCCACTTGTTTTTGGGCCAACCACATGCCTGTCTTTCCTGCCATACCTTGCAGTCCCGGACTGATAGATTGATCTTAATCGAGCAGGAAGCTGCCCTTTAGCTGCCCTGATGATAAGGCCTCTCTACATCCTCTGACTTTGCTTTTATGTGTCCCATGCTTCATAGATGTTTTATGGCCTAACAACCAGCCTTCTCATCACAAGGCTTAAAAACCAGCTTCATCATCACATGGTTTAACAACCAGCCTTGCAACCACCTGCAGCTGTTTGCCTGCTGTCTATGCCCCTGTAGGTAGCAGAGCCCAGGGTGATCTGTTACAGTGTATTCTTTTCATGTAGGTGTTTTGTGGGTTTTAACATATATCATGCAAACCAGATATGAGAAAAATATATGCAGAAGTCACCACTGCATATATTATAAAGACTTAGTGGAAAGGTGGGGGGAGGGAGAGGAAGATACCAGTACTTGGGAAAATAACAAATCACTTCTTTGGCAGCTGATTGACAGATGCTTATTTTGGTATTTTTCCTTTTAACTTTGAGAAATATTACTAAATATATTTTTAAAATAGGTACAGGGATTTTTTGTTTACTGAAACTCAGTTTTCAGTTTTGGTAATATTTTCAGTAAGGCTTTTCATTTAAAAAAATCTTATTTAAAATTGTGGAATTTTCATGTAAAAGAATAATTTCGGGGGTAATTTTTTTTTTTTAACAAGATATTGTTTCAAAAAAACCCTTTTCTTTCAAAAAATCCAAATGAAGTGATTTCATACTTCTGACAGGCACTTGTCCTGGTGGTAATAATATATGGAAATAAGCCACTGGACATTTTAAAAAGAAGATGAGACCCTCACGGTATTTGAAAATGGCTAATTAAGTTTGAAACATCCACTGTAATAATTTACATCTGTACACCTTAGTACAGGATGCTGCAGAGCTTAATATTAGTATTAATTTGTTCTGAACTTCTGATGGACAACTTCATAGTTTTTCTAGAAAATGCTTGTGAGCTGTTTTTTGCCCCATTTCATATGCATTTCCTCAGCCAAAAATCCCTCATAAATGAGCTTGTAGATATTTTGTTGTTCTTCTCTTTATCCCTCTTGTCCAGTGGTTCTCAGCCTTTTTTGACCTGAAGCACCCTGCACTAGACTTGACGGACTCAAGGCACCTTTCCATAACTCCTGTAAATCGAGTGGGCCCCAGTTAAAAAAAAAAAAAAAAAAAGTAAATATTACAGTGCTTGCTTCACTGAAGATGGGTTGGGCAGTTAGGGGTATTGTTCAGGCAGGGACAGGCCTGAGCATGCATTTATCTACTTAGCTTATCTGCTTAGTTCCGTACACCTTGCTTATATCCTCACACCTTCAAAGGATGAGTGCCCTGGCATCCTGATTGGGAACCACTATTCTGGTCCATCTACCTTCAAAGAGACTAAAATATTCATTTACATAAAAATCCTATTTGGACCATAGCAGACAAGTTGACTGGAAGGAGTGAAAAGATTCACATGTGCCTCAGCCAACTAAAACCTAACTGCCTGTTCTAACTTTAGCTTTACCAGCCTTGACAGTGTCTCTTAGGAGTAAATATTTATGAGGTTTATTTTGAGGCATTTGGCTTGGTTTCCTTATAATTAAATATTGTAGTTGGTGACAAAATTAATGTTGTACTAGAAAGTTGTCTGGTGTAATATTGCAAGAACTGGTTCCTGAGGTAGGCAAACTTAAAGACCCTTTAATCATTTTTTTAAAGTCCCTAGCACTGCATTGGTGGTAATAGACATCCCTCTGTCTCGTATTTGTTTCCATTGTTTTCTTCAAATGCTTTCTGAAGATGACTTCATTATCTTTTTTAACATATTGAATATTTCCTTATTTGCTTATTTTAAAGACAACAGTTTGTGTGCAAGGAGATCGTGATTCACCAATCATGCTAAATCAAGTGTGGAAGCTGAACATTAGAATGCCGGTGGAGCAAAGCCTGCTTAATTCACAGCTGCATATGCCCTCATTTCATATGTATCCCATGGAAGATGTCAAAAGCTGCTTCTTAGCCACAGCTCTTTATAAAATTGTACCCAGTATTACCCATTCTAGATAGGAAACCAGCAATTGATCTTAAAAATTTCTTTCATCCTTGGCTCTGAACTCCTCCTGCTATAAAGAACTCTCATTTTGCTTTGCCAAAATGATCATAACAATTAGACCCTCAGAAGCATTGTGGAAGTCAAACGAACTGAAAAGAATGAATTAAGTACTACTATCTGGTATAATCAGTGCCTTCATAAGACTCCTCTTCTGAGCAGTACGCTGGCCTTGCTGATTCTGAAAAAGCTTGCAGTCCTGTTTCCTACATTCACTTGAAGAGTATCCCATTATGAAGGTAACAGTGACCAAACTCCAACTATTTTAACATTTAGTACTGCTCCAAACCAGGCTATAGGCTGGGGCACAGTCCACCTTGCTAAGATGCATAACCTGCTTTTGGCTTTCAGCAAAGGACAAATAAATATGCATTGCACAAGAGGAAATTAGAAGGACATTTTGAAACTAGGACATGCAAATGCACTTACTGGGATATATGTCCAGGAGCAAATTCAGGAAATTCAAATTCAGCAAATTCAGGAACAGGACAGAGGGCAAACCCTTTCCCCCTTCTTCGATCTCACCCTGGTACCTTTTTTTGTATGTAGAACAACAAACACCCATGTCCTTGAAACACTTGCACTGTTTTTTAACTGGTGAGTGAAGTGGTTGAGTTCTAATATTTCTAATATTTGAGTTCTAATATTACCATATTAGAACCATATTAGGTCCCATATTAGGTTCCATATTACCAAGAGGTCTTCTGCTCAGAGTGGGCTACAGCTGGTTATCTTTTTAGTCTTCAGCCTGCAGCTGGCACTAAGAAATAAGGTAGAAACTAAGTTTTCTCTTGATGTTTTAGTATGTATTGTCGTACGTATATTGCACTAGTGGAAAGGGCCTATATACTCAGAAGTACCAGTACCACTCCAAATAAAAAGTGTTATATGGTGCCACTCTCCCTTCTGTATCTTGATTTGTCCTAGCTATGAGGATTCTTTTGCTTTCCATTACACTTAACAGCTCCTTATTAATACTATTGAACTTTTACAGTAGTGCTAGTAACATTATCTTACATGCTGTTTTCTCACACAGTATTTTTTTGGTTCTCCCTTTTTTTAGATTTCATTATCACTTTCTGTGTGAAGGGAGTTGTAAGTAGCCAGCCTCTTTAAATTCTTCATTGGCTGCCTGTTCTTACATGTCTGTCTTGTTCTCTGCCAGGTTTTTCTGTAAGAAAGCACTGGCATGTAGAAGAGTGGACTGAGTGCCCTTTCCATGGACTTTTCTTTTCAGTATGGTCTCAATACTTGGCCTGTATATTAAAGGCAGTTATTACACTTTAGTATGATAAAATGGGGTGGAGGGTTATGTGAAAAACAACCAAAGATATTTAACAATTATTTTAAATCATTCTTAGGGTTTTTTGTTTTGGGGTTTTTTTTTAAAATCAGTGAAATTTAACATGTGTAATTCATGTTGCAAGGGTATTATTGTTAGTTCTAGAAAAATGTAACAGCAAATAATAATTCTAAAAACCCCATCCCTTAACTTTCCTGATATTTCATGAGGACTTTGTGCAGGTTTTCATAACAATTTAATCATGAACATTGCTTGCTAGTCAGTTCTTTTCTGGACACGTGTATTAAAAAACAAACAAACAAAAATAAATTCTCCTGAATGTGGACCTCCATTGAGCATGTTATCTACAGGGATCCTGGTTTTCTTTGATTAAAAAAAAATCCAACGTTCTCTGCCTCAAAAAAATCCCCCAAAAGCCACATTTTTCCATGAGTAAAACAAAAAGTCATATCAATCTAAATAACACGTAGTGGTGTTTTGTTTTAATCATGGAAAATGTGGATTTTGGAGGAGTTTTTAAGCAGAGGATTTTGGATTTTTTTTGTCAGAGAAAACCAGGATCCCTGGTTATCTGACTGAATAATGTGCACACACTGCCATTTTTTTAGCTGACATATTGCATTATGACAGATCTGCATATGCAGTAATATTTTTTAAAAATAATCCAGCAGGTACATCAAAATATCTGATAGGCATGGGAAAATTATATTGTGAAACCTTTTTAATTCAACATGTCTTAGCTAAAGCAACATAACGATTCATATTTACAAACAGAACATTGTTATAGCTGATGGAGTTGCTTTGTCTTTAGTAGTGGAGTACCCTTGTATTCCTATACATTTAAATTATTTCTGTCATGAGCACTCCCACTTCATTCATTGTGTAAGACAAACTTATCTTTAGAAAAACATCTGCTTTTTATTTATTTGTTTTCCTTTCCCAGAATCTTCGATAGTTCTAACAATGAAGAGAATATAACTCATAGTACATGTAGGTTGCACTTACCCTGTGGAACAGTCTCCTGTCTTGTAATCTTGCAAAAATGTTCCTACTTCTACAGGAAGATTTAAAAGAACATATACATTTGTTCTCTTTTCAAAAGCACTATGTTTCTTAAACTTCATTAGGAGAGAGAAATCCCTAGCAGCTTATTTCTACAAAAAAGAAAGAAAAATGGTGTGAACTCCAAAAGAAAAATGTCAGATGCATGTGATTATGTACAGACATGTGAGCAGGACTTAGATAAACAAATCCACATCAGCTAAGTCAAAAGCTATTGTTCTGATGTGCAGTGAACAACAAACTGGCAACTGCTGTGGCACACACATGCACCATCTGTCTTGCAAGCACTGCCATACTGAGTCTCCTTTGTATTTAATAGTTTTACCCTTTTAACTAAAACATTGTATGTAATATACAGTATCAGGGCTGGTTCCCATTTGAACTAGTTTTTCATCAATAGTGTTTCTGGTCTCTGAGGAGATGATTGTATATGTTAAACGTGCATGTGTGTGTGTGTATATGTATATATTTATATATCTTACACATTTATAGCTGTGTGTGCTATGTATATACAAACACAATATATGTAGGTTCAGTTCAGCCCTATCGTATATAAAAAAAACCCATATATAAAAAAGCAATAGCAATAATCTGCATTTAAAAATCAAACAGTTATTTTTACTTTAAGTGTATGAAATCAAGGACCTTAAAGATACCTTGATGTTGTTTCCTCCCTCTTTTTCAGGTCAGTATGGACTCATATTATTCATAATATTTATGACCTTTTTTTTTTGCTTTCCTGAAGCAGAATCAGGATTTTTGTGTATGGAGGTTTATTTTTTGCTATTATTTTTTTTCAAATTAAAATTCTGAAGAGATTTTGAAGACACAAGTTAATGTCTTAAACAGTGGTTTTTTTCTCCTCTCATATGTAAGAATTCATTTAAAATGGATTTTTATGTTTCTGCTGCTTTCAGTGGCTCTTACCCAGACTCCTCTGTTTCACGCACTTTGTTTCTGTGAAATATAATTATTTGCAGGCTCGGCCTCTGAATTAAGCTTGAGCTCTAGCACCTTTCATAGTAGAATATTGGACAGCAACAAAAGTACTTGCATGCCAGCTGGCTCTGGTCACAGCTTTGAGTATTTTAAGAGTCTAATGAGTAGGCATGTAATAATTGTAACCGAAAGGCATGTATTACTTCTGAAACTTGCAGCACCTGCCTCTTTAAAAACTTCAGCATTTTTATGAAGCTCACTTATTCAGGGTCTGTCTGCATCAGTAATACAGAATGTACAATAATATCTTAATGTTGTGTTGTTTTCCAAAAAAAGTGACCACACATGAAAGATTTAATTATTTTTAAACACACTTTATTTTAAGGATGTGATATCCACACTAAACCAGTTTGCATTGAGCATGCATAATGAAAGCACAGAGTGTGAAATCATGAATCCCAATTATATGGTGCTTGGTTTTATGTACAGAATGACAGCAAACTGTAACTAAAAACTGAATACAAGCTATGATAGGAAAGCAAATATCCTATATAATTCTGGCAAAGGCAACTTTTTATGTGTTACAGATTTCTAAAGTAGGGCATTGCTTATCTTCAGCTATTCAGAATTATTTTCTTTGCTGACTTTTTGCAGGTAGTGTTTTTCATCTTTAAAATACCTAGTACTTCAGCGTACTTAACTACATATTTTGCCAAAATACACCCTTGTTAATTGTTAGAAGAGTTTGTCCAGGGAGGGGTAGCATTTTAGGCTTGCAGAATTAGATGGACTGTAAAATTCTAGTTACTTTCTGAATTGTCCGGAGACAAATGGCTTGAGAAAAGGGAGGCAATGACATCTTTGGAATTGAGTAATTTACTATTGCCTATAGTAAATTTATGGCTATGCTAAGTTTGTAAATATTATGCTTCTTTAAAAGCAGTTAGATTCTGCAGTTGAAAGTGTTGTGCTAATCTTGTGTAATTTTGTTGTCCTGCCTTTCTCTGAGGCCAGGTATAGACATTATATTTTTACCAGTATAAGTGATTGATAACCAGTCTACACTTGTAAAAAAACAGAAGTTCATCACACACAGACTGGTTTAAAAGTGGCAGAACCCAGGCTAAGATTTGCCATTCCTCCCCCGACCACTAAGGCGAATGTGTGCTGTGTTCCCTACCTATCTCAAATGTGCCACTTACAAAAAAATGCCTAACATGGATCAATTCTGCCTCCAGGTTTTGAATGTCTGTACATGGTTAGAAAGTATTTTTCAAGTTGTGCCAAGCTGCAGAAGATGCTATCTACTGTCAGTAAGGTGTGCCAGGTATTAGGAAGAGAATTAAAGGTGAAAGAGAGACTAGAAACTTGAGACAGATGTGAGAAGTAGTCAAAAATAAGCATGTTTGTTTAACTTTTTTTTCCCTTTTTTTTTTTTAAGGGTCAGGTCCTCTTGCCCTCCAAAAGGGGGTGCAGGCGAGGAGTGACAGCAGGTTTATTATCCTAATAAAACAAAAGTTGGGTGACCCCTATAATCACTGTTTATGAATACCAGTGTGGAGGTGCCACCAGATGTAGCTCAAGAGATTTATTTAGAAGAAAACCAGGGTGTGAAAAAAGCCTGCCAGACAGCATGTCTGCTTCTCTTGGAGGAGAGACATAAATATTCAATTTGCCACATAACACAGAAGTTTGTATGATATATGCAGCAACTGTAAAAACTTCATTGTTTCTCCCTCTAAAACAAAAAGATAGTATAATTACTTGTCTGCTGCTACCTAGAGAACTAAATACAATTATGAATCATGTTCTCTGTCTCTTCTTCAGTGAAATACTTAGGCTTGTTTCAGTTGCTCCAAACGATCTTCTTACATGTTCACCCCTCCCTCCCCCCCAACTCCCAATAAAAGAGAAAACAGCCATAATAACACAGCATGCAGTATTAAGACAGTTAAATAGAGGTTCGTTCCCTGGTGTGCCTTTACTGGGTAGATGTAGAGTATACATGAGCCGTAACATAGTTTCCAGACTTTTGTAGGGTTTTCTTTTTGTGTTACACCCTTTAACTTTCTCTTAATAAATGTATCTTACGAGCAAGTTTCCTTGTTAATTTTGTTTTTCTTTTGTATTTAAATAGGGAATTGTTCCAGAGTAATTTGTATTTTGTGAAATAAAATCCAGTGGAAGTACAGTGTTTTGGTTAAGATTATATAGTCCTCCTACAAGTAAGATGAGACCTCATAGTGAAACAAGCCATTGCTGTAGATAATAATTATCTTTTAAACTAATCTTTTATTAGTTTTATACTGTATGAGAGAGGAATTTCTGTAAGAACTGATAGCCTGTAAAATTGTATTTATTCAAAGAAAGATTATTGTGCAAGGAAGAAGCTTAAAAATCATGTCTTCATTTTTTGCCTTGTTTCATATCATTTCCTCATAAATTCATTCTCTAGACCAAGAAGGTTCGTCCAAGTTTGTGGAACTGTTTATAACTAAATGGGTAATAAGAGCCTCACAACATCAGAATTACCCTGGGGTAATTTGGAGACTTCAGTAAGGCCAGCCTTCTTTTTCCCATACTCTACATAGTGTAAAATATGAGTACAGGTTTCCTTTGCCAACCGCAGGTTTGCCAACCATGGTTTTGAGTATCCACGGTTAATATTCTGTATACCAGGGCAACACAGGGCGAGCAGTGGTGGGTGAGGAGATGCCCGCGTGGCTTCTCTGCTCCCTGCCATGCTGGGTCACAGGGGAGGCAAGCAGGGCAGTAGGGAACAGCAGGCCTGCTTGCTGCTGTGTGGGGTGGGGGCGGGGAAGCGCTATGGTGTTCTGCATGGAGCCAGCCAGTGTGTCCCTTCTCTCCTGTTCCCCCTTCCCCTTCCCCAGTTAAGAGGCAAGTGTGCTGGGAGAGACTCTGCTGTTGCACCCTGGGCGTGCTCCGTCCCCACCTGCTGGTGCGTACCCCCTATATCCTGTCTTAAGTACCCCTAAGGGTACACCTATGCCCAGTTGACCACCCTGTGTATTAAAGGCAAGTAAAATGATTTTTTATACACTATATTGTATAGCATTCAAGTCCCTAACCCCATTTTTCCCATAAGCCTTTAGTTTTACCAACCATGGAACTTTCCGGAACCTAACCCCTGCGGTTGGCAAGGGAAACCTGTACAGCAGGCCTGATTCTGCTCCCAGTAGCACCAATGTAAATGGGAATTATTACCCTTCAAATTAGTGGAGTTACACTTTTGTAAAACTTGTTAAACCTGAAGCTCGCTATGGTCTTATTGCACTCTAAATAATATTTTCCATGTAGACACTGACTTTTAATGTGAGGGTTAGTGACACTGCTGAACTTTGCATTCCAAGAAGCCTTAGATCTCTTGACCCATGTTGTGTCTCAAATGGATGCAGCTGAGATTTTTAGATGAAGGTGAGAGTGGGTGCATCTACACGTGCATTAATGCACCATTGCTCCTGTGCATTAAGATTAGTACCTCTATTATGAGATACTACATAAATGCTCAGTAGCACTAGTGCATGGTCTTAGTGCATTAGCATGGTTTTTGCTGTGATGTGCTAATGTGCAGTAGAATTAGCTTACTGTGCATTATGCATCTCATGCACACATGCCAAGTATCTCAGTGTTTTGCTTATGGAGTCCCCCACTACCACTGGCATTATTAATCTGAGAAGTTTTGCTTGCTCAGAGTAGTGAAACAAGGAATCAGATTTGTGACTGACTAGAATAAAGTGTTGGAGGGCTAAAGGCGATGAAAGAAGGAGAAGGGTAGGGCCAGGGTGAGATAACCAGTGAGAAATATTTTAGAAACAAATGAAGACAGGAGGATAAAGAAGCCCACCGTAATCTGGTAATGTTATGATTTCTGTTAGATGGCTTATTTTCCAGACTTGCCGGGCAAAGTTTCCACTTCTGTTCATTCTGTATAAAAGCAAAGTAGCTATATAACAGAGTTACCAACTCTACCAACAAATTAAATTAAATTAAATTAAATTAAGTTGTCTCAGTACTCTGTGCTGCAAAGTTGTTTAAGCACATTCAGCCATATTAAATGAGTTCTCTGTTTTGCTGGACTGGAGCATTAAGTGACCCTGTTCCCTGAGCTATTCTGGATCCACAAGTACATTAATGTTTTTCACATGGTTCTGAGAGGTCCATGCAGCTGGGTGGCATAATGTGAACATAAAGCTATGATTCACAGCCTGTTTCCAAGCAGTCACATTTTCCTTTTGAAATAGCTGTGAGTGTGTTGAAATCCAGGTTTTCTCTGTATTACAGTACAAGTATTGTTTGCTCTTTATAACAAAGATCAAAGAATATATTCACATTTCAAAAAAAAAATAAGAACCACAAATCTTAACTCATTAAAAATATTGTCCCTCAGCTTTTTAAGCTTAAAACTGTACTATTGTGAATGCTTATTTTTAATGTGGAATATAGATGTTGTAACAGGAAGCCTTCCTGGGGCCAGTCAGAAGTTGACCCACCCACCTGTTTCGGGGCTAATCTCTCTCTCACTTGCCATACCTTGTTGTTCAATAATTGGTGTCTTCATTAGGTGGGAAGCTGCCCTTTGGCGGCCCTATTCTCCTGGACCTATGTATGCAGCTCCAGCCACCCCTGTACTGCATCGCAAGCCTTGCAGATGACACACACATGTACACACACATACATGATGTTCCCTCACACCACGACTGATGCTTCTGGGTCTCACAGGGACTTGCACACTCTCTCTGAAGCAGCAGGTCATTATGCTCACCCTTTAGGTCTTTCTTTCAATCCATACTTGGCCTCCTTGTGATGGAGGACTTACCGGGGTCAGGACTTACCCCTAACTTTCTGGCTGAGCCCCTCTACTCGGCCTCTGGCATCCATGACCTTGCCTTGGCTTCTTCCCCACACATGGGTTCCTACAGTGCCCACTCTAGGGCCACTACACCATGCCCACCGTAGGGTCTTTTCATAATCCTCACACTCAACTACTCATGGCGATGACCTTTGTGCTGCCTTTCAGGCCTATTCCCTGTTCAGCCCTACTCAGCTCCCCTCCCAAACAGCCCTTCAGGCCTACTCCCATTCAACCCTGTGTGGGGCCACCTACATCCCTGCTGTCTGTGTTATGCTCCAGCTTAAGTCTGAATTCGTTGCCCGGTATGCGTGAGCTAGTACGAATACCAGTTGGAAGTTTGAAAGAAAGAAAAAACTTTTATTGCTAGCAATAAAGGTGCAAGGTAGCAAGCACACCCATCACTATTTCTAAGAGTTTTTTATACAGAAATTTTCAAGGGTTAGTAAGCATACTGTTTAGTGATGGTTACAGGTAGGTGATGCAAGAAGTTCTCTACTGAGCATGTCTCTATACCTGTGTTTTAACCATGTACTTCATTTCCATACATGTGTGTTTCATTAG
>JAGPOW010000261.1:107180995-107230575 GCA_030014935.1 Caiman crocodilus | reverse complement strand
GGTACCAGGGAGGCACTATCTTACAGATGTCAGGGAGGTGTTTTGGGACAGCTCGTAAATCTTACATTGCAAATTCCGTCTTGTCAAATCTTCAAGTCTATAGAACCTCATATCAGGGCCTTCACAGCTGCTTTCTTTCTCCAGGGCCACACAACTACTCCTGACCAGGGACCTCTGGGGTCTTCCCACTCTTCAGGCTCAGGTGGCTGCAGCTGTGCCTGGCCCCACTCCTCTCTTGGGGTCTTCCACCCTCTAGGGCTCAGGTGGCCATAGCCGTGCCTGGCCCTTGTACCCACCAAATTGTGGTGGTTAGGGTTAAGGTGCAACGACCCACCTTTCACTGGGGTGGTAACTGGCCTGGCACTTCCTAGGGGCTCCCATGCCACTAGGAGCCCCACCAGGCCACCCATCCCCATCAGAGTGCAGTTTTAGGTCATGCTCAGGACCAGGAGACTCCTAGCCATCCCCATAAGCTCTTGCCCTTACCTCCATGTGTTCTTGCTGCAGCTAAGCTAGGCAGTGCTTCTGCCAGGGCTAGCAGCAGCAAACTGCAGCCTTTATATACCTGGTTCTCAAAATGACTGCTGCCATCAGGCACTTGGTAGCTGCCTGACTGTTCACTGCCACAGATGTCATTGTATGCACTTTTGTTGACTCACCGTGATCTTTTATATATGTTTTCAGAACTTCACATCATTGTATTTAATTAAAACATGATTGGACCAGACGCTCCCAAACATGGAACAAACTCATACAGACAGCGAACTTTTCCAGGTTCGTTTTATGGAATTCCCTTCTCAGTCATGGACAAAGTATGTCACATGCAGAGTCACTATAGGGAGAAGTCTACTGCAGTATTCTGCAGTCTGAGGGGAGAACCCAAGGAAATTGCTTTTTGACAGAGGCCTCCCTACCAGCATCTCCCACACATGCCTGCCATTCCCCGCAGAAGAAAAAAACCTAGAGGGTATTCTAACTCTGGAAGTATGCTGTCCTGCAAAGAAATGATTTCAGACCGTAGGGGAATAGCACTGGAAGCAGCAGATAATCCATGACACTGGCCGCTCTATACCTGTAAGGTACAGACCATGTAGAGGTAATTTTTATATTGAATAGAGTCAGTGTTCTGTGGAGATCTGGCTCTCTGGGTTTTTGTGCTCTTCTTTACTGTGGAAGTCAGTTTCCATGAGGTACGGCTCTGTAAAGGAAATTGCTTATTTCTTTACACTAGTTAGGGGTTAAGTGATACAGTTGTGTTTATTCCTTCTCTGCTTACATCAAACTTATTTCATAAGTACAGGTTGAATTTGTTGGTCTTTGCCTTCTTCCAGCCTTGCATTTATCTGCCTCCAAAAACCATATGTTCAGGACCTAATGGCAGCCTTGGCTAAGAGGTGATTCTGAACTGGAATAAGTTCTTCAGCAGAATGAAGCACCAGGCCTTGTTGTGCTTAACTCTAGCCTGTTTAATTCATGCATTGCACCAGAGATCACCAAATTCCTCCTTAAAACATCCACACAGTCTTTTCAGCCAAACTATTGTACATTTGTTAAATTTAAATAAGGTATAATCTAAAGTAATTTATCCGTTTTCCAGTTGCTTTATAAAATTCCCTTTAGAAGTTATTTTCTAAGTATTCTTTTATAACTGTTTCATTTCTTAGAGATGATCAGACTTATAAGTCACTTATATACTCAGGTTACCTTTCCTCCACCCTGCTTCGTTCTCTTCCTTTTCCCTTCTTTTTCTTCTTTATCCTTTTCTCCTTCCCTTTTTCTTTCCCACTTTTCTCTCTTCACCCCCCCGCTTCTTCCCACCGGATGCAGTCATCTCACCCATGAAGGACAAAAGTATATATGTATTTTTCATTTCTTCTCTTCCTTCTCTCTTATTCATCACCCTGGGTGTGTCTGCGTGTTCATTAATGTGCTGCAGTGACAGTGCATTAAGTTTAGTACTTGTATAGCCAAATATTAAATCAATGTGCAGTAACTAGCACTACTGCACAGTAGCACTGGTGCATGGCTTTTTAGTGACACTAAATGCGCAGTAGCATAATACTACTGCATAGTAACATATTAGCATGATTTTTGCCCTACATATTACTGCACAGTAGAATTGGGCTACTGCACAGTTAGCATCTCATGTAACATACCCCCATCTCAACTTTCTGCCTAGGGTATGGGAATTTACTTTCCCTCTGGCTTAGAGCCTCTTTTTTATTTTAAAAAGTTCTGTTCAGGAAGAAATGAGAATTTTTCTTCCCCCAGACTTACCCTAGTGCCAACAATACCCTCCTACACTCCTGTTTTATGTGAGAGTATTATCTTGGCTCTAAGTAGGAGCGGGTAGAAAATCTGAAAAGGGGAGGAAAATTAATCTTTTAACAATCTTTTTCGGACTGGTTAATGACACTATAGTGTGGATTAAGGCTGTGTCCCAGCATTAGAAATCAGGGCTGCTATTTAAATTATATTGAGAAACATGGAAACACCTGGTTTTATTTACCTTTTGTTTTTCTGAGATAAACCATATTATCTATCTTCAATGAGTTCTTTCAAACTTGCCAACATCTGAAAGCTGTAAAGATGAACATTTAGGAAGAAAATTCAGGGTATACCACCACACACTGCCTTTTTTACCTTCCTAGAAACCGTGGATCGAGGGAGAGTTTTGTGGGGAAAAGCAGAATGAAAATACTAAGGGGGAAAAAAAGTGGTGTTCCTTAGTTATGTGCAGTTGGCGTATAACACCATATCCCCACCTCCTTATTTCAGGAAATCTTTATCACCTTTATTCCTGTGGATAGGACTTAGTGGGAGCATCTACATGAGCTGCTGTGCTACTGTAGTGACCAGCTGTGGCAGTGTAGCTCATTGCTACAGTGTTGTAGTGTTGGTGGGCATGAACCATGACACTGATACTACTGCACAGTATGATCAGAAACAACCCATGCACTGCCAGGACTGTGCAGTAACAACCATACAGTTGGCACATGTAGATGCGCCAAGTATATAACACCTCAGCCCAGTGCTTCTCAAACTTTGCGTTACCGTGACCCTGGAAATGCAGCGGCAATACAGAGAAGTGGGGGTACTTGGGAAAAGGTGTGCCAGCAATGCCATGCCCCTCCCCCACACAACCCCCTTTTAAATTGCTCACAACCCTCCCAGGGGTATCATGACCTACAGATTGAGAACCCCTGCCCTAGCCTCTTATCCAGAAAAACTATAGGTGTGTGGGTAGAGTCCCACATCATGACTTCAGTAGTTAGAAACATCATCCTTCAAGTGCCTTTGTCATCTACTGTACCTGAAAAAATGAAGTAGGTGTACCTGCTGCACCTGCGGAAAAAGTAGGTGCACCTACTGCACCTATAGTAATGGCACCCTGTGATTTATTAACAGGATTGTCATATACAAGTCTTCAGAAATCATTCTGCCCCTCCAAATACTTGGTGGTGAACAGTGGTGGTTTCCTGACAGTTTTTTTCTGCCAAAAATGACATAATCCTCTGAAGTTACTGTCAAACTACACCTTTTTCTTACTGTTTATTATCTTACCATGCTAAAATGCATTTAATTAGTTGTCAGTTTAATAGAAGAGGTCCTATTATAATAGCAATTTTAAAAACTCAAGACAAATAATTTTTACCCAGCAAGATAAATGGTTCCTTAGCACTTTTGTGTTATGCAAGTAATCTGTCTGTTGCTTAAAACTCAGGTCAGGTTTATGAAGCAATTTCCAGTTCATTCCAGAACTGGAGCTAACTATGATAAACAGCTAATTTTAGATTGCAGCTTAAACTGAGCCATATAATAGAGAGAAGGCCTCCAAGCAATATGCAAAATATTACCCCATCATGAATTGTGTGAGAAAGACATAACATAATACTTACTTTTTCCTAACCAAAAAAGAGCACCTTTTGTGGAGATCATAAATAATCTGTGGTTTTCTAGCAGGCAAAGTTAAACTAGTTACATTCAATCCAAGTTCATAGAAGTTCCAAAAAAGGCAGTGGTCTTAACAGATTAGAAAAATATGTTCCTATTTGTATCGGTATAAATCAGGAGTAACACTTTAAGTCAACAATGTTCCACTGATATAAAACTGGAGTAAGAGAGCAAAATTTGTCTTTCTGAATTTAAGGCAAATGCAATGTAAATCTGTCATGTCTAGCACAGTTGAGTTTTCATTTATGATGCAGTGATTTCTTTTGAAGGAAAAAATTACCATGGTTGCTTTATTTGCAACATCAGCAGGGATGCTTGTTTAATAGATGAAATTCATACAACTGCAAGACAGTAGGCTTTTGCTTTTTTTTTTAATGTTACTTTTTGTTTCTGTGAAATTATGGGTTTGACAACACAGGGCACTGGAAGATTCCAGGGTAAGAATCTTGACACACACACTTATCATTTTACCTCAGTTTGCGTCGTTCATTTTTTATTTGTATTTAATCTCTCCTTTTCTTTCTTTATAAGGATATATAAAGATAATCTTATGAGGTGACTTGCTCAAACTGGGTTTATGAACTAGATTCGTGTAAGCAAGGGCAGGCAAAATACAGCCAATGGGCTGGATCCGGCCTGCCAGGCCATTCTATCTGGCCTGAGGAGCCCCTAAAATAATTAGTAAATTGATACTTCTTTGCCCTGGCTCCCTGTCAAAGCTGGCTGGAGCCAGGGACAGTAGGACCCAGAGGGAACCCTAAGCAGGCTTGCAGGCTTGAGCAGCCCAGCCCAGGCCAGCCCAGCCAACCCCCAGCCAGTTCCCTGCTTTTCTGCCCCTGTCCTGCCCCAGCACCACATGGCTGTGGCTTCCAGCTATATCCTCAGACTACAGACCATGGGACCGTGCTGGTAAGGGTGTGTATGTGTGTGTGCATGCGCATGCATGCATGTCAGCAGGCACAGGGACAGAGCCTGCGGGCATGGAGCAGTGTGTGTCCGTGGGTGTGTCTGCAGGCATGGGGCAGTGTGTGTGTGTGTGTGTGTTCATAGATTGAGTCCCACATGCACACCACTCCATACACATGCTCCTACGCCTCCCCTTGCACTACTATACACAAACCCCAGCCACCCTCCTCCTGTACCCACCCACACCCCACATATCCACAGCCCCCACAAACCTATTCCCCTCCCCACAATATACAAGAATAAGACTTCATTTAAGCTATTGTGCAGTCACCTCTGCATACACTACATAAACGCATGTAAATCAGGACAAAAATATTTTTGCAATCAAATGAATGAATGTTGTAGATGATCACTTTTTAGAATATAATTTGGTATTTTTCTGGTTCTGAGATGGTAAAACCCCTTGCTGAAAGAGTACTTCTGGGGGCAAGGGGAGGAACTTCTGGTGGCAAAGGTCAGGAGTTAGGAAGTGGGACTTCTGGTCACAAGATGGCGAGCAAGGGGCGGGGCACCTGTCAAAGGGTGGGACTACCCATGCAGCCCTTGACAGCCTGCAAAACTCAGTAAGCCGCCCTCTGCCTGAAATAATTACCTGCCCCAGTGTAAAGGTTCCTCACACCTAAAACGCCCATTTCTTGTGACAGAAGCCTTTTTTCTGTCAATGGTGTAAGCAAAGGCTGATATTCTAGCAGCATTAAAATGCTGTTAACTACCTTTTTTACTTTTACACTCTGGGCAAAACTTCTATTTTGAACAAATTGTGAAGTGCCCTTCTTAGTAGTAGTAAAAGCACTGTTGGAGAACTGAAGGTCTGGGTTTAATCACAAAATAGGTGCAGCCCAGGTAGAAATAACAGCAGTTTCTTCACATTCCCATGCCAAAGTGACTCAGATTTTGAAGGCTTCATAGTAAAAACTTGTATTCACCCACTTGTCTTCATTGTAGACTCTTTAATAAGGTACATCAAATATTAATATTATCATCATTGCTGTGGTATGATTGTAGATAAGATTTTGTGCTCGTGCCAGTACATAAGTTTTTGTGCCTATATTGTCAGTGTGCATATTTTTGCTAAAGAACTGTGTTAAGTTAAAAAAGAAAGAAAAGAAGAAGAAATAGGTACAGAATAGGGCAAAGACTGGTGAGACCTGGTCTTAGATTAATTATCCTTCCTTTTTAACTTTATTACTGAAAATTGATTACATTTTTTATACATGAAGATTAAAGAATTAGCAGACTGTTTCAGCTGCTAATCAAGCTACTCAGTGTAGTGGTAGATGAAGGAAGTTGGTTCCAGTAATTCTTCTGTCATGATTTACCCAATCTTTGAAATGAAGGCAAGTCAAAAGAGTAACACCACATGTTTATATTCATACTTAACTTGCATGCATCTCATTTATAGACCTTCATGTGCTTTGAAAAATTGTTAATTTTTACAGATTGAGGAATTGAGCCCAAGGATTGGAAATGCCTTGCCAAAGGGTGCACAGTGAATTATCAGGATAGGAATAGGCCCAGCTGGCCCGATTCCCAGCAGTCATGATGTACATGCACATGTGCACAGTTCAAGGTCCAATGTTCTATGCAGTGATACAAATATGAGTCCAATAGTAGTAGGGGGTATGTAGTCTTACTGCACCTGTACATTCAATGAGGAAGCCTCCCTCTTAAGATCATAGCATTACTGAAAAATATAATATGGATGGTCTGAAGATAGCCATGTTCAACCCTGTGCACTTGAAAACATTGGCTAAGTGCAGACGTCAAAAAGCCAGAGGCTGAATCAATCCAGTCTTTGCAAGTTAGTCTAAACTGTGCAGCTTGGACTGATAAGCAATTGAAAAGACATTCACTTTTAATTCAGGAAGTGCAGCCACATGCCTGCAGCGGCTCAAACCAGACCCAGTGGGAGATGTTAGAGCACACCTGCCAGCCACTGCCAAAGCCAAGGAAAGAGAGAAGCCCTCCAAGGCGTCTCCCCTTCCCCCACTCGAGGGAAGGGGGCATGACCAGACACCAGCCTGGGGCTAGCTTGTTGGAGACCCCAGCCTGGGTCTTCCTGAAGGGGGGACAGTGCCTACCAGGCATCTACCCCAGCTCCCCTCTCAAGTTGGGGGAGCAACTGCTGCCAGACTGGGGGGAAGAAAGGGAAGGTAGTGGCATTAAATTCATAAAAGCTTGAACATGAATAGTCCTTTCTCTGAAGCAAGCGTGTACTGAGCACAACACTTTGCAACCTCAAGAATACTATAGAACAACCAAAAACCTTTGCCTACATTAAGATACAACCCAGTAAAATGCAGCGAGATCACAGAGTCTAACTTAAAATGGAATGTAATTGTGGCAGGGCACTGTGTGCCTACCACTGTAACGGCCTGAAGACAGCAGCCGGCAGGTGCCTGATAAGGGCAGCCATTTTGGATTCAGGACTGCCCTATAAACAGGGCATTTTGCTGCTGGAGGGCCAGGCAAAAACATCATCTGGCTGCAGGGCTGCTGGTATCAACTGGAGGTAAGGGAGGAGCTGTAGGGGAAGCTCAGGAGGCTCCTGTTCCTGGGCATGACCTAAAAAGGCATGCTGGTGGGAGTGGGTGGCCTGGTGGAGCTGTCAGTGGTTCAGGAGCCCCCAGGAAATGCCGGGCCAGTTACCACCCCAGTGAAAAGTGGATCAGGACATATTAACCCCAGCTCCCACAACTGGGTGGGTTATCCCCTTATAGGGTCTAGAAGGTGGGGCCATTGTCTCAAACCTGTCTTGACATCCCCTGTCTGGTCTGTTCTGGGGCCAGGACTGGAAGGGTCGAAGGGCAAGGGGCCCCCCACAAGGGATGCCTAGATTTGAGGGCCTGGGGTCCCAACTGGCCTGGAGGTGAGCCAAGGCCAGTAGAGCCAGAGGTCCTGGGGAGACCACACCCGTAAGGGGAAAGCAGCTCAGGGAGCTCTGCAGCCTGGAATGAAGGCAGAACGGGCTGCCAAAATGGAGGGATCCAGGTGCAGCTCAAATAGCAGGATTCTGGGGCCCGGTGTGGGGCCAATGATATTGACAACAGCTGGATGCCATCTGTGAGGCTTGGGGTGCGGTGTAGACGAGGAACGGAGCTGCAGATAATGCTCCCTGGCATCCAGGCAAGAAATGGGCAGCCTCCCGCTTAATTAACAACAATTAATTAACAACAAGGCGTGGCAGATGAGAAGACAGGAGGTTAGCCCAGAAACAGGTGGGTGAGCCACAGGAAAATCAGCCCTGAGAAGGCCCCCCTGTTACAGTAATAAACCAAAAAAACAAGAGAAAGATTTGCATAAATCTTAGTTAATTCTGACGGCATAGTGTCTCCTTACGGCCAGATGTTCAGAAAGTCTTTGCTTAGATATTCCAGTCTCCCAGCTTTTACAGGTTCTGCTTTATAATGCAAATGTAGTTCTTTGCTTTCTTTGCTCACCCTAGCTCAGCTATCTGCAACTGTCTCCTATTCCTCATAGCACAAATATGTGATGATTGTGCCAGGTCTTTGCCAACACCTCCCACCTCTCTGTCTGGTCCTTCAGGGCTTGGCCCTGTGCTCATAGATGGCAGGGGACCAGGCTGGTTCCCTAGCCACTTATCAACTGCTTGTAGTTCTCTGCTTTCTTTGGTCACACCACACCGAGACCACCACATCTAGACCCCAGCAGGGCTTTTGGGGGGGGGTAGACTGTTGCCCCACCTTGCCCCAGACCCCCTCCCCTTCTGCTCCAAGGGGGAAACGTCTGGCAGAGGCTGCCCCTCCTCCCCTCAGGCAGACCTGGCTGCAGTCCCCAGCCAGATTTTCCACCCTTACCCCCTTGTCAGTCAGCCTTCACTGCTCCAACTAGTGAGAGGAGGAGCGGGCCCAGCCCTGCTCTCTAGAGCAAACAGCACAGCCCAGGGCTGAATAACATTTTGGGATGCTGGGGGGACTCTGATTTAACTTAAACCAGGAATGGTGTCTGGGACAAGTTCCAAAAAACAGTTTGACCTCAATCAGTTAAGTCTGCTAATACATTTAATCAGGTTTATCTTAAACCAGTTTCAGCTATTTTGAAACTGATTTATGTGCACTGAACTTCTGTTACAGGTTTAAACCAGTTTCTCATGACTTAAACCTGGTTTATTAATATTCTGTTTTTTGTATAACTTCTGTCCCTAGCCATAGTCAACACATGGAGCCTTTGGCAGGCAATTATAGGCATTTTGGAGGGTATCACCTCCCACTGACTTCAGAGAAGCTACACTGAAGGACTTCTCCTTTTGTGTTTTGTATGCAGGAATAAGCCCTACACAGAATATTTTAGTTATTTGTACTCCACTTTTAGCAGGTTAAATCAGGGGTGTCATAGGCCAGATGAGGGTCTGTGGACTGGTCTACTCACAGCACCAGGTCCAGCCCATACACTACAAGCAACAACATGGCTCAGAGCAGGGCTGGCAAATGGTACATGTTCTGGAGTTGGCTCTGCTTATGGCACAGGGGGCAGCATGGGGCAAATACTGAAGGTTGTACGCTGCTAGATAACCCTGTATGCTGGTTCCCGTGTGCATGGATGGCCTGGGGCCAATTCTCACTGACCCCAGAGTCGGCACAAAGGGTTGATCCAGTGGGGTGCTGCATTCAGCTTTCACTCTCAGACTAACCCTTTATACCATGGGCAGCATCTGCATGCCAGACCCACCTTATACAGGGCTGGTCTGAGACCTGCAGGCTGTATCTTGTGGCTCCACAGGCCAGATATGGCCTGCAGGCTGTATGTTTGACATCCCTGAGTTAAACACTCTGTTTTCTAGATCCCTTTTTCTCTTCCATGAAATTAGCACTTGTTTTCTTATTTTTCTGGCAAGTGAGAAGAATGAATTTAAAAAATGTGTACTATGACTCATTCCAAAGTCTATGAGGATTAGAAAGACATTCCTGCCTTTTCTGATGGTTTTAATAATATCATACTAATATTTCATTAATAGTAATATTTAACTAATTCATTCTCCTGCATAGGGTCATTCAGAAAGGTCTTTTAAATCTAATGACTCTCATTATTAAAGGAGAGTGAGAGCTTTTTTAAAGTTGAAGAATGGATAAAAAGCAAACTAATTAATCCAAATTCATTTCCTTAGAGGCATCTAAACAGCCATTTCTAAGATGAACTTGGGTTACTCAGCTTTTGAGTTTATAATCATATTTTTAGATTGCATTTTTATACCATCTGTACCACAAAAATGACTGTAATTTCTGTCACAGTTGGAAGCACTAGTTAATAAATGTTTTCTTTGTGTGTGGGGGGGGGTGGGGGGGGTTGTTCAGGGGGAAAAATAGTCTTAAATTAATTGAGCTAATTTACAGCAGCTTGAGGCAGAAAGCACCAGGGACTGTCTTGCTTCCCTCCCCATTCTCTTGTTTTTCCTGGCCCTAACTTTATTTTCAATTTTTTTTTAATGAAGGCTTTCGTCTTCCCCTCTGATTTTTAGTGTAAATTTTTGACTGCAGTAGGAAACCAATAACTGGGCCACCCATGCTCCTTTGGTAATTTTGTACAACATGCTGCCATGCTGGCCATTTATTGGAGGGCAGAATCAAGTAGAAAATTACCATAATGGCATTGAGCACAGGTGTACTTAGATTGGAACACAGAGTTGGATATTGCATGTGGTTTCTATATTAGCAGCTCATATTAGGGTGAGAAATGAAAATGTTGCTGACATCTGCATTACAGCATACTGTCAACTCTCTGAAAGACTGAGCAGGGATTTGGAATTGGGAAGTACACTTCAAATAGAAATATATGCATGTATTAAAATAAAAATGATGCATGCACATATGGCATATATATAATCATTTGTAGATTGAGTATATTACAGTCATTATATGTTAATTATAATATAGATAAAAAGTGACATGCTGGGCATGGAGGCATTCCTCGGGCATGGTATACAAGTCTGACTTGTATCCTTTGATGAAAATGTGGGTGCTCAAAAGTCTGCAAATTAGTGTTTTAATATTTGACTATATTGCAGTTTTTTCATCTGGTCCAAACTCATAAAAGAAATCTCATAGCTGTTAATAAACTTCCTATTTTCATATTATACCAGGGATTGGCAATGTTTTTGGGCAGAGTGCCAAAACACCCACAACCTCAACTTGTAAGATGTTGGCATACTGGATGTGGGCCCTGATGGTGGATGGTAGGGAAGCCATGAGGGGCCTATCCTTTTTGTGGCAGTACAACCCTGGCCTTTCCCTGCCATCTGCCCTGAGGCAGGCATGCCAAGCAAAATGCCTTCACATGCCACATTCTGGCATGCATGCCAGGGGTTGCATACCCCTGCATCATATATTTCTCACTATGTATTTCTGTCTTGTGTGTGTTTATAGCTTTTACTTTCTAAGTAATTCATGAAGTAGTGAAGTCATTCAGAATGCTCATATATAGTTAAACCATGGAATTCAAATCTCTCTCTTCTCATTTGAAAATCTTCCATGTTGTAAGGTGTCTTGCGGCTACCCTTAATGTTGTGGGTGCTGTCCAACTGGTAGACTCATTTCTTCTTCATTTGCCTGTTACACCTTGATGGAAAGTAAATAAAATGGAAGGAAAACTAGTCGGAAGATGAACGTCCTGCTACGCATCTGGGTTGTGACCATGAGTTTCTTCTTGGAGTTCTGCCACCCCCTACACCCTGTCCTCACCCCACCTATGATGCTTTGGACAGGTCGCGACAAGTAGTCGCCATGCTACAAGTAGGATGTGTATTGGCACCAGGTGGTAAACCAACCTGGACAATGGCAGGTCACGGTAGCAGGTAGGTATGGACTCAGACATGAAGTGAATAAACAAAGTTGAAACTTTACTCACAAGAACGGATTCGACGTGGTGCTGACAGGAATACAGACAGTCGTCGGTCGAACGAAGATACAACCACAACATGTTGGGTACACTAGTCACAGTTGTAGATGGAATGAGCTCTATATACGTAGCTAGCAGAGTTTTTACCTAGGGGTTCACTCGGCTAGGCAGGTGATCAATCTGCCTAATCGTGCGCACGAGGAACGCTGCACTGAGGGGAGCTTGCCCTTTTATCACCTTCTCCGCCAATCAGGGCTCTTTGTGACAAGAAGGTTCCAGAGAACACGGCTGTTGGCCAGGCAATCACGTCTCCGGAGTAGCCACTGATTGGTTCAACCCCCCGATCACGCTGTGATCATGCTCCCTCTGCATGATGTTCACACACAGAGCTCGTCCTCTGCTGCTGAATACCCAAAGATGGTTGTGTCTCTTAACCATGACACTGACTTGTTAGTGGGCCTTAGCGTTGTCACTTAGCCTCAAACAGTAATCTGGTAGGTGGTCATGCCTTTTTACCAGATAGGACACACATGCCCCCTATGGGACTATCTCTCTTCTTCTCCCCATGCTTGGCTCCCCAGGCGCTGTCCTTCCCCAATGGTTCCTTTAAGCATCTGACCATGGCTGCCTGCAATTGACTGGCATTCCTCAAGTGGCTCTCCCCTTCAGGCTGTCATCTTCACAGCCCCTCCAGTGTCCCTGATAAGCGGCCCTCTGGCCATTAACAGTGTTGCTGGCTGGCCCTCATTTCTTCAGGATCTCAGTGCCTGCCTGTCCCTTTTGGTGGGGATAACTCTTGACCCCTTTAACCCTCTTTCACTCCTTAGCATTTCTGGGCCACCTTTCCAGTGGAGACAGATCACCCTCACTGTAGATGTCTTGTAAACATCTTCTGGCTTGTCTCTTTGTGGACAGGGCCTGATGCTGGGCCCTGACTGCTGCATCCCTCTTGGGCATGGATATCTCCACCACCTCCTAGTCCCTGGCAAGTACCTGTGATCACTGTTGTGGTGGGGCTCCATATATCAGTCTTTCCAGGGGTCTGCTTCACTGATCTGCATCATGCTTGTTGTGCCACCAGCACACTTTCCAGGGGCTTCCTTTCAGCCCCCTTCCCTTTTGTCCCCCAGCTCCTCCTTTGGGAGCCAGTCCACCTGGCCTGGCCCCCACATGATTCATTGCTGGGTCCCAGGTGGCACTTCATTGGGAGCATCTGGGCTCCCAGCTTTCTGTATTCTCCCACTTTTCCTGCTGCAGCTTGGGTGTGGGTGAATCTTCTCCCTTTTAGTAACAGGCACCACTTATACATGTCAATACATGTAGTTAATGAGAGCATTTTCTAAGTCTAAAGTTCATACTTTAAATGAGTTTCTATCCATGTCCAAAGGTTATCACATAAGCAGTTCACCAGTAATTCTGCTGTAGAATTTGCAGGTATCTGCAGTTGATTGTGATATAATACCTGACATCTTTCTGTCTGATGTCATAGGGTCTACTGAGCTAGGAACAGAAATTACACATAAACCAGTCTAGGTGATGGGAATGTAGTTCAAATCTATAACACAGCAGAAGTTCAGTGCATATAAACTGCTTTTAAAATGGCAGAAACCAGTTTAAGATAACCCTGGATGGATGTAATATTAGGCTTAACTGATTTAGGTTAAATACGTTTATTGAACTTCCATCCTATATCCCCTCCAGATTCAAGTCAAATCAGAGTCCCCCAGCATTTTAGGAACCTTTGCACCTCCCCTGACCACCCCCTCCCCCACTCCGCGCAGGGTGGGCAGGCTAGCCTTGGCCCAAGCTGTCTACTCCAGCCGAGCAGGAATGCATGCTCTAGCATCCCCTGACTTCTGGCCTGGGCCACTGCAGGCATGTGGCTGCATTTCTACAATCAAAAGTGAATGTCTGTTAATTTGTTTATTGATTTAAATCTATTCAGTTTAGTCTAATCTGCAAAGATTGAATCGATTCAGCCTTGGGCGCTTTGACTGTCTGTACAGTCCCTGATGTCAGACTACAAAATGAAACTGAAAGAAAAGAAGAATGAAATAATTTGTCAGCTTTAGCTGATTACTTTTATAGTAAAGATAACACTGCAGCCAAGAGAAAGAGAACATAGGTGTAGAGAGAAGGAATTTCCTATTGTAAAAAATATCTACTGCCTTGCTAGACAAAGCTCTTCTTTTCAGTAATTGAAGCACTTAAATTATTGGGTGTTTTGTGGTTTTTTTGCTAAAAATAATCAGAAGCCTGAACTATTTAATTATGTTTTAGAATAAAACGTATTATTCTCATTTGAATGACATAAATAAGATACGCTATTTGTTGGAGGAGAAAACTGAAATTTATCAGTGAGGATCTTTTTAAAGGAACCAGCAACCAAAAAACAGTCTTTCTTAAGGCTGTCTATTAAAGCCGATCTAGTAGAGATTGATTTTAGGAATCTAATTGAAAAATAAAAATGGATAGAGTTACCAGTAACGCCATAGTTGTAAAACTATACAATTAAATAAAATATATATGTGTATTCTTCGGGCTATTACAGATTTGCACTTTTTAACCTTTTTTGTTTAGAACAGAGTCTTTCTATCTTTTTTATCTTTTTTTCCCCCAATAAGATTCTCAGGCCTTAGCCAGAGTCCATGCAAGGCATTATTTGAAGTCAGTGCAAGGTTTGTTGCTGACATCAATAAGCTTTGTACAACAGGCCCTTAATGAAAAGGATATTGTGTCCAATTCCTCCTCAAAACCATACATGCTCATTTGCAGTTCTCAAATGATTTTATTTTGAGAGCCCCCAGGACATCTTTAGAGATCGGTGATCTGTGAACATCACTTTGAGCATCACTAACTTAGAGGAAATTAGAAGGAAGTTAGAAAATTAATGGTGTCAGTAGTTGTAATGACTAATGCCCAGATCATCAGTGGTGTTTAGGTGCATTACTCTCATTTATTTCAGTAAGTGCTAGGCATCTAACTAGGAAGTTGGACATTAAATACCTCTGAGAATAATTCAGTATAACCTCAGTATAACTTTGTATTTTAATACCATTACTAGAGTGATCCACTTTAGTCAGTGGCACTTAGAAAGCCTAACAAAGAATGCAGCATCACTGAAATATTAAAACACATTTGTCTCTCATTCCTTACAGAAGCTTTTAGATTTCAAGAGGGGGTACAACATACTTCTCTACTTTTTTTTTTTTTTAATTCTTCTGTCTTGTCTTATTTTACTTAAATCTGAGTAGTGAATCCATTGATTTTGGAAAGATATTTCTCATTCGTGGCTGCATTACAATCTGATTCTAATTATAGCCATAAAAATCATGATTATCGTGTCTTCAGAAATTGATCTTTTATTTCCAGTTGCTTTGCATTAATGGTAAGTGTACTTTCCTTCCCATGAGGCATACATCATAGACAATCTCCCAATGTTTTAGTATTAGCTGTGGCTGTATACAGCCACTCATTTCTACCAGAAGAAATTTCTGAGAATAGTGATTCTCCCAGTAGAAAGTGAACATCTGTACATTGCCAGTGTCAGCTTGGAGCACTGGCATGGTATGTAGTGTAATTGGCAGTGTGTTTCTATAGTTTTCAGTTGAATTATTATACAGGTTCCCCTCGCTTTATGCTATACATGAATTCCTGGGAAACAGCACAACTTGAATTCTCATAGAGGGAGCCCACTTTAGAATGTAACAATAAGGATATGTTCCCACAACTCAAGGGTGCTGATCCCCAGACCCATTTCTACCACTTTTACAAGACAGTTTTGGTACTTGCCAACAGTAGGCAGTACACACAAGCACAGGGTGGTAGTGAATGTTACCATGATGCGGATGGAAACTACAGAAATACATGTTGCAGACAACAAGCAAGGAGCACAGATCCACATAGGAGACTATATTTTGGTGCATGTCACTCCCACAGTGCACCACACAAAGCAGCTGACTGATGGCTTCCACCACCCCAATCACATAAGAGTGAATTTACCTTGCATATAAAAAAATTTTGGTTTAAAAGGGTCATTGCATAAGTGCAAATTCACAGATACAGAACCCACATAAAATGAAAGGAACTGGTACAGAAAAATACAACTGAATGAGTAGTTTGTGTGCTATTTCTTTTATTTATATAAACAAAAAAGCAAGTGTTAGTTAATGCAGTGCTAAGATGAGAACTCAAACTCATGACAAACAGGAAATTCTAGCAGTCATAATCTGCCACATTAGCTATAGCACTTTGCATATTCTCCATAGTTCATAATATACATTAAGTAGCAAATAGGAATAGCTCAAATGTGACTGCTGAAGTGCATTTTTGTGTATACACAGGCTGGAAGGAATAAGAGTCTACAGCCCAATTGCACCACTGCTCTTATTCCTCACTATCACCTGGTTGGTTGGAATCTCAAGTCATTTCATTTTTACTTTGAACTATACTTTAAATTGCCATTAATTGGTAACTGTACAGACCTCAGAATTCCATTGCACAAGTGCTTGGTGTTAGTTGGAAGACTGGTCCTTTGACACTTTCAGATGTTTACCTTGATAGACATGTCAAACTGCAGAAAAAAGCAGGCAAACAAAATATACACAATGACACTTTGACTGTAGTCTTAACCCAGGGGTGGACAAAATACTGCCCATGGGCCAGATCCAGCCCACAGAGTGATTTTGCCCTTCCTGCGTCACATCCTGTGCCAGCCCTCAGGTTGCTTGGGGTTCTGCATGGCATTGGCAACCCCCAGCCCCATTAGCCTGATCTGGGGCAGAGTGGCACAGAACAAAGCAACACAGGGGCAGCAGCAGTGGCAGGAGTCCTGGTGAGGACATTGCATCTAGGGCCAGGGTGGGGAGCTGCATGTAGGGCCAGGGACTAGTCTCTGTGGAGATCTGGCCCCAGCCCTGGATGCAGCACCCTCAACTGGGGCTCCTGCCACTGCTGCTACCCCCATACCACTCTGCTTTGCACCATTCTGCCTCAGGCCAAGCCAGTGGGCATGGGGGCTGCTGTTGCTGCCTGAGCATCCCAGTGCCTCCCATGTCTATCAGCCCCAGTCCAGTCCTGGCTCCTGCAAGTACGTGGTAAAGTGTGGAGTCACTGCCATGTCCACCCTCCTCTGCCTGGTGGTGGCTTTCAGCTCTGCTCCCACTCCACACTGTCACCACCTCCAGAGCCCAGGTGGATGCCGCTCTAGGGAGCTGTGTGGGCAGGGTGTGAGGATGGCAGGAAGCTGCATCCAGGGCTGGAATCTTGGGGCAGTGACAGTGTGGGGCCAGGGTGGGGTAGAGCTGCCATCTACTCCCTGCATGACCTTGCCCGCAGAACCCACATCCGCTGCACGGGTGTACAGGTAACAGTTCATGTCTCTGACCAGGCCCCAGCCACATGCTGTCAGCACCCCGCAACCCCGTCCTGTGATCTTGGCCTCACCCACCTGTTCCCGCTCCTGAACACCACTGCCCTGGGCCCCATCCCACATAGGGAGTTTTGGTGAGTTGTGTAGCAGGGAGGGTGGAGGATGCTGACTTGGCCTGTAGCAGCTCACCAAAACAGCCTATGTGGCCCTCTGGCCCAAATAATAGCCCATGCCTGTCCTAACCTATGTTATAAATATCTTAATAGGAAAAAAATAAGATCCTTTTACACATATATAGAAGTGGCTATGTGGTTCTTCAGCTCTGTTCTGTCTTTGAATTGACATTCCCCTTTGCAGCTGAATACAATTGCATGTCTGTCTGTCCTGCTAGTGTTGTTTTAGTGAACATCTATCCCTCTAGGCTAATAAAAAGACCATCTAAGATTATGTTTGCTAGCACATTTACGGAAGGATCATAAATCCTGAAAGCGTTCAAAGAGCCTCTCTGTGCTACCTGATTTATTTGAGATGTTGTGGGCCCCTGGTTAAACTTCTAAAACCTGTTTTTGGAAAGTTCTAATTGGAAATAAAGCCACACACTTTTGCATCAAACTCCAAATGTCTTTGGGAACATCCTGAATATTGAAACTCTAATGATTCTCTCTTTGGCTTTGCTGAAGATGTTTGAAAACCTGTTCAAGCTATATAGTTGACAAAAACTATAGTCTGAAATACTGTCTCTTGATATCCCCACCTCTCTGGAAATGGTTGATTTGTCAGTGATACCCACATGCACAGTGGTATCTATTAATCTTTTCTTCCCCTTTTTCTGTAAACATTTTATTTGTTCCCAAGTAATATTTGGTGTCTCTCACAGAAAAAGATGAAAGGGACAAACCAGTATATTTCACTCCTGGTGCAATCTAACGGTATGGCATTTCATTTTTTCTTAAGCATGTTTTGGGCCAGTGTTGCTATCATTTAAATAATGATCCTGTGACTGACAGTATCCTACCTGGGAAATGATGTGTACTCTCCTAGTAATGTGACATTTTATGAGCAGTTTGACTGTTTTCATTACGTGGATTTATACTTCGATTTCTGTGTGGCGACTAATAAGCGAGCAAAGCACTAGTGCAGGATAGAAAAGCTGTCAGGGTGAAGTTGACAGGACAACCTTAAAATTGGGCCATTGTTTATAATAAGACGTTGTGACAATTACCCCTTAAACTTTTTAAATACAAAATGTAATCAGAATGGTGTTGTCTCTAAGTACAAGAAATTTTTAAGGGAAAGGTGTTAGCAAGTTCATCCAAAACACTCAAGGAAAACTGAAGCAACCTTCTAAGGGTGTACAATTAAATTAGACATTGCATTTCTACTACTTAATAAGTAGACATATTCATTTTATAATGACAGTGGAGGCAAGGATTTCTGCTTTTTTTTCTTTTGCTTTCTCAGCAAAAGATTTAATGGAAAATCCAGTTTTTGGTATATTGTGGAAGCATTTGGGAGCAGCTAGTTGTGTTTCTAATTATGAAATGTGCTGTGGTTCATGTACAATTGAATGCCAGTATATGCTGTGTTTCTGTTGCTTCCACTGTTTCATATTATTCTTAAAAGCTTGCACATCCTTGTAGTGAAACAGTTCTCATTCTTAA
Source organism: Caiman crocodilus (assembly GCA_030014935.1). Classification (NCBI taxonomy): domain Eukaryota; kingdom Metazoa; phylum Chordata; order Crocodylia; family Alligatoridae; genus Caiman; species Caiman crocodilus. Next base: position 107,211,771 of record JAGPOW010000261.1, on the reverse strand, counting down.
GTATCTAAAAATAGAAGTGTTTGCATTCCTTGCATCCATTTCTGATTCTGGTTCCTCTTCCCTGATTTTGAAAAATAGACCTTTATGTTAAAAGTTCAAAGGTTCAGATGCTAGTTGTTCGAAATCTTGGGCCCTTTGTCAAGATGACAAGGGCTATAGTTGAAGAAAATTCAGACATTCAGCAGTTTTCATTACTTGTGAAGCTAAAAATATGAAATAATAATAAGCTTATAGGCTTCTTTCTTAAAAGTCTAATTTGATAAGGAAATTCCCCTAGAATCTGTCTGAGATTATTTTGCAATACTCAGCATTGGTTTAGCTCTGTTCCAGTGGGTAAAACCCCATTAACTTTGATGGAAGCAAGTAGCATGAGGCTAAGCACTTTTGCAGATTTTACCCCAAGGTAAATCTGAATCTGTAAAGGTATACACCTGCTTGCTTCCATGTACAGATGTTGTTCCTCTGAAGCATACTGTTATACATTTAAGAGAGTTTTTGTGTCTGTCAAGCAAAATTCAGTCTCTCATTAGCAGATGTAGCTCTGAAAGGCTCTTGGGCTATTTCAATAGCAAAGTAAGTGGTGATGTGAATTGTATTTGATGGGTAAATTAAATAATTGTAAGTAGTTAATAATGTGACTTTCTGTGAATGTGTTAAACAGAACTAAACTACACTGAGGTGACATGAAATGAAAGGGTCGGGGCAACAAAAACCTAAACTGTAGCAGTAGGGAGAAGTATAAATGATGAGAGGAAATTTGTATTTTTTTGATGCTTAGCGAATTACAAGTGTTTCCTCACATGCATTCACCAACCTGAGATCTGTGTCACCATTTAAATCACAGCAGATTTGACCCCTATTTTTGTATCACTTCAGCACATGCATTTTGGAGACCTTCCTAAGATATGGTAGTCTCTGAATTTCCTCCTGTGGTTATAAATTCTGTGTTTCCAGAGCTGTGATGAGATTCTTAGTAATACCATCAGAACTGGCCTTTGGGGTGGACAATGTGGGCAACCACCCAGGGCATCATAGTCAGGGGGCTGTCAAACACATGTACACACGTGTGAGCAGCCCGTGCTAACCACAGTGCTCTTTCCCCACCCTGTGCTGCCCCAGCCAATCTCCATTCTGGGCAGGAGGAATGGTGCCCAGTCCAGCATACACCCCTTCAGCTCCAGCTCCAGCTCCAGCTGCTGCTCAGGAGGTGCTGGGCCAGGCATATGTGGGTGAAGTGGCACCAGCTCCAGCCCACCTGCCTTGCTTCCACACAGCAGCAGCAGTTCCTGCCTGCCCACCTGCCTGATGCACCATGCTACGTGCCTCCCTGCCGGACTGTGCCCCATGCCCCTGCCCACCTGCCTTTGCCTGCAGCAAGGCCTCTGACTTGGCTGGGGTGCCAAAATACAAGTTCACCCAGAGTGCCATATTCCCTAAGGCCAGCTTGGAATACCACGCACAAAGATGCACTCGGATCAACATGACAAGGGCACTGGAAACTCTTTCTTTCCCAAAGCCCTAAAGATTGGCTAGTAGGATTCACTGTTGTTTAGATTAGATGTCTGGCAAGGTAAAAAAAAGTCCAATGTTTGTGATGGGAAAGGACTGATCATCCTTTGCTTGTGGTGTCTGGATAGCTTCATTTTGTTTGTCATGGAAGTGAAGCTCAGCAGGAAAATCTTTATGCTCCATCTTCTGTTCCACTATTATAAAAAGTCAGGGGTAGCTGGCTACTATTCGGTCTTGGACCCCTTAACATAGCCCCCTCAACTGTCTAGGCATCAACATGACAATGGCACTGGAAGCCTTTTTTTTCTTTCCCAAAGTCCTAGAGCATGATGGAAGCTGGAGCTGATACTTTTTCTGCTAGTAGCTGTAATGCTGCAGGGGTAGCCACTACATGAAACTCCCATAAGTCAGTCTCAATTTATAATCCTTAGATAGCTTGCAATAAAATCACTTTTATCTTTTCACCAGTTATTGCTAATGTATCACCCTGCTTCCCAAATTGTCTTTACTGCTTAGCAGTTTTCTTCTGTGCTCTGCTCTTTTTATAGCATTGTTGAACATGATATTCAAGTAAATGTTATAAGATCCAGCAGGGGAGATTAACAGGCTTATTGCTGCCTGCCAAAGACAGACAGACATTATTTGTGTTATGGTGGCTAACAGCACACAGGCAGCTGTAGGAGAATCTTTTTCAGTTTGCACTGGTACAGTTAACTCTCCCATTTTTCTTATCATACAGCTATAGCAGATGGTCATTGTACAAAACAGGGAGAAAACGCCCATCCAGTGCAATATGAAATGTTAATTGTTTACAATCCATATTTATCATAGGGGCACAGGCAGTCCAGATCTATTTGGGGATATCAAAGAACACTGTAAACCTCTTAGCAAGGTATATCTTCTATTCTCATCTAAGTCTGTTGTGTGGCACATCAGGTGTCAGAATAGCTAATATCTCCTCGAATGTGAACAAAGCTCCATGATCTTGTGAGTGATTTATGTTAAACTGGCAGGTTAATCCAGGGAGGCCACTAAGTAATTACAATAGCAGGAGTTACAAATGTAGTGAAAGATAAAAGGGAGCTAAAGTGAAGACTATGTAGGTCTGGTGTTCTGTGTTGACAGAAATTAACTGGCCGAGCTTGCAAACTCTTACACTCAGCTTTGCGATATTTCTCTGGCTATAATATACTAACTTGTGAAAGCTACATCTGATCATTCCAAAATCCTAGGGAATGACTTAAGCATCAGGGACCAGCTCTTGTTAGTTTTGGTAATAATTGGAAAACTGGAAAGGGAAAATGGGGGTGAAGAGGGGGGACCCATGGCATTTAGTTTACTGATCCAACAGCTTTTACCGTCTCTGTCTATAGAGCAGAGCTCTGGTTGTTGACAGCCATTCATTCACATCTTCTGCCATAGTGAACAGCTCCAGCTCAGCTTTGTCCACCATCCCAAAGCATTTTAAAAATATTGACATCTGGAATAAATAGTTGTACATATACAGCCCATGGCATAGGGAAGAGTGGGTCTCTGGGGAGAATAAATGTACATACAACCCCTGGTGTGAAGGACAGAAAGAAATACCTGGAGGCAGGGACACACACACAGACCATGGCCTGAGGGGACAGGATGTGGAGAATCGAAGCACATCTGAATTGTAGAGGGACTGGAGGGTGTCATTTGGAGATTTTGGGAGAGATTAGAGCGATGCAAGGAGTCCCTTGTAAGCACAGACTGCAAAAGTGAAAAAGTCCTAATCTAGTCCTTTTATACAGGGTATTACTTGCCTTGAAAAGGCTGTTGGGGCTTCTCAGAAATTAGAAAACGTGGATGTCCTACAGCCTCAGTAGAGTTCCCCCAGATAGACACTAACTGACCCATTATAGTTGAGTCCCACCAGAATAGTAAGCTACTCTCCTCTGAGAAGCAGAGCACTCAGCACCGCATCACTGCTTTTCCTGACTTATGTCCTAGGCACACGCTTTGTCTGGTAGCCCTTCACAGAAATGGGACCTCGCCACTCAGCTGTCTTAGGCCTTCAGGGACACTAATGATCCTCCCAGATTCCCCAGTATTTTCCCAGAACTCCATTCTTGTGGGTACTCTGGGCATATGACTGACTCCACACATATGGAGGCATGCATTGATGCAGCAGTTTCTCTTCATCTCGCTCCCTTGGACATGTTCCTCGTGATACAGTGCCCTAGTTTACAATACAAAGTGTTGGTATATCTGTCTGATTCTGTTTATTCTCAGACACATTTTTTATTCTTTTTTTTTCTTAAGGAAGGGTAGAAGATAGAGAGATGGCCCTTAGGCTTGCATAACCATTCTATTTCTCATACAGAAATACAGCATTAAACAAAGCTTTGACATTTGGAAATGGTCCGTGCTGCTTAAGAAATCTTTTTTCTTAAGTGTTTGTCAGATTGAGGCTGACAGCACTACCCAACCCTTGCAGGTTTCCATTGGACCGTGGAAGTGGAATAGCAGGTCCTGTGGGACAAAATCTTGTGTTGTTTGTGTCATAACATGGCAACATGATCAGTGCTTCTTGCTGGAAGTAGTTTGGAGGGTGCATGAAGGTTTTCTGGGTTTTATTGCTTTTGGGTTTTTTCCTATTTAATAAATGACAGAGCTGATCTATAAGAATTATGACCCTTCTGCAAAAAGGGCACTAAAATATCCTTTCTACTAGAGGCAGTAGAAAACAGTTCCCATGCATTAAGATGACCCTGCTCTCTCATTGAATACTCTGTATTCAGGGGGCATAGCCCCGGCTCATATGTTCTTTCTATGAGTAATTTTTCCAGCCATAGAATTTTAAACTGAGGTGTTGAAAGAGGTGAATCCAGAAAATAATTCCCCTTCCACTGACGAAATCTTGAGATTTTTCTGACAAATGAGGTGTAAAATTTATTGCCAAGTAGTGTGCTGTTCAAAGTTCTACAAACCTAAATATTTTATCTCCTTGGCAATATTCTGCAATGGCTTTAACCTTAAATCAAATGCTGCAACTTAAAACATTTCTGGCAAACCTAGTCTCCAGCAAAGAGTAGCTGTTTTTTTTTCTATTTTTAAGTCACTGTTAACACGTCCTGGAATGTAGATTATGGGTGAATTTCTGATGGCGTTGTCCCAGTGTCAGTTATATAGTTTAATAATAATGCTTTGTTGCCATCATGCTTCACAGCATGAAAGTTTGGCACCTGTCCAGCCTTCAGCTACATACCACTTTGTGTATTGATTCCATCAATTCTCACCGTCTAGATAGGTCTGAGCTTGGGCAGTAATTGGCTGGTATGCTTCTAACAAACACTGAAATGGTACAGTACTGTGGTGATAGCTGTGTACCTTGTATGAGAAATAAAAAGGAAGTAAATAACAAGACTTCTTGTCATTAACAGTACCATAAGACTTTCTGCAAGAGTTGGTGGTGTCCAAATCTAAATTTGGGTACTTATATTTTGCCCATCTGAATTCAATTTAAACTGGATGCTATATACAGTAACACCATGTTAGTGTGATATCAGGTAGTTTGACATGTTGGATACATCCAAGCAATTGTCACTCAAAGCTGAAAGGATAGCTTTTTATATGCATTACGAGATGGATAATTTGAAATATGTCTGCTTTCAAATTTGAAGCTGTTCTCTGGAAAATCTCATTAGTTTGAAATATGGGGAACCAAAAAATACTGACTTTGAAATTGTGTTAACAGGTTTGAAATAAACATATGGATAGTAATTTACATATTACAATGGGTATGTACAGACTGAGTTCCACCTGCATGCAGACCTTACTAAATGATAAGAACAACGTGAGGAGCAATGCCAATCAGAGCTGTTCCTAGGGGTGTGTGGGGGCTGAGAATGGTGAGTGGTTGGAGCATGGGGGGAGAGGGGCATGGTGAGGGGCTGGGGCACGGACCTGAGGGGGGTGGCTAGTGGTTGGAGCGCAAACTGGTGGAGGGCGGCAAACAGCCAGAATGCGGAGCCAGCAGTGTACAGCACTGTCCCCTCAAAGCACAGGGCATGGGGCGGTCATCCCAATACACCCCTCCCTCTCCGGGAGAGCCCTAATCCCAGTGACAGATTAAGCAGATTTCATGGGATGTAGCACAAGGACTTTCAAATGTTGACCAGCAACAATGATCTAGGGGCCTTTTTTTTCTGCTGAGATCAGTCTAAGTCTGGAATTGCATAGCATGTTTGTGCACTATGAAATACATACCATCTCTCACTCAGTAGAAGATAAAATTATCTTTGTTCACAGCTTTTCTTTCAGTTCATTATATGGCACTTTGCTCTTTTTGGATGAAAGTCACCCTAGAAAATGAATATGTTTAACTGTTAGCATTTGAATATTGGCTTAGGGAGAAACCACTTTTTATAAGACCAGTCACCAGGAAAAATAACAACCAATGTTATCTGACAGTTAGCTGTTAATTGGTACCAGCATTAGCTGGCCTATGTATTTGGCCCAGTGTCTTCCCTGAGTCCTTACCACATGGAGGTCAGGAAACTTTGAGGGCTATAGAAATCTGAAGCCAGCAAACTTCATCCTTTACATCATTCAACTCACATTGTACAAGAGGTAAGTTATACATATGAAGCTTTAATTCTCCCATTGGACCCTGAGAGATACAGGGCCTCTATTTTGGGGGGAGTAAATTCTAGTATCATAAAATTGCCGTTTTTAGAAAGAAAATGCATCATATAGTACGAGTGTGTTACTTGATCTGTGATATGCAAACAGGGAAAGCTCTTGGGTAATCCCAGATGTCTCCCCAGTTCTGTCTTGACATCAGTAAATTGTGTGTTGCTTGTTTTAACTCAATGGAAGCAGATTTACAAAGCAGCCATTGAAATTAGACATAATATGTTGAGTGTATACAATATTTTGAATTTTACAAAGTAAAAATGACTAATGACTGTTTTTCTGGGTTTAAAATGTAAAAATGCACAAATAATCTTAAAATGTGAATTTGGGAAGAAAAAAATAGCATATTTTTGCATAGTTTTTTATGATGGGTATATCAACAGAATATTAAATGCATAGAAACTGATTAGAAGCATTATTTCAATATGGAAGGTATTTTTCCTTGACATGAATTGCCTTTAGATATTGATGATTGGAAAAGGGTGTAATAAAAAAAAAAAGGAGCAGGTAGACTTTTTAAAATTCTGTTTGCCTAGAGAGGTTCCTTTTTCCTGCTTTCACACAACCACACTCTATTCAGCAAAGTAAATGTTGTTCCCTTATCACACATCCCAAGCTGAGTTCAGCATCTGGAGAAGCTTAAGGACTCAATGCATCAAATTACCCTGCTCAAACTTGTTTATTGCAGGCCATTTTGTCCTGTCATCTCCATGACAGAATGTCAAAGCTTTTCTTTCTCTTGCCTTCAGCTTCTAGCATCTGCAGGGATCTGATATGCTACCTTTGCGTTACACACGGGAAAAACATCAAACAGGCATGATTAAGGCAGCAAGCCAGACAACTGTAGGCATTGGTAACTTCTGCCACTGCACTGCCTTATGTTAGAAGTGGGAGTTTGCTCCTTCCCTCACTGCTCCCCAAAGTCATTCATTCAATTCTGTTAGTTCAATAAGCTTTCTATTTCCTGGGTAATTGGCTTTTTCCCTACTTTACCACAGTGTCCCACAGCAGGTACAGGGCCACATGAACAAAATTTCTAAGATTCTCATAGAAATATTAAAATTCCCACAGAAGCAGAAGTGCAACCTCATCTCCATAGACAGGTGCACGCTTTGGTTTATGTAAGCTATATAAACATATTTCAAACACTCTGAAAGCTACAGGCTAGGGACAGACAGTACACATAAACACATTTAGGTGATCAGAAACTGGTTTAAACCTGTAAAGAATAGATATAGAATATAGAATATATATAAATATAGAATGGATGTTCGGTGCACATAAACCAGTTTGAAAATGGTTGAAACCGGTCTGAAATAAGCCTGGTTGAATGTAGTATCAGACTTAACTGATTTGGCTCAAACCAGTTTATGCAATGTCTGTCCCAGACTCCTTGCTGATTTAAAATAAACCAGAAGCCTCCGGCATCCCAGCATGCTCTCTGTGCTGGCCAGAGCTCTCTGCTCCACAGCAAGGCTGTCCCCTCCCCTCTGCTCCCTGGCTGGAGGTCAACAGAGACTTGCAGACACAACAGCATCTACCTGGCTTCTCCCTGCTAAGCAGGAATTATTCCCTCCTTCCCATGCTCTTATGCAGACACCTCAGCATTAGCTAGCACACCACATGCTGGCTACATTCCCTGCTGTGGGAGATGACTAAGGCAGACAGGCTTTTTGGAGCTAATCAACACCTAGCTTAAAGTTCTTCCTTGTAAAAGCTGTTTAAGAACTGTTTGCTCTTCCCCTCTCCCTTACCACTCCCTGCTAAGCAGGAATTCCCCCCTCCCCTCTGCTTTGCCAAGAGGTTTCCATGTATAAATTAGCAGACTGCATGCTGGCTGTGGGCCATGCTAAATCAACAGGTAGAATCAACAGGTAGCTGGTAATGCTTAATGGGGTGATAAACACTGTAATCAATTCACTGCTGGGCTAATCAGAGCATCCTGCTGGGGCCTGGCCATGCCCTTCCTCAGCTCAGCACTATGGAAGTGAAGAGAGGGCTGTTGTAGCACCCCCCCAGCTTCTAGCCTAAGCCACTGCAGGGATGTGCCTGCATGTCTGGTATGTTTGTGTAGTTGCAAAATGATTTAACCTAGCCAGGTTAGACAAGATTGGATAAATTCAGGGTCAGGGTTTTTGGAGGTCTGTCCCTAGCCACAAAGAACCTATGGGGTAAAAAAATCTAAAGGTAATATTAACCTACTCAGGAGCAAAGGATGTATTTGAGAGTTAATTTTATTTTCCTCCCTTTTTAGCAGACTTTTTAAAGAGACATCTATGAATCTGAAAGGGACCTATGAGTTGAGTCAAACACATTACTCAAAGTAATATATATACTGAATTACTACTGCTGGAGTCCAACAGGTTGGTAGGTGGTCTCTCCAGTTGTCTCTTGCTTGAAGCTAAAATCCAGAATTAGGAATCCAGGGCACCTTCTGAAATTAATTATCATAGGAAGGTAATTTCCTTTGCTGTTCAGGGGGTTAAACTATATTTTCTCCTGTAGATAAAAACAAACATTTTTTATTTAAGCAACAGGAACACTCCCCCTTTTCCCTACCCCTCACCTCTCTGTTCTCCCCCTGTTTCCCCATGTCTCAATTGAAAAATTGTAATCTAAAGAAAAACATTTAAAACATTTGGTATACATACTTTGCATTTTGAAACAAAGTATCTTCTTATATACATATATGGTAGTAGGTTCCCCAAACCTAAAAATATAAATTCCTTAAATTTATTCTAAATTCATGTCTGCCCCACATGTTTCTGGTTTGGGTTATGAAATACTTGAAGACTGAGTCTCCTCATGTTATTTGAGTACCTGTTTTAATTTCTGTTTCAATCATCTGTGATCCTTGGCATCATCACATTCCTTTTGGTTCTACATACAGTGGCAGAATCAGCAAACTCATGTTTTTCACTCAATGTATTACAGTAGAACCAAGGTCATTCTTATTTGGATAGTTGGCAACCCACTTAATTCATAGTAGGTTGTCAAGTGAAGGATAAGCACCTCAGGAGTCCCATGCATCTATTTACAGTAGCTGTATGTATATCCAGCTGATCCATAAGCCCTCATTTTCATAAGAACTAAGGCACCTAAGCCTGTAAATTATTCAGGTTCTACCGGTACCATCTTTATTAAGCTGATTTGGTAACAGTTGTGACTGAATAACAAAGTAAACTTGGAAGGAATTACATATATTAGTGTTAACACACAAAGCAGACACAGTTCTTTTGGGTAAACATGACATGGAAGAACGTCAAAGTTATTAAATTTGTCCCTCAATAATGATACTGGATGTGTTCTATTACTTAGGCTTAGTTCAGTTGTAGGAATATTGTTGTAGGAATATTGTTAATTCTATGTTCATTTTTGCAACTTTTTAAAGAACACATTAGAATTTGAAGTTATAGAGGTACTGCAATAGATTCTGTGTTTTGTATACCTCGGAGCTTTGTTTGAGGTTTCAAAAAGTTTAAAAACTTTAATATGAGAACAAAGTGTATGATTACCTTTTATAGCAATCTGTATATTAGCTCCAAAAAACTAATGAAATAAACTTGGCTGATATTCTTTTCTTTTTATTTATTAAATCTGGATGTTCAGTAAAAACTGGGTCTTACATTCCTCCATTAGCAACATTTCTTGGTCATCATATGTTACTGGATGTAATAAAAATATCTTTTTACTTTAGAGTTATTGTGCCAGGTGCTAGCATTAGTATATAAATATTGAATATCCTGCTTGAACTACAATAATGCACAGAGAATACAAATCCTTAGCTAGATTTGTATTCTCTGTCCAGTTTAAAAAAACAGAACTTTCTCTAGCCATTCTTCATTTAAAGGTCTTAAGAATTAGGTTGAGACTTGGACTGTTAGCAGAATTTGATAACACAGACTGTTTCTGGATTCCCAGGAAGTAGTCAGCTGCATGTTAAAAAATTAAAATAAAGATACCAAGGAATGTCATTCCTTAACTGAGAGCCCAAGTCAGGTACTTCAGTAATATAAAATTGTACAAGTTTACAACCATATAAAAACAAAGAATGGATTTCACTTTATGTTAAGAGCTCTTTCAGAGGACTAGGTTGTACATAGGTTACACCAAGGGCAGGCAAAGTCCAGCCTCCTGGCTGGCAGTGGACTGCATTTCCCAGCAGCCCCTGCCCACATGGCTGGGGCTGGTCTCCATGGAGACCCCAGCTGCACCTGCTTTGTGATAGCGCAAGGCTGGGGTTGCCATGGAGACTGGCCCCAGCTGCAGTGGCAGGGCAGGGCAGGGCAGGGCAGTGCAGGGGACTGCTCTGGAGTCGCTGGGATCTTGCAGCAGTGGCAGCTTGGTTTGAGCCCAGGGAAGAGCCGTGATCTGCAACCTACACACTGTGGGTAGGGGCACATAGGCAGCAGATTGCATGTAGGCAGCCCTGGCTTGGGACCAGGCTGTCACCACTGCAAGGAGCTGGGGCAGAGCCACGATCTGCTGCCTGTGTGCCCCACCTGGAGCGTATGGGCTACAGATTGTTACTCTGCCGGGACCCCAAACCAAGCTGCCCCACCACAAGATCCCAGTGGCTTCTGCCCTGTCCTGCCATGTGCCCTGCCACTGTGACTGGGGCCAGTTTCCATGGCAACCCCAACCTTGCACTGTCACAGTGCAGGTGCAGTTGGGGTCTTCATGGAGACTGGCCCCAGCCATGTGGGCAGGGGCTGCTGGGAAATGGATTCTAGTTGCTGGCTGGATCTGCCAATTTGCTTACCCCTGAGTTACATTGTGGTATGGTCCGTCCTTTTTTGGTTGGCATGCCACAAATTAAGTCCTGTGTCCCCTGAGAGTGTCACTCCAGTCCCTTTCCCCTGCCAAATCTGCTGCTGTGCTTTCTGCTCCCTACCTCCTTCCCGTTTGTCACATGCCACACACAGGTCTGCCCATACTACTTGCAGCACTCATGCTGCAGGTTGCATTCCATGTAGATTATGAAATATTTTAAGTTTAGGTGGAATTTTGAATTAAGTGTGTGTGTTTTATATACCTAACTTCTGATTAATACAAATTTAAGTGTGTATTTTTATGTTTCTCCTGTTTGGAAAGAGGATGTTTAAAAACAATACACTCTTGCATAAACGACATAAAAATGCTAATCTTACATTACTTTCTTTATGTGCTTCAAGTAATAAAGCAGACATAATATGACACACAAAAGAATTTATTAGCCTTTTACTAGTGCTTGATGATTTGATTTTCACATTTTAAATCTCAAAGTTTTCATAGTAATTGTCATTCTGTAGGAAAAGCTATGTTTAATGGGAAAAAATTAAACTGTGAAGCTAAAAAAAAGTCTTTTGATTTGAAAGCAAAGGCAAGCATTAAATGCCTTTTTCACTAATTGAGTGCATGCATGCAAGTGTCCATCCTACCTAGTATGAAGCTTTTAATAAATCAGAGATGAACTGCTTACACAGATTAATTGATGATGATGTTTTCTTGGAGTACTGTTAATTGTATATATTTTACTTCACACTTTAAATATCTCTAATGTAATACACTACTTCAGGTCCCAGCAATTGTGCTTTTGGCTTGTTATATTGCAATCAAAATGGGTATTAAGTGTCTTTTATTGAATCGTGAAGGGCAACCTGGTGATTATTAAGAAAACCTTTCAGTGTGTTAGTTACTACCGAATACTGTGCCAAGAGTTTGCATGATAAATAGCATCTGGCTCAGACTGAGTTTAAGATTGCATTTGTTATGAGAAAGTTAGGGAGAGGGAAGGGAAACCTTGCCTAATCATAATGTATGGCTGGTGCCAATATGTCAGTTTTCTGTCAACTAAAAGATGATTTAGAAAGGAAAAGAACAATTCATGTATGTACATACAGTCTGAATGTAATCCAGGATATCACATTACCCTGCGGATCCACATGCCATGTATGTAAGCTATTAGTAGCAATTAATTTCCAACAATCTAACCTGGGAAGAATCCAATAGCCTTACAGACCCTGACAAATTAAATTGTTGTCAGGATGACTGTACATCTTTGCCAGCTGGGGAACCATCTCTCTCTCTCTCTCTCTCTCTCTCTCTCTCTCTCTTTTCCATAAAATGAAAAAGCCTTCTCTAGCATTCTAGAAATATTTGGCACTGTTTTCTGTTGGTTTCAGCTACTAAATTTTTCAAGAGTTTGAGTTCCAGAGGGTTATACTTTTGGCTTCAGAAACTTTAAATTCCCTGGGAGGATTTTAGGGTTTTATCCACCATTGATTCCAAAGGCTTGTTATGCCTTACTGCTGGATTCTGATGAAGTTAAAAGAATCAGATTGATTTATCAGAAGGCATGACCACATGGAAAAAAAGCTTTAAATCTAGCCAGATTTTTCTGGAGTTAGAGATAAGAGGTGTTTTGTTAATAATGAAGGATAGGTCCGGATAACCTAGAGTGTGTGTATGCTTGCTAAGAAAACAGCAAATTTGGTTCAGATATGTATATAGATGTTGTGATCTCAGATATTTGCATGATCTTTGTACTGAAACAATTCCTCTCAAGTTACCTGGTAGCTGCTCAAACCAGAAATTGGGGGGGAAAGTAGAGGGTGGGGCAGGAAGTGGGTCTTGGTTGAGGTCTTGGGAGTTGTCACTTACCACTCCTTAATTTAAGCATTTCTAATGAATCCCAAATGTATTTGTCCAGTACAAGATTGCCATATTTTCTGGCATGCAGCACCAACATTTTCTGAAATTCAATGTCTAGAATTGGGGGAAGGGGAGTGTTGTTAGGAAATATGATAATAGTAGTTTCTGCCTCCTCTGGAAGAGAAGCAAAAGTAACACTGCACATGAAGCATGATTGCTCACTAACTACTGGCTGTGATCTCTTTTTCTTTCTCCCTGGCTTGGCAGAGACTCCTGCTGCAGTAGTAATCTAAACGGAAAGGATTGAGATTAAAGGGCACTCTGGGAAGATTTTATTTTTTTATTTCTGAGAAGCTTGCCTAAGGCATTGAGCCAAGCATACTGACCCAACAATAAGAGATTATATCAGCATGGAAAATTGCCATTACAGTTCCATATACACATTCAGTATATAGCATACTTCCTATGAAGCAGGGAAGGAAGTAGTGCGTATGAGTCAGACCATGAGTGGTTAATGTTTTATTTTTGCATCTCCTGTAATTTTTTTCTATAATCTTCAGCATTTTAGTCTCTGAACTCTGAAACTACCATGGGTTCTCCACCTGTAAAATGGGATTGATAGCAACTTTCTCCTGGAGGTATTATAAGCCTTAATTAATATTTGGAAAGTGCATTAGGGTATTTGGATGGAAAGTACAATATATAGAAAGTATATAATATGTATTTATGCATTTGAGCTGGAAGCCAAATAGCCAAATGTGTCTTTAGTGATTTCAGGAACCACTAAAATGTATAGCGAATTATGGGTCACTTTTTCCCTAAAGTAGGAAAAACTATACTTTTTGGATGATATTAAGCTGTCACTTGAGACAGAAGACTTCTTATTGGAAGCATATCTTAAAATTGTTTTCATTGTATTTTCAAATATAACCTGATTATAAAATATAATTCTAGCCATTAAAAATCTGAACCATTTCAGTCAGGGTTGCCAACTGTCCATAGATTTACATAAATAACCAGTCTGAAAATGCCTGCCTATATACTTCATGAAAAGATTGTGTCCCCGTAAGCATGTGAAGCAAAAACAGCTCTGTAAAATCAGCTCCATAAAACCATAGAGCTGATTAAGGCACTGTGGTTGGAAAATAAACTGGCTGGATGCAGTGTTGAAGCACAAACCCTGAAAGCCACTCTTCTCAGGGTTTTATGGCTTCTTCCTCAACCCCCAGCTGTGCTAGTGCTGGTACTGCCTCCCATTTGCCTGTAACACTGCTGGGTGACAGACAATGGTTCTTCTTTGGGGGTCCGTGCTGGGAAAGGAGTGGTGGGGCTGCAGGGGTAAGGCTGGGAGACAGCATGGATGTAGTCAAGGATACAGAGGTGTGGGGGTCAGTAGGGACCCCAGGGGTAGAGACAGTATAGTGTAAAACCATTGTTGCAGTCAAGTAAGGTTACCAACCCAATACATTTTTTCTTACTGATAATCTGCAAACTTTTTACTGACAACCAAACTTTTTTGCTATGGTTTAAACCCTGTCCTTGTCCAGAGTCTGGCAGAAGGTTTACATTTACAATATGTAAAATGTAAATCAGTAAACAAGTTTGGTTGTCAATAAAAAGTTTTCAGGTTGTCAATAAAATAAAAATGTTCTTAGGTTGGAAACCCTGATCTCACTGGTTGCAGACAGGTTAATGACCAAATAGAAAAATGAAATTAGCCTGGATTAGTCTTTTGGAATAAATGGTTTTTAGCCTTCTCCCACCAAAATAAACTACTAAAATATGAAGGCACAAAAGAGAGAATTATGTTAGAAAAGACAGAATTTTTTTTCCTTTCTCTTTTTTGCATCCCATGATTGGGGTAGGATATAGAATTTGATGCATAAACGGACTAAATGTTTGGAACAGTTCAACTGATCAACATCTTACATAGCTCCAGTTGCCCAATAATGTGTTGATAAAATAGCATAGAATACAAATCAGCATTAACTGGAAAGCTGCATAAATAGGGCAAACTAAGGAACTGTCTAGCCTATAATTATTTCTGTCGAAGTGCTGGTTAGACGGAAGAGAATCACTAAAATAAAAGATGGGCTGTTAAAAACATATCCCATTCCACTTTGACCTTTGATTACACTTGCTAAGTTACTTTGGCTCATAAATCTTGTTTATCTTGAAGCCCAGATTTTTATGGCATATTATTTTTACAGAATAGTCTATTTTTTTAAGTATCTCAAAACACACTGTGATACAAACGTGATGGGTCAGAATCCTAATAGTTGTTGAGCATCATCAGTGCCTCAAAACTGAGTGTAGTACATTTTATTCTTTTTAATGCAGACTTTTCAAGACAAAGTTAGTCTTCAAAGTTATTCTGTGTAAAATATTCTTTGGCCAAATTTTATCGACAGAAAATTCCAGAAAATTCTTTAACAGAAAATGACTCTTTGGATCATTCGTATATCCTAAATAGCTTAGATCATGCTCTGTCATTGTAAACAACATTTAATACATTATAACAACAAAGTGAAAGTGGGATGAAGAATATTTCATTTGATTTTCATGATATCATGAATAAGACAGGTATATTCCAGTTACCCATGGCTGTGGTTGACAGAACAGAAATTAGTTATTCTTCTAAAATATATATAGTCTTTGAGTCTATTTGAAATCTTGTTTTAAAAGTATCACTTCTTTTTTTGGGCAAGTAGCTCCAACATGCAGTTCAAAAGTAAGAGATGCCATAACTGAAGCCAGAGCTAGGAACTACAGTTACCAAGTGGCACATGCCACTGGATGTTTAGATGCAAGGATTCAGGAGCCTCTAGATCAGAGGTTGGCAACCCCCGGCACATGGCCAAGCATGGCACGCAAGGCTATTTTGCTCAGCACAGGCTCTGCGTAGCTGTTGCCAGCAATGGAGCCCGGGCTGCTCCCAGCAGGGCTTGCAGTGTCCCAGCTGCCTGCTGGCAGCAGCTACCCAGAAGTGGGGCTGGCTGCAGCCGGGAGGCTCCCAAAAGCTGTGATGGTCTCCTGAGCCCAGGCATCAACTCTGTACCGGCACGTGCACCCGCACCTTGGAGCCAGTAGTGGGAGAGGGGCCTGAGGCAGTACAGTCCCGATCTCTCCCCCATTCCTGGTACAGAGCTGGTGACTGGGCTCCAGAGCCCGACACAGCTGTTTGTAACCAGCCTGGGCTCTGGGCAGCTGCAGCAAGCAGCAGGCAGCCTACAAACAGCTGTGCCAGGCTCCATAGCTCTGGCATCAGCTCCATGCTGGTATGCAATGATAGATGTTAGAGATGGAAGAGATTTATTAATTCATCCTGTTCAGCTTGTTGATAATGCAAGACTATTCACAGTAATTTTTTCCAGTTTTTGACTAGCCTCTCTAGGAGCCTGTCTTTGCAAGCTTTTCTCCTGTTCCATATCTTGTTTCTCTTCTCTAAATTCCCTAATCTGTACCTATATCAATAACTTCTGTAATCCTGAGCCCAGGGCAGAAAGCCATATTCTAGATGCAGGGACAGTTTATTATTCCAACCATGCAGGATGAGTTTAATTGGCTGACATTAAGTCCTTTTGTAATTTTTTAGGGGATGAGGGAGAAAGAGGTATTTTTCTGACTGATCACAGTCATTTTTTTTAGGCTTTGGCACTTTGTGGTACTCTGTTGCTTTGCATACTCAGCCCAAATAATGTAGGCCCCTATTTTTTTTTCTTGATATCATAACACATTGCAAATTCACACCCAGTGGCCTTCTCTTATTGCTGTTTTGATGTCTCCTATGCTAGGGGAAGAAGTTACATATAAGAAACAGGTTTAAACCTGTAACAGAAAAGAAGTTCAGTACACACAAACCAGTTTCAAAATGATGAACCTAGTTGAATGGAATATCAGACATAAATGATTTGGGTCAAACCCTTTTATGAAATTTCTGTCCCAGACCCCTTCCTTGTTCAAGTTGAATCAGTCCCCCAGCATCCCAGCATGATTTTCAGCCTTGGGTTGTGCTGTACTCTCTGCTCCAGATAGCAGGGCTGGCCCCACCCCTCTGCTCCCTAGCTGGAGCAGTGAGGGCTGGCTGACAATGGGAAGGCAGGAGCCAAGCAGCCCAACTGTGGTTTCAACCCAGTCTGCAGGATGGGTACTGCCCCCTCAGGCAAACCCCAGCTAGGGGCTTGGGCTAGGGAGACACTTTCCCCACTCAAACTCAGGAAACACCTCTTTCCCCACTCAAACTTACTGCTGGCTGCAACTGTGGACTACAAATCCCAGAGGTACCTGGAAACAGGAAGAACAAATGTTAAGCAGCCCTGCAGGATCCTGCTGCTGTAATTCTTGGCTGCAAATCCCTGAGGCTTCAGGGGCAGCAGGAAGAGGAAGTGAATACACAGCCAAAGAACTGTGCTCTAGTGCCCCCTGGCTTCTTGCCTGAGCCACTGCAGGCATGTGGCTGCATTTTCTGAATCACAGGTAAATGTCTTGTTCACTTGTGTTTCCTTTTAATCTGTGTAGCTTAAACTAACCTGCAAAGACTGAATCGATTCAGCCTCAGGCTTTTTGACTGTCTGTGCATAGCCCTAGGGAGGAAATACATGTGTATCAGATTACATTTTTTCCAAATATATTTGATTGCATTTTGAAAAAGCAAAACTTAATTTTATAATTTTCTGCCTATAATTCTGTTTTGTCTTGGTCAATTTTACTAGTATTTCTAATGTAACTAGTTATAAGATGTCTACTCTCCCCTCCAGGTCATGGATGGATACATTAAAAACAAACTTAACAACTACAACTTCAGTTTCCCAACTGACATATTCATCCAGCTCAGATTTTTAAAATCTATTTCTGTGTTTCTTAATGGTCCTTCAGGCAGTTTTCAGTGCAAACCAACACTGACCTGAGAAAAGGTAGTTTGTGCCTGAAAGCTTGTCAAACTTCTCTCACAGCTGTACAGTTATTTTAATTAGAGATATCACCCAAAAAACAAAACAAAAATCAAAAAAACTCCAACCACTCTTAGACATCTCTTGGATCATCACAAGTACTACAGTCCAGCAACTACAACTCATTGTAGGGGTCTCATTGTAGGGTCTGCCCTGCTGTCCCCAGATCATGTGGGTGGCCCTCCTTTGGACCTTCTCAATGTTGTCTACATCCCTCTTGAAGTGGGGTGCCCAGAACTGAACACAGTACTCCAGCTGCGGCCTGACCAGTGTCGCGTAGAGGGGGAGGATCACCTTCTTGGCCCTACTTGAGATAAACCTATGAATGCATGATAGAGTCCGGTTAACGCAGCCTACCGTGACCTCGCATTGTCAGCCCATGTTCATCTTGGAATCAGTAATGACTCCAAGATCCCTTTCTGCCTCTCTGCTCTCAAGAAGGGAGTTTCCCATCTTATAAGCATGCTGCTGATTACTACTGCCCAAGTGCAGCACCCTGCACTTGTCTGTATTGAAACACATCCTGTTTTTGTTAGCCCACCCCTGCAACCTATCCAGGTCTCTTTGCAGTCTTTCCCTCCCTACCATCGTGACTACCTCACTCCAAATTTTGGTATCATCAGCGAATTTGAACAGGTTGCTTTTCACCCCGTTATCCAAATCTCTGATAAAGAAATTGAACAGTGCGGGCCTAAGGACTGAGCCCTGGGGGACTCCCTGCCCACTTCCCCCCTAAGGTCGAATATGATCCATCCACCACCACCCTCTGAGTACAACCCTTCAGCCAATTTGCAATCCATCTGACTGTGTAGGCATCGATGCCACACTTGCCTAGTTTTTAACGAGGATGGGTGGTTGACAGTGTCAAAAGCCTTGCCGAAGTCCAGAAAGACTACATCCATGGCAACACCTGCATCCAATGCTTTTGTGATCTGATCACAAAAGGCAATCAGGTTGGTCTGACATGACCTGCCCCTAATGAAATCGTGCTGGTTGCCCTTGAGCACAAGAAAATGAAGGTGTAGAATTTGTTAAAGAGGTCTGCTTTCTCCTCTGGCACAACCACCAGATTGCCCAGCATGTCTTGCAGGGGCCCCACATTTCCGGGTGCCTTCTTCATCCTCCCTATATATTTGAAAAAGGACTTTTTATTATCTTTGATCTTGGATGCTAGTTCTGGCTCTATGTCCACCTTAGCTTTCCTCACAGCCCCCCTACAGGCCCGAGCAGTGGAGGTATACTCCTCTTTGGAGATAGTCCCCCCTCCCCGCACCAGACGTACACTGCCTTTTTGGCAACCAGGCATTCCCCGATATCCTTGGTGAGCCAGGGGGGCTTTGGGGCACTCTTGCCCCCCTTGCTTGTTGTTGGGATCATCAGTCCTTGGGCCCTGAGTCTCATCTCCTTAAGGAATGACCACTCATCTTGGGCACTGAGTTCCCCTGCCCTTGAACCCTAGTGCCTCTCCCACTAATGTCAACTCATTGAAGTTGGCCCTCTTGAAGTCTAGGGCTACTGCCTTGCTGCAGGACCTTGACACCCTAGTGAATTCCAGCAGGTGATGATTGCTATCACCCAGGTGTTCAAGGACCTGGAGCCCCCTTACCAGATCATCACCTGTGGCCAGGACCAGGTCCAACAGGGTACTTCCTCTGGTGGGACTGTGCACCTTCTGGGTTAAATGGAGGTCCTGTATCTTGGCCAGGAACCTCCTGAAACGGTCCGACCTGGATGACTGTTCTTCCCAGCAGTTGTCAGGGTAATTTAGATCACCCATGACAACTTACATCC
Organism: Caiman crocodilus; assembly: GCA_030014935.1. NCBI lineage: Eukaryota > Metazoa > Chordata > Crocodylia > Alligatoridae > Caiman > Caiman crocodilus. The sequence goes on along the minus strand of JAGPOW010000261.1, from coordinate 107,192,224 downwards.
CTTGCCTTAAGTGCCTCTGCAAGCTAGCCTGAAAATTCCCAGTCCAGCTCTTCCCCTTGGCTGGGGGGTCTGTAGCAGAACCCTACCGTTAAATCCCTCTCCCCACGACCCCCTTGTATCTTGACCCAGAGCACTTCAGCTGGCCCTTCCTCTGACCCCATTTTGCTGGCAGAGGATGTGTATAGCTCTTTGACATAGAGCGCCACACTCCCTCCTTTCCTTCCTTCTCTATCCTGCCTATAGAGCCTATAGCCCCTAATGCTAACTGCCCAGTCATGGGATTGGGATAAATCCCATAACATTTCTGTAAGCCCTACTATGTCTGGGTTTGAACTGACTATTCTGAGGGCAGATTCCTCCTGTTTGTTCCCCATATTACAAGCATTGGTATATTGGCATTTAAGGCCTTGCATAGCTGCATATGCCACCCCCCCGATTAGGAAGACTATCTGGACCCCTGTTTCTTACCTGAGTACTCTTTGCATGTGTCACCTGTCTTGCTTGGGTGATGTCTCCACGTCTTCCTGCAGCCCCCTCCCCCGGTGAGGCTCGTTTAAAGCTTGTTGTACGAGATCAGCCAACCTGGAAGAGTTGCCTTTAGGAGAGAGGTGAAGCCCATCCCACCCCAGCAAATCCCTCACCCGAAAGCATGGGTCATTATCTAGGAACCTAAGGCCCACCTGGTGGCACCAACTGCATAAGCGCTGGTTGACCTCGCCAATGCAGGCCTCGTGTTGCTGTTCCTGCCTACTCATCGGAAGAAGAGAGAAGAATACCACCTGTGCCCCTGTCTCCTTAAGCTTGGTCCCTTGGGTACTTGGGTACTGGTCTGCAGGTTTGATATAGGCTGGGATCCTCTCCATGATGTCCCAAACCCAAGCCCCAGGCATGACGCAGACCTCCTGTGTCATGGGGTCAGGCTGGCAGATGAGACCTTCCAGTCCTGTTAATTTTGTGTGCTACATCATTTTATAGACTTTGTGATTTTTCTCTCAGTAACTGGTCCGTTATTTTGAGAAAGAAATTTGACTTACAAGAAACTGAATACCAGGATCCAAACTTTATTTTTCTTTAAAGAATGGGTGCTATATTTCCTTTTCTGAATCAATTTCCTTACAATCTGAGATGCTGTAACATTGCAACTGTCTAAATTTTGAGATTTATATACTGAAAACTTTTAAAGTACTTCCTTGCAGGCTGTTTAGAAATAGCTGTTTCTGTCATCTTTATTACTTAATTGTCCTATCTTTCCTTTTTATGTCTTACTTGCTTTTAAATACCTATTTTAAAGGGAGAATTTTACATCACAGCTTGCATAAACATTACAGCAGTGGTTCTTGACCTTTTTTAGACTTGAAACACCCTTTGTTAAGTATGGGTTACCTGGAAAATGCTGGCTCTTAGTTTTCACTCATTCTTTGGCTACATATAAATACTAGAGCAGTTTTTCTGTTGCAGAGAACTCAAAGAACACAAGAGGCCAAAAATGTTTTTAATGCTGTGGGTTCCTATTTGAAATCTCTGGGTTTGTATTGTGAGTCACATTTGCACACCTAACAGTGTTAACATTGTATGACATCCCAAGGCATCCTTGAATCGACCTCAAGGAAGCCCAGGGTACCTCAGGGTACCATAGGACCCTGGCTCAGAGGCACTGTCTTACAGCATCTTTAAGTGTTGGAGACATTTGATCTCCAGTTTTGTTTCTCGTTATGTGCCCTATGTATGCCAAGGTCTCCTATGGATTTTGCCTTTTATATTCATTGTGTAACATAATTTATATAATGGTGCAGCCAGTCCTTGAAAGTTTGAAATAAACAGAATATAAATCACAAAATGCATTTTTCTCCAGAAAATATCAAGTATTGAGAGAAGGCAGGAACTTAAGAATAAATTTTAAGAAGGAGGGGAGGACAAAAAATAAAAGAAAAATGGAAGGAGTTATTCATTAGTTGTTTCAAACATATGCTCTAAAAGATTGCCTGTTCAGACAGGAGCAGAGTACATTCCTCTTCCCCAGTCCACTGCTGCTAGGTCAGGTAAATTAAGGCCAGTCATGAAAGACAGCTGAAATAGCTTATACTTTCTACTGTAAGAATTTCATTGGTCTACCCAATTTATCTGGCTAATTTCTCAGTATTAGCACAATAGTCTAAGAAATGACTATCAGAATAATATGAACTTGATATATTATACTACTACTCTGTTTGTATTGTACCAAATTCTAAGAACAGTAGAATGTGAGATCTAAATAGAGCCCTTAGATAAGTTAATTTTATCCAGTTACTCCCAGAGCCAAATTAATATCTTCAGTGAGTCCAAACGTAGATTTTATAACCATTTCCAAATCAGTAGCAGGGTTGCTCACCACAGTTTAAGTCTTCCTAATGAATAGTTTTGTATTTTTTTTAAATCATCAAAAACTGTTAATTACCTGGAAAAAAAATTCTTCTAGCAAAATACAAATGGCTTTTATGGCAAAAGACTTTACTTACAATTATTTGGTTTCTACAGGTCAATTGTGCACTTTGAGGTTTACTCAGCTAGCATGGACCCTGTCATTGCTGCATGTACTTAGATGGAATGGAAGTTATCGCTTAATTATTCCATTTTAAGACTGGATAGAAAAGGGGTCATTAAGGGTTTAAAGCTTTAGTTTCGATTTATGTAGCTTGAAGGTATACTTATGAAATGCAAGACCTTTTCTCTTTGCATAAATTAATTTAAAATCATAGACTTTTGAGTGCTCTTCAGAAGGTAAATGGGATTCTGATTAATTTTAGTTCTCCGATTGCAGGACCTAATAGTTAACTAAATTTAGACTGAAATCATGAGTGACTTGAAGAGCACCATTATTTGAGATGTGTGTGAAAATGTCAAATGGGTCTGGTGAACATGTGTTTCTTTTATGACATGCAACCAAATGTTTAGTTTTCCAATCCATATAATAAATTGTATATATTGCACAGTCCTCCTTTTGCAGCATGTGATCAGTGTGTGAAAACCATTATTTTAAAAGCTGTAAGCGGTCAGTGAAATGCTAAGACAGAGGGGAAGTATGTAGCATTAATTTTTATACTGCGAGGGAATCGGTTTGCTGTGAAATATTCTATGTTTATATCTCCTTAGTTATTGTTACATCAGTAAGTAAAGCATATTGGCAAGTATCAAAACAGTTGTACTGACAGACTTCCAAGTTCTTCAGATCAATACACCCTTCTGAATATCCTTTTAGTTATGAAGCTTATTTATTCTTTCAGTTAAATAGATCCGTTTTGAGGTAATTTTGGAACATGGAGTTTGAAATCAAGAGTGCCAGATGCACCTGGTGTAAAATCTTGAATTGCAGGGTAATTTTCTGACCCTAATCCTAATTTCCCATTTTTTCCCAATGTTTCTCCTTTTTCCAACATGTCCCTACTATGCAGAATATATCATCTGAAAAGAAAAGAATTTTAAAGGCTTTTATTCTGGAAATTTTTATTTTGTCAGCCTTCTGTGAATTTACAGTATTTTCAGCTAAATCCCTTGTTTGCTGTTAGAAAGCGATTAAACTTCTGAATTTTGAGTTAATCATTTTTTTTCATCCAGAAAGGTTTTAATAATCTAATCAGTTATCTTAACCCCCTCAAATTAATGCAGTGAATAACTCAAATCAGTTACAAATAATTTACAGGAGATGAAAACAGGTTCATACTGAGAGACGGCTTTGATCTTTTATTCAAGCTGGTTTCATGCAAACGGTGGCAAATGTTATCTGAGAAATGACTCCCATAAAAGCTAGAAAAATACTTGTAATTAAATTGTGTATAGAATCATAGAAAATTAGGGTTGGAAGGGACCTCAGGAGGTCATCTGGTCTAACACCCTGCTCCAAGCAGAATCATCCCCAACCAGATCATCCCAGTCAATGTCTCCATAATGTATAATTCCATTTGTTTCATTAAATCTGACCCCTCGACATGAAGTTGAGGTTCCCTTGCAATATGAACTCTCATGCAATACTTTATATATTGAAGGTATTTACTTACTATCTGCCTATTGACGAATTTTTAAGATTCATACAACACATGGTATGTTGGAGCTCCATCACCTTATTGACCACTTTAGGATATTTCCCCAAATAATGCTTGAAAAAATAAATATGACCTCCTAGTGAGCAGCCAGTTCATGGTATCTGGATGGTCTGTTCAGGAGTTCTGGCAGTTTTATCACAGATGTTAGCTGACGCCTTCACATTAAACCTCTTACCTCACTGATCATTAGTCTCTCCGTTAAGCCAAAAACAAGTAGATAAAGAGAAAGATGTGAGAATTGCAGTAAAAACTGAAGAAGTGAATTAGTTGAGTGGCATCTGCTGTACAGATGCAAGGCAACCAGTAGCTGCTGTTTGCCTTACCACTCTTTCACCTAATTTTCAGCCAGTGTCTTGTGTGGTATTCCAGGCATAGGAGAATAATAATTTTCTTTCTAATGTCCAAAGTCAGCTAGCACATCCTAAGAAACAAATTTACACTTGTAGTAGTGAGACAAGTATCTAAACATATTAATCTTCCAATTCTCTCATAATTGAAGCACCTGATGGTTGAAATTCTGCTTTCTGTCAAAAAAATGTTAAAAACACAGCAGGATAGAAATCAGTCCCTAGGATGGTCTGTCATTATCCTTCCTCCAAGTCACAGAGTACTGGGGAGCTCAGGTGGTACTACAGAAGGAATTTTTTCTTGCTCAGGTGGTATAACAGAAGGAATTTTTTCTTGCCATGGCCACCTATCTCTTTTCTCCAGGTCTTCTCTTCCAAAAAAGGTGCCAGATTTTGCATTGAAATGAACATGGTGTTTTTGGTTCTATTTTTCATTTTGTTCTGCCAGTATAAGTAAACTGATTTCTGGTAAAAGTGAAGGCATGTTGACTCCTTAAATATTCTGATTCTTTAGCTGCAGAATTTTGTTTTACTTTTTAACATCGCTTAAAGATATTGAGCACATCCTGCATGTGCAATTAATGTGACCAAACAAATTCAAGTGCAATTTGCACTGAAATCAAATTCTCCTGGGTGCAGTGTCTACACAGGTGCCCAGAACAGCAGCACTTTGAGCTGGGGCGGACCAAACGCAGACTGGCAGGGAGCCTGGGTGGAGGGAAGAGGGGTAAGCCCTGGGCTCCAGGAGGCAGCATCAGGCAGTGAGGGGCAAGCAGGCAGCCCCTGCACTTTAGCACCTTTGTGCCCCAACCAGCCCATCATCATTTACTCGTGCATTTTAGAACACCTAATTATTTTGCCATAAGATAGCACTATCCCCAACAGAGTTATGAGAGAGTTAATTACTTTAGTGTACCCTAATACCAGGACGTGTAGATGGTGACAGTTTATTGCGGAGCTAATTAGTCTACTCAGCAGTAATGTGCACATGTAGATGTACCCCCTGTGTTATTAAACAGAAGAGCTAGTAACTATATCTGATTCTAATATGAAAAATAAGATCCTTTAAGCAGCCATATCTCAGTTTTAATTGTAAACAATTAGCCATGCTGCACATTTGTGTAAATTAGGTATCTGACTATTTTCTGTTCATGCCCACCCTGACGGTAGCATAACTGGTGATGGGGAGTGGGTAAGCTTGGCACCAGGCTTGGACACCAGCTATGAGTGGGTGTCAGAAACACCCTCAGACTCTTTGCCTCAGCAGGGACATAGGAGACAGGCAGTGCAGCCCTGCACCCAGCAGAGTATCTGGGGGTGGGTCGGTATGTGAGGTGAGAGGAATGGTGCTCCCCACACCTTGGGAAATCTTTGCCACAACAGGTTCAGCCCTGTATCCAACAGCATATTTTGGGAGAGAGGAGCACCAGGTGTAGCTCTTGGGGAGTTCATGCCATAGGGCAGTTGCCACCATAGCTTGTGCTCTAAATGAGCTCACTACTCATCTGAGCCATGAGACTTTCTGCAGTAGCTGTTTGATGCACTTGTGTTCTGCGAAAATATATGTATTCCTTCCCTAACAGGTGTTGTGCTTGCAGCTCCTTGCGTTCTTCGATAAACAGAGATTCTGGAAAATGTGTTCTGTTTTATGGAGTAATTTAGGATGACAGAATATAAGTTTTCATTAGTGCAACGAGAGTTCGAAAATAACTGCTGCAGAATAAGGCTATTCAGTCTGTACTTTGGGAAAATATCATCCTGAGATTTCATTTTATACCATTGATTGTTTCATATGTAATTTTCCTTGTTAAAAAGTAGCCTTTTCAATCTCTTTCAGTTCTCCTCATTTTGCATTGTTTTATACTATAACTCTCTTTTGCCAGTCCAGCCTGCTTCTCCAGTGAAACTGGTCCATGCCTGTGTTGCAGGGAAAGGGAGCATTTCTTTCAAGCCTTGATCTTGGGAGTATCCCCAAAGTAAGATGTGTAGCCTAGGTGTACAGGGGTTGTACTCCCCTCTCCAATTGAGGGAATTATTGACGGGGCAGTGTGCTGTGGAAGAACACAACAGCACAGTGGCTGCCTCTGTCCCCTGTAGGGTCAGGCCCAGTCAATCAATTACTTAACTATATACAAATTTATTATAACAACAAAGCCATTAAAGGGTAAGGACATAAATTATGTATATATGTACAAATTTACAAAAAAAACCCTTTATATATATGGTAATGTGTTTATATATATATATATATATATATATATATATATATGGTAAAGGTACACCCCCCCCCCCAATTATTATTTAAAAATACAGATGAACAATAGAACAACCCAGAACAAAGGATATTGATCAGGCAGACTTACAACTCTGTTAATATACAAACTATTGCTTCAGTTTATTCACATAAACTATAAGGCACAGTCTACAAATGTAACCAGTAATCCTTAGACTACCTGGGTGCCCTCCAGAGCAGGGGCCCCACTCCCAAGATACCACTACAGGAAAGGAGGTGGGGGGAAAGGAGAGGGAGACCCCAAAGACTCCTAAGCTCCCCCCCATCACCCAGAAGCAGCCCACATAGTGCCCTTTTACAACCCTAGGGGGCCCCTTTCCTGTGGGGACTCTCTCTCCCAGGTAACTTACTACTCCACAATCCCAGAGAGTTGCCTTCCATGTTCTGGGTCGAGCTCTGTTCCCTGCTGGCCTTCCTGCCACTCGACTCTGCTCCCGCTGGCCTGGTTTAGGGCCACATGCACTGCTGTTTGTAGTGAGTGCTTTGCCTTGTGCTAGGGGTTGGAGGCCTGGACAACCTTGTGCAGCACCAGGGCTTGGTCTGCTCCTGAATCCTCTGAGCAGCCTTGTCTGCACTGAGCTGCTGCCCCAAACCACCTTAAGTGGCTCTCACGGTCTCTCACCTTCTGTGCAGTGCCTCCTGCACTGAGCTCCCAGCCTCGTGCTGGGGATTGTGGACCTGAGCCACCCAAGGGGCTCCAAAGATCCTGCTCCATGCACTGACCTATGCACCTTGTCTCTGACTGCACATCAGAGGTTGTAGACCCGAGCCACCTCACGCAGCTCCCAGGGTCTAGACGCCATGCACTGTGCTGCGCACCAAGAGCATAACCACTGAGCCATCCACTGCTCCCCGCTTTTCCTGAGCTACTGCTGAGCACCTGTTCTCAGCTATTCTAAGCTCTGCTCTTCTCTCTTCTCCGTCCCCAACGCATCTCCCTCGTACTGGACACGCAGTTCCTTTTATACACTCCAGGGATCCGCCCTTGAAGACTTCCAGACCGGACAGTTTGTTCTTCTCCCCCTCCCCTCAGGCAAGGGACGTGCCTTTATTTCTCTTGCTGCCTCCTGATTGGTGGATGGGCTCCACCAATCAAAACAGCAGGATCTCAAGCCTGGGACACAACCCAAACTCTGAAAGGTAAGCCTGCTACAGATGGAATAAGAATGCGTACCCTGCTTCAAGCTGTATTAATGAAAGCATTAAGTGGTATTAGGATCTCTCTAAAGCTACCAATAGAAGTATATAAAAGGTTTTGTAGATCCTTTTAGGTGACGATTTTAATTTCCATTCAAATAGCATTTCAGTCAAGAATACTTGGAATGGCTGAGGCATATACTATATATGTATCTTCAGTGAATGCATGAGGGATATAACCGTTCCCCAAACCATAATTAGTATTTTATGCATACATTTGCAAGATTTGTTCATAGATTTCATAGACATTAGGGAAGGAAGGAACCTCAGAAGATCTTCAAGTCCAGCCCCCAACGCCAGGGCAGGAAGTTAGCAGGGGTCATAGGATCCTAGCAAGATAAACATCCACGTTCAATAAGACGGTAACTATGAGCACTTCCACGTGGGGTAGCCAAGACAATTGCTGCACGCAAAGTGCTAGTCAGAGGACTGGCTTTTATTTCCTGTCCCCAATCACATAACAAAGGTCAAAGTTACCAAAGGTTATACCCCTTGTCATATGGCAGAGGCCAGCACCTGCTGAATGCAAGGGGCTATTGTTATAATGGATATTTAAAATATGGACTGATCTCCTACTACTTTTCAAGAGATTTCCTAGCTCTACTTTGACAGGCCCTCCATCTATCAGATCCCAATCTGCCTCAGTTAGAAATCAAGCCTGCCTCTCTTCCTGTTGTTGTTACATGCAGATAATTACAGAGAGAACATCCGTTGGAAATGCTGCAAAAAATTCAAATACTTAAGACTGCTTTTGGTGGAAATTAATTTTGAGGTCAGAACATGAAGCTGGTGGTGCGTGGTAGCCCCAGTGGGGCCTGTACAGCACTATCTGCAGGAACCCCCGAAGTGTGGGGCCCAGGGAGATTGCTGCCGCCCGCAGGGACAGTCCTGCCTCTAGGTAATGGAGACTTCAAGTAATGTTTGCAGTCAAACTGTATCCTAGAAGCTTGGATCTGGGGTACTTGGTACCATTGTTGTGGCTTTCTCCTACTTTAAATAAAGAAGAAAAAATTCATTTTAATTTTTCATGTTGATTTGTGGAACTAGTGAAAAGTAGAAGTTCTCTGAACTAGAGGGACAGTAAAAAATAAACGGGGCTATCAGATTGGTCTAGTGTCACTCATTTCAAAGACTGGTGCTATGGTGGAAGGAAGTTATTTGAACAGTCCTTCCAGCCCTTCTAGAGCCTTTCTGTGATTCTACCTTATGTCTTAGATTCATGTCTTTATGCCTAGCCTTCACACAGGCATTTAAACTCATTCTGTAAAGCCATAGTCTCTGTCCTGGATATCCAGCCTTTTTTAGTTTTAGTACGTCTTCCTGGGTGGACTAAAGAACTAGCATAAGTTTGACCCTATCGTCATGTGTAAACATTGGGCTTCTAGCATCATCACCTCAAGGTCTTGCATAGTTGAAAATGATCAAAATATTTGTAAAAAATATGGAATGGGTGAGGTATCTTCATTTGATTCCTCACATGTTAAGATGTAGTGAAGAAATATGCTTCTTCAACAATACCACAACACCGTATTGGTGAAGAGAGACAGTCCTGGTGAAAAGAGACCTAAAACTGTTGAACCAAGAACCTCCACTTTGGGCAATTGCATAATTTATCTGGATCAAATGGTCAAAATCCGCCTGAAGATGGCCTTACAGGATGAGTTCTCGCACAGTAGCTGAGGAGCCTCCTTCCAGCTTCACTCCCATTTCCTCTTAGTATGACTTAGATAGAGCCTTTGTACGCTCATCCCATGCTAGCTACTGGCTATTTGCTGATCCTCTGCTCCTGCTGCTGATTCCCTTGTAATGTTGTGGGTACACTGATGACAATGCAGACCTGCTGCTGGCTGCAACCCTCCCACTCATCCCCTCTGGCTTTGTCCTACCTAGCTAGCCACCCTGCCAGCCCCCACACTGGGCAGCTTCACATCTACACATTTCAAATTTTTATCATTGCAACATGTACATTGGTTTAAATTAAAATAGAATTTTAAGAGCATCCAAAACTCCTCTCCCACACACTAAAAATTATTTTGACAACTATTTTGCTTTATTTACCTTCTACACAAGGATGTGTTGTGAATTAATTAATGTCTTTGCAATGTTTGCAGACACAAAGTGGTATGTACGAGCTAAGAATTATTATTACTTTTCCATTTCTTGCTTGCAATGCTGTTATTGTTTTGGAACAAAGTGGAGAACACTTCTCCAACATCAGGGGTTTTTTTTCTCTGTATGTGCTTTATAGTTAAAAGAAAGTTGCATATTGCTGTGGGTTTTGGCAAGTGCTTGGTTATTGAGTATTCTGGTGTGGAATCCTGTTGTTTTGGAACTTTAATCTTGTGTTGCTAACCTGTAAAAGTGACTAAATTATTAAAATGCCCAAGTCCTAATTCCTGTATATATAACTGCTTAGGCTCAGATCCAGAAAGAGTCTTAAGCATAGAAATCCTGACCATTCCCTCCCCCTGACCCTCCAGCCCCTGGCCCTGCATTTTTAAGTGCCTAGATCTGGGAGCAGGACCACCAGAATTCGGTAGAGCACCCAACTTCTCCATATTTTAAATAGTATAATTTAAGCTTCTGGGATTGAGGTTTGCAAAATATGTCGAGCCCTTTCAAGAGGGGAAGTTTCAAAATGGCACCAGTCAGTAAATTCTAATGGTTATATGTGAGCAAGCTGAGAACAATTCAAATGCAGCAAACCCTCCCCATCTTAACCCTGGATGAAGGAATGTTAAAAGTTAGAGTGTGTTTGCTACACTTCATAGATTTCATAGACATTAGGGCTGAAGGGACCTCACAGGATCATCAGGTCCAGCCCTCTGCCCAAGGGGCAGGAAGTTTGCTGGGGTCAAATGGTCCCAACAAGATAAGCTTCCAGCTGCATCTTAAAGGTGTCCAGTGTATGTGCTTGCACCACTTTTTGGTGGTGTCTATTCCAGAATCTGGGGCCTCAGATGGTAAAGTAGTTTATTTTTGTTTCCAGCCTAAAATGGTCTTCTCGGAGTTTGTGACCATTTGACTTTGTCTTCCCTTGAGGTGCCCTGGTGAACAGATGTTCTCCCAGTTCCTGGTGCTCCACCCCTTGTATGCTTATAGGCTGCCACCAAGTTCTCCCTGAATCTCTGCTTCTCCAAGCTGGAGTCCCATGCCTGTCAGCCTTTCCTCATAAGACTTTCAACATAAGACTTGTCTTATTGTTTCCTCATAAGACTTGTCATAGTTTCATAGTTTCATAGTAACTAGGGTCAGAAGGGGCCTAGAGCAGGCCATCTAGTCTGACCCCCTGCCAATGGCAGGAAACAAGTGCTGG
>JAGPOW010000261.1:107137899-107180895 GCA_030014935.1 Caiman crocodilus | reverse complement strand
TCCCAGCAGATGTCCGGGTAATTGAAATCACCCATGACAATGACATCCTTTGTCCTAACCGCCTCCTTAAGCTGGCCAGCGAATTGGAGGTCCAGCTCTGACCTCTGATCATGTGCGTGACCCGCCTCTAAATTTTCTCAATTTTCTCCACATTCTTCCTAAAATGCGGAGCCCGGAACTGGATGCAATAGTCCAGCTGCGACCTCACCAAGGCCCGGTACAGCAAGAGGATTACTTCCTGGGTCTTACTTGAGATGAATTGATAGATGCAAGCCAGGGTTTTGTTTGCTTTTCCAGCTGTGACATCGCACTGGTGACTTATGTTCATATTGTGGCCAATACTGACCCTCAAGTCCCTTTCGGTTATGGTGTTAGTGAGTGTAGCACTGCTGAGCCTGTAAATATGATGTGGATTTTTTTCCCCCCAGGGTGGAGCACCTTGCATTTCTCAGTGTTGAATGCCATCAGGTTGTGATCCGCCCACCTTGCAAGCCTGTCTAGGTTGGCCTGAATCACCAGCCTATTCTCTAGTGTGACCACACTTCCCCATAGCTTGGTATCATCAGCGAATTCAGCCAGTTTGCTTTTGATACCTGATCCAGATCATTTATAAATATGTTAAAGAGTACTGGTCCAAGTATGGAACCCTGGGGGACGCCACTGGTCACCATGCACCATGTTGACACGGTTCCATTGACCATCTCAAGGCCCGACCACAGAGCCAGTTTCCGAGCCATTGGACCGTGAGGTTGTTGAGGCCACAGTTCCCCTAGAGACAAGTGACCAAATTATTGTCTCCTATCAACTCTTCTTGTCTCTAGGGCCTCCTATCTTGCTGGTAATGGTTCAAGCATGTTTATGATAGGACCGTAACTGTCATTTTCAGCCCACCAACCACACTGATCAGGTGATGGCAATGGTGGATTAGGTTCAAGTGTACTTTGCCAAATGAGACTTTGATAACTGGCTCTACACAGTTGGTACACAAGGGAGTCTTATGTAGGTAGAAGTTTATCCAGAGCTTTTCCTTCATGGAATTATTTCACCCTAACATCCAGAAGGGCTGTCAAAGCTGTTGAAATATTATGAATTGGAATGAATCTGACTGGGTTGTTTCTCCTCATCCAAACTGTGGCCACAAAATTATGCCATAGAAAAAGGAGCAGTATGTCTGTAGGAGAATACTAGAGAGGAGTATCCCTGACCAACTGCATGTTTAAATCCCTACCTCTTCTTGCTGCGAGTGGAATTGAAAAATGTCACATGAGCTGGAATGCTCTGCTTTTCCATCAACTAAACCACCACGAAAAACCACTTGTCCACTTGAGAAACATCAGTGTGATTCCTTAAGAAGCTCCTCACTTAGAAAATGACCTAGTTTTTTTTTGTTTGCTGGTAAGGATATAAAACTAATCCATGATGCTGGTAACAGAAGAGATCTGCTGCTAATGATTCTGCAGTTTGGCATAGTAGCTTGAATCCTTAATATTTTCTTGTGCTTGCCTTTGTAGATGGTGATATGTATTGATCAATGACAATGTTGACTCTATCACACATCTTGGAATAGTTGACAAATACTTGTTGCATAAAGACATCAGCCAAACCTCCAAACTTTCATGCAGTTTTCGGCTTTCCTAGATTTTGTACAAGAGCCATGCTGGCAATGATAACAGCTGATTTCTCAGAAGTAGCATCTGGCAGAACAGTTACTGCTTCATCTCCAATCACGATCCATGACAAGGCTGCTTTGTCCGCCACCTTGAGCCATTTGTCAGGTTTCAAAAATGAAGCAGCGTATCCAGACAGTTTTGTGCTGCAGGAGAGAGTGCACATCAAACCTTCTACCTGCTGCAATCCAGCAAAGTAGCCTTTGCTGGATCTCCTTTGCATTCTCTGTCTGTCATTTTGCTGCACTGTCCCATAGTTGATTTTACATTCTTGAAGTTTTACAATTTTAATTTGGATATGTTTACATAGAAGCTCTCGATAGCATCTTCAGTAAGATGGTTCTGGATAATGGCGTTTGCAATTTCTCTTCCTTTGTCATGTGCATTCAGAATGTCTAAGTAAGTGTGAAGTTATTGCTTCATTTGCTTTAGTATGATCAGAGGACTTTTGCCACCTTCATCTACTGCTAAATTACAATATCTTTCAAGTATTCTTTCAAACTGTATACAGTTCATCAGTCACTGGATGCCATGCTCTCACTTCAAGAGACAGAAGAATTTTTTGCGCAATATCCATGTGCAAATGGGAACAAGAGACTTGTTGCTTCTGTTGTTCTTCCTGCCTGTATTCAGGATGGTAACATGCCTCAGCGGCTATTAATCTTTGACACCAATTCAGCAACACAACTGCTAGTTTGTGTATTGCATTGGCTGATCCAAATGACAACACTTGATTCAGTCCCTTCTTATTAGAATGTTTCTGGCAGAATATGCACATTCTCCAGTGAACTGCTGGAGTAGGCGATCTGCTTGATGTCCTAGTGTGTTCTTCATTCACTGTTGTTGGTAGGGTTTCCCTTTCGTCTTCTACCTTGCGCAGCTTTCCTAGCAGTCTCTCAATATGTCCTTTGTGCATAAAAGAACCGTAGCAAGAACGGTGCCAACTGAAGCTTTTGGAATGTTGCAGTGCGGAATCAACACAACATGATAGTTTGTCAAGAATATTGCCATAACAAGTGACAAATTCAGCAACTATCGTACATTGAACAGTGCCTTGTTTATTCACATAATTTCAGCAGGTGTACTTTGACTAATCTTTGACTTATCAAAATCAAGACATATGATGTATCTTGTAGATTCTGAATTGTACCTCCTGTGCTTTGCTGGACTCAATGATGCTATCAGCATCATTGTAATGTTTGTTTAATGGTGTTAAGGGCAAGTCTTTTGTCGACAATCTCCGTCAGAGATTTTCTTGTTGAGGTAAATTGAAACAGAACAGAGTTGCTGTAGCAATATTGCAAGTCTTCTGGGTAGCTAAGAATGAGCAAAATGGTAAATTTGTGGCAGCCATCTTGGAATCCAAAATGGCTACCACAACAGAAACGTTAGGAGTGATCTCCTTGGTTCATACAATGTTGATTTTGTCATTGGTATTAATTTTCTAACCCTAATGAGGGCTGATATGCTGGCCAAAATGTAGGGTTACCATGTTTCCAGTTTCAAAAAAGAGGACACCTATGGGGAGGGAGGAAGAGAGAGGAGAGGGAGAAGGGATATATGACTGTGTGGGGTGGGCGGCAGTGCCTGTGCCTTGCCTCTGCCCCTCGCCCTGCTGCTCCCAGCCCCAACCAGCCAATCTGGAAGTGCCTAAGAAAAAGCAGAGGCAGCAAAAAAACAGACTTTTTCTTGTATTTTAAAAACCCACCCAGACAGGACAGGAGCCAAAAAAGAGGTCATGTCTGGGAAAACCTGGACATATGGTAACCCTACAAAATGTGAATTCACAGTAGCTATCTTGGATCCCAATATGGCAGCTACATGCACTACTTGCCAGATTGACAACATCACTTCTGACACATGTAGAACACCTCTACTTGAAACACCCTGCTGCTGCTTGTGGCAATGAGTTGCCTTTGAGATGACACCTTCACCCTTCTTTTTTACCCTACTATATTGCGTGCATTTCTGGTACATATGCAAGAGCATACATATGACTTTGAGCCTCTCATATACAGCACAGTAAAATATTGATGGTACATGTGTAAGTTAAAAAGTATTATCTCTTTGACATACCACAGTTATTAATGAATTTCTTTAGAGTGTGATTATTTCATTTGTATACTAATGGGACTATAATTTTATAGTGCACTTTTACTTAATTAACATTAATTAAAATTGATGGCAAAAAGGAATTGAGGGAACAGAATTAATGTTACATATAATAATGTTTTCTATAATTGTTTTTTCTTTTGACACAGTCAGTCCTGCTCTTTCAGGTCTGACCACATGAGCAAATTAAGAATCAAGCTAGGGCATGAATTTATAGCATGTCAGTCACCCCATAGTAATTCTTCATGTACCTGCCCCTATCCCAGGGTACATGCAAATGAGCTTATACCTGCCTTTCATTGATAGGTAAGCTGGCTGTTGTTTGCCTTGGGGTAAATCTGTTTACATGAGTGGTTATCATGTTGTAGTTAATCACCACGAGTTCATAGAGCAGAGAGTACGTCTTAGTGATTTGTTTGTATGCCAAGTACCCTTAATGTGCCAAAATTAGTTATTCTGAACAACACAAAACTCTCTGTATTTACACTTGTCTTTACAAAGCTGATTCAGATATTGGAATCTAGAATCTAACCAATTCCTTCTACCGTGGCAGTGCAGACCACTACAAATCAAGTTGTGCCATTTACATAATTGTTTGATGAAGCATTCTCTTGTTTGCACTTTCCATTAAGCGTGACTTTATCATATAAAAGCTGAAGTCTGGCTTTAAATTTAAATTTTGATTTGGGTTTCTTGTCTGTATATACATGATGCCACAACATATTTATTGGTCATTTACCCAACATATCTAATTTTGCATGTGCAACTTTCCTAAATACTTAAGGCCATCTGAGGCTATCGTGATCTTTTAGTCCCAGGGTGTCAACATCACCCCAGGTTAGATCTGGACTGCAGGGGCTCCTCCTGGGCCAGATCCACTGGATCAGCAACAACTGAAGTGGGGCCATATTTGGGTTGCAGTGCAGGTCCGGGTGGCTGCTGCTGATGGCCATGTCAATCAGGGTCCAGGGACTCTGAGTTCTGCAGTAGGCCATGTCCTCCAATTTCCAGTAGCCTACCAGACTATTAGTGGGCCAGAGATAATGTTTCTGCTGGCCAAATCTTGCCACAGGCTGTATTTTTGACACATCTGCTCTAATCTGACTTTCTGCATGACACAGATTATAGAATTTCACCCAGGAATTCTTTCATCTAGCCCAGAAACTTATGGTTGAACTAGTAAATAGCTTTTAGAAAATAGTAAAACTTATGGTTGAACTAGTAAATAGCTTTTATTTAATTTTGTTTTAAAGTCTCTGTGTCAGCTATTCTTAACCAGGATGTCTTGGGGTGCCACGCAATGTTAGCAGTTTTGCATGTGCAAACATGATTCGCAAGATAAATTCAGAGATTTCAAGTAGAAATTAATAGCATTAAAAACATTCTGAGTTGTTACGATCTCTCAGAGTTCTTTGCAACAGAAGAATTGCTCTCTCATTTTTCTGCAGTCAAAAATTGAGTGAAAGCTAAGAACTAGCATTTTTCAAGTGGTGCCTTGATTCTAAAAAGATTAAGAGCCCCTATATAATGAATGATTTACACCTGGGTCAACTCTCCCAGTTGTTATATTACACTTAACGCTAAATATGTATACTTTGTTTCCTATTTTAATCTGCATGATTTCAGTCTCTAGCCATTGCATCCTGCCTACACATGCACATTAAAGCCAGATAAAAACAGTTCTAAAGTTATTATATATTTTCGAGCAATAATTTTATAGCTGGTTGGAACTTTGTAAGGTGCAATAGTTGATTTGCACATGTTAGCCTATCTATATTTATTGGCAATTAACAAGGTAATTGCTCAATAGATCTAACATATAGAGATATTAGCAAAATAAGTTCTATGGCCTCATTTTTTCCTTCTTCAATGGTAGTGGCATACTTTTTATAATTTCCTTGAACTTTTAGCCTCTCTTATATTAATCTGTTTTGATTGGTAACAAAGAATTTCTCAGAATTATGATTCTAATATGTAAATGAAGAGGTGTTCATTTGCACATAACTATTTAATCTACAATTACAGTCTGGCAGCTTGTTTAAAAAAAGCTGTTAAAATGCATAGCCACTGGTCTGCTGTGTTGAATATGCAATTCAAAACAACATTAAGAAGTCATATCACATTTATCACTTTTAATGAATCTTTCACTTTGGTCCCACTGTAAACCCTTGATGATATTCCTGTCATTCAACCATATGCCTCTAAAAGCATCAACTGTTCTGGGGTCCTAACATACCTTAAGAAAAGATAAAAAAAACTCCAACCCTTTATTGTTTTATTTTTGATCCTCTATAAGCTTCCTGTAAAATAAAAGAAAATCATATCATTACCATATCCTCATTAACATTCTCACCTCCTGACCATGTTCTGATGTTTCTGTTGGCAGCCTGGGATTCATGTGTGCAGAGGGAGTTTTACTTATCCTTTTGAAAAGAAAGCTGATAAATATTTATGCATGCTTAACTCTTTGAGGTAGTGTTGCCATTTTGGATTTTTACGCTATTAAGGTAATTTATTGGAGAAGTTCTTTAGTAATTTATATGCTAATAATTTTTCAATTGCTAGTATATTGAAGAAGTGATTCTAATAATATTTTATTTTAAAGCTTCTTTCTTCCTCCCTGTTTTACCCATTTATTTTGTTCCTCCATTGCCTATAACAAGCATCAAACTGTAAAAATTATACATGCTTTTTAGGTGAGAACCCATACTTAACTTTTGAAAGGGATACTAATACGTGAACTCAAGAAGCTCAATTTGAGCTTACAGCTCTTTTCCAGACATGCCCTTTTATTTAAGGATTCCTTTAATGTGTCAATAAATATGAAGCTGCTCAACAGCAGACCTTGCTATTCAAGTTTTATAGTCCCTCTTTCTTCTTTCTAGGCTTTGCATTTTCCTAAACCTTTGTATTATCCTTGTGTTCCACCATGTAACAGTTACCAGCATTTTGTTCTGTTCAGCAGTGGGTAACCCTGAATCAGTGTTGAAAATGGCATTCTGTCTGCATTAGCACTGTTCAGAAAAGAAGCCATTGGTGAAAACCATTGTTGACAGTGGTTCACATACATTTTATAAAACAGGGCTTTAGTCTGAGAAAATTGCAGTTGAACTAAAACTTGGGATGTATCAAAACAAAGATGGATGAATTCTTGTCTACCACCTATTTGTGTGGGCTTGTGCAGCTGTTATTTAAAAGTATTCAATAAAACAAGACTTGAGTATTGTTGCCTTAGCAACTGCAACATTATTTAATACTTATACCACCTCTGAAATATGAAGTACATCTCAAAGAAATTGCTTTCAATAGTGTTAGCTGATGATTTAAGGAGTTTTAAATATTTTAGTGCAAGTTATGGGAATGAAGTGTGTTCAAAGACTGAAATATATTCAACTTTTCATCATTGGCTAAACTTTTAAAAATAAAATATGTGTTCCCCATTTAGATATAATGTATGTGATGTGTTGGGATGGGCGACAGTTGCTAATATTTTACACATAACCATTTAAAACTTAATCTTATATTCCTGTTAACTAACACAGCATTTCCTATACTATTTTTTTTATCATATTTCCTTAAAGGCTCCCTATTTGACAATGCACAGTGGTATTAAGATTGATTTTTCTGCTTTCAAGAATGGAGGGATGGAAGTGGATGAACAACCACATCAAACAATTTTATACCTCTACCCCTGCTTTGAAGGGAGGTTTTCATTTATACTTGCTCTGCAGAGATTTATATGTGGTTTGGTGTCTCTTATCAGAGGCCTTGAAGAAAGGAGATAGTTTTTTTTAAACAGAAGTACATTAGATTAGTAACTAAGGGGTCACTATAGGCCCCCATAGGCTAATTTTGTCCATAATATTTTAAGTTTATGTTGCAGAGTACATTACTGGTATCTAATCACCAATTTCCTTGTGAGATGTGAAAGTGCTACAGTATGCCTTAACATTTGGAATCTGAGAGGTATAGTGAGAGTAACTGAATGACACCATGGCTAGGTACAAACAGTCAAAAAGCCTGAGGCTGAATTGGTTCATTCGTTGCAGATTAGTCTAAACTGCACAGATTAAATAGAAACAGATGTGAACAGGTATTTATCTTTGATTCAGAAAATGCCTGCAATGGCTCAGGCCACAAGCCAGGGGGTGGTAGAGCATGGGTCTCTGGCTGTGCTCACTTACTCTTCCTGCTGTGTCTGCAGTCTCTGGGATTTGCAGTCCAGACTTATAACACCAGAACTCTACAGGGTTTGTAGTCTACAGTTGCAGCCAGCAGTAAATTTGAACAGGGGAAGGGGAGTTTAACTCCCTTCCCTGGCCCCAGGCCCCAGCTGGGGTTTGCTGGGGGGGCGCTGTCCCCCCCTGCAGACTGGGTTGCATCCCCAGCCAGGCTTGCCCCATCCAAGTAGGGACAGAAGTTTCATAAACCAGTTTGATCCAAAACAGTTAAGTCTGATACTGTATTCAACAAGGTTTATCTTAATCCAGTTTTAGCCATTTTTAACTGATTTATGTGTACTGAGCTTCTCTTCTGTTACAGGTTTGAACTAGTTTCTGGTCACTTAGACCGGTTTGTGTGTAACTTCTGTCCCTAGCCCATGCCTAACCATGAGTCTGTGACAGATCTAGGGGCCTAAAGACATTACAGTTAAGACATGATTAACCAGTAACCTAGCCACATGTTAATGTAATTTATGGTTTGCTAAAACAAGGAATGAACCACAAAATTATTACACAGAATATGTGTAATAACTTTGTGCCTGTATTCCTTTATGCTTTAAATTGCATGTGCGGGCAACAGCCAGCTGATCAGAGCTCCCAGCCTTGAGAGCACGTGGGAGTCTTTCACTCTTGTTCTGACTGCCTTTCCCAGCCTCGGGGATGCATTGGAGCTCTTGACTGATATACCCCTGAGGCTGGAAGCCCCCGTCAGCTGCCATTCCCAGCCTCTGGGGTGCATTAGAGTCTTTGGCCCTTGGCTCCAATGTGTCCTGCAGGCTAGGAAGTGCAGATTTGTGCTACAGCTTTGGAGATTCAAGGGGAGCTCGAGATCATGATCCTGGGCTCCCTTTGCACCAGCAATGTAGTATGTTTGAGATATTATCCCCCAATCCCACAATCATGCCTCCTATCATGCATGTGTAGTCTGCCATGCACAGCTGGTGGGATCACACATCAGGAACTTTTAACTGAACATCTGTCAGGGGCCCCGGATGCTGAAGCCAGATCTCCTACCCGTTCGTCTTCTAGTTTAACCCCATAGGCCAGATTAACAGTTGTATGATCCAAGCAAACAGTTGTATGGAGAAAGCAACATAAAGACCTCAAAGATGTGAAATATTCTTTTAGTAATTTCTTATGTGGTTAATAGTATTCAGAAACATAATTTGGCAGAATTTTAGTTGTTTCATCGCTCCTTTCTAGTCAAAAGGAGCAATGAAAAGGAAATGGAGGAAAAAGAAGCAAAGCATAAACTTACTGAATTTAAAACAAAGCAGCTACTTTGAGGACTAGTTGTCATTTTTAGGTCACTGCTGACTTTTCTGAATATAATTTTCATATGAACAGCATAGCAGGTCTTGTATGTGCTTGAAGAAGATACATTTTCACAGCAGGAGACCAAATCAAAATGAAGCAGTCAGATGCAGGTGCACAGTAATAGAAGTGGCCTGTTTACCCTGAAGCTTGAGCACTGGGCCAAGAAAGCAAAATCATTCTTAGCGCCACATTTCTCTCTCTCCTCCTCCCCCCCCCAGTAAATGTGCTAAAAGCATTCATAAGGGCTAAATAATTGTTATTCAGTTGTCTTTAATTAAATGCATTGCCCACCGATAGAGGACTGAGGCACTTTCTTTTGTTATGTTAATATTGTGTTGTTAGAGCTGACTTGCACCTAATCCTTCCTGCTTGCTCAGCCTCAAGCCAGCCTGGCAAATGGTTGAAAGACAGGTTTATACTGTGTACATCTGTTGCCTAAACCTATTATGAATTCTTAAATATGTACAAGCAGTGTTTGTATGTGTGTCTGTAGCATGAATAGAAAAGGATGCCTAATGCATCCTTTGGAATAAAATCATTGCAAATTAGAATTAATAATCAGCAATTTTATAAAAAAAACTAGCTTAAACGGGCCTTATCTTTGGATCCTGAAAGTGTCATTCTCATATATGTTTTCACTTATAATGAAATGAAATATGACAGCATTGCTATATTTTGCTTCCTGCTTGGGATTCTGGATTTTCATAATGAGAACTGGTTTCTAGCCTGTGCCCAAAGCTCCCAGAAGGACTGCAAACAAACTGCGAAATGTAAGTAAGGAACACTCCCTGACTGAAGCAAAGAATAAAATAGCAAAATTTAGCAGTGCCAAAACTAAACTGCAAAAAGGTGACCTAATTAGCTAGGTGAGCTCAGTAATCTCTGTTCTTGCTTTCAAATATATAAACATCTTTGTTTCCATATATAGCTTTGTGATCTGTATAAGAAATCTGGTAGGGTTGAAGTGTTGTTATAGCCACAGTGGTCCAGGAAATGTGAGGAGCAAGAGTTTTTTGGTGGTAGCTTTTATTGGACCATAGTTAGGGAAAAAAGTTAGACAAGCTACCTAAGAAAGGGCAGTTTGTACATGAAGGCTTGTGTCTTACATGAACCCCTTCTCTCTGATAAAAAAAAAAAAAAAAAAGGAGATCAACAAAAAAAATCTTTGCTTTTTCCAAAGATCTGGGAGACTGTTTCCCTTTGGAATTGAAGTATTGTTTTAGTATATGAGACAACATGGCCTAGAAGGCTGTGTATGGAATTAGAACCTCAATGTTCTATCAGGTCTAGCCTCTGCACCCTATTAACTGGCCTCTTTCAAAGTTTCAATTAGTTGCTTTGTTTTCTCAGTTGTAAAATGGACAACACAAGGGTTGCTGGGATATACCAATTATTTTTTACATTGTACTGATGATGCAGTCATATATATGAGTATTTGTGTATTATACTTCCATATGAAGCTAAATAGTAAATATAATGTAGAAAATAAGAAAGGAAACCCAACCATTCTGCCACCTAGAAGCGAACAACATTGATAGTCCATACTCTAGCAAAATAGAGATCATTTGATATGAGTCCTTGTCTGTCACTAAGGCCCAGTTTCTATCATCTTAACTATGTGGGAAGCTGGTGTGATTTTTTTTTTTTAAGCTATAATACTCACCTTGGTACAATGCCTAGTGTAGACACTCTTATTATGATGTAAAGGTGTCTTATACAGGTATAGCTTACTCCCCGCTCTGAATGGAATTATCTATCTTGGTAAAAAACATCTTTATTAGGACTGTGTGAAGCTTCAGTCCCTGATTCAATTTAGTGGCCGAATCTCCAAATCCAAATTGAATCAGAGGACCCTTTAGTCTCTCCGTATTGAATCAGAACCCTCCAAATAGATTTGCAGAGATTTGGAAAGATTCAGATGTAGACACAGCTTTAAAAGTTTTCTCTACATACTTCTAGGTAACAAGCGGCTCGTGAATGCTGCGATGCTGGGGTCTTCCTACAGAAGCGCAGGAGGCTCCCCAGTGCACTTGCCAGCAGATCCAGAAGTGGATCAGAAGCACTTCCAGTCCACTTCCAGGTCTGCTGGGGAGTGCACTGGGCCCCCCACCCCTGCACCCTCTTGGCTCAGTGACTGGTGCCTCCTGGATCTGGGGAGGCACCTAGGGTCCCCCCGTGGCTGATCGCTGAACCAGGGAGTGCAGGGGGGTGGTCCCCAGTATGATCCCCAGCAGACCCAGAAGTGGACTGGAAGTACTTCCAGTCCACTTCTGGGTTTGCCACCAAGTACGTAGAGGGGCTCCTGCACCCCAGCATTGCATCATTTATAAGCCACGCTCATACCTCAAGGTATGTAGAAAAAACATTTAAAGCTGTGTCCGAATTGCTGATTATCCAAACTGGCATCAAATCTTCAGATTTGTATTTGGATGAATCAAATCAGGGACAGTGATTTGAATCAACTAATCAAATCACTGTCCCTGATTCGGGCCAAATTCAAATTGAAAAGGACCCGCTTCGTATACCCCTAATCTTTATACCAGTATAGCTGTCCACATTAACAAGTTGTGCTACTTTAACTATACCAGTTCTAAGTTTATGCTCTAGGATTTAACTAAAGCATCGACATGAGACACTACATCGCTGTAATGATGAGCTGTAGCATCGTAACATCAGCAGGCACTAACCATGACACTGACTCTACTGCCCAGAAGTAACCTACTGCAGAGTAGGGTTGAAAAGAAACCGTGCACCGCTGGGACAGTGCAGTACTGTCCAGTACGTTAGTACTTTAGCAAATACAAAATGACTGTGCTGTACCAACTGTGCAGTCATGGGTGTGTGTTGGTGCACCCTGCATGTAGACAAGCTCCAAGACATATCCTTTGGGCCTATTGAGAAGCATGTTGAGAATTTGGCACCAACCTCAGGAAAGAAGATGCTGATATACACTTACAGATTGGAAGATCAGCTGAGAGCAGAAAACTGGCAGTACAAGAGAGAGTGTGTTGGGAAATGAGTCGGCTAACAGAACAGAAAATGAACGTCTTTTGGCAATGCTAAGGTCAACAGAACCTTGTAGTAGATTTGAGGAGAGAGATCGCTAAAAAGTCTGAGATGTTGCTTTTGCTCCTCAGAGCTTCATGCACAAACATTGGCTAATGAACATCTATGCAGAAACCTCTGTCATTGCTTGTATGATCATCTTAATGTCCAAATCAAACGCTACAAAATATTTAATTATGGTTCTTGAGAAATGTAATCTCTATAAATGAGAAATTTAGTCTCTATTAATGACTAAAGAAAAATGTTGTCATTAAGATTGATTTGAAAAGAGCTAAAAAAAATACCACATTTTCTCAAATATAAGATGAAGGTTTTTTTTCCCTAATCAACTTGGGGGGAAAAAGCCCTTCATCTTATGTTCTCATACAAGAAAGCCTCATTAAATACTTTTCCTATCATTAAACTGCTGCCATAAGCAGCATATGCTCAGTAATGGGAACTGACTCTGAAGTTGTTTGAATATAGCTCACACTGAGCATCTCTGTAAAACTTGTGGCCCATATTAAGTAATCATACTGATGGGAACCTTTTTCCCCCACAAATTTTATTAAAAACACACTTATCACCCTGCATTTACAAAACTGCACTTATTGAGCATCCTTGTTTTACCAAGAATTCATATAACAGAAATAACTGCATATCAGAAATATATAACTATGTATATTAAACCCTTAAACAACAAACATCAACTTCCCTTTGCAGACCTTTACAGAAATCTTTGTCTTCTTACAGAGTCCCATGAAAAGCTGTTACCTCAATAATCACCTAAAACGCTGTGCCCCTCCCATCAGTCCTCTCTGCTGGTTTAGTGAAATAAGTGTGTCCAGTCCTTTTCCCTCCACTTTGTCTCCACCTCTTCCTCTCTGATCTCTTCCTTGTCCTGATTGATGTAGTATCTCTGTTTATGTAGCCCCAGCTTCAGGCACTCTTTCAGTGAAAGCCAACCCTTTAAACACCCAAAGGTTTCTTATTTTTTATAAACTAGTTTTAACACACACTAATAAAGTCCTTAATAACATTTCCTCTGGTCCCTTTGGTATGAGTCCACATAGTACCATCTCCTTTGCTAATGACAGGTTTATTTTGGTGGCACACAAAGTGGCAGACCCCTTTCCACACCACCTTTGTATATGTATGCTCCTAAAATACTTGTACTGCTGTTTCTTCGTCCACACACCTCTCCCTTGAGTACCTTGATGAGCTTGTCAAACTCCATCTGTGTCATACTTCTCTCATGAGCAAGATATTTCTTAAAACCATCCATGCTAGGTTAGCACATTCACCTTTTAGTTGCTTACCTGCCACTGCTCCTGACCCCTTTTTCACTTGTTCTTCTGTGAAGTTTCCTACCAGCGCCATCCTGTCTCTATCCCTTACCGCTTTCAGCAATTTCTTATGATCCTGCAGGACCTCCAGCCCTACCTCCCAATTTTATACCTCTGTATGAATCCTTCCATCCTGATGTAATGAACTGGTGGCTGCCATGCCCATGGACTCTTCAGAAGGGTCTGATATACTCCCCATTTCCTTAAAACTGCAGCTGTGTGAAATCGGGTGATGCACACTGCTTTCCCCTCTCCGTCCACAGCCGCCTTGCATATCATGTTTACTTTTTTCACATAGACAAATAATCCAAAATCTGGCAGCCCCCATCCTCCCCTATCTTTCTTGCTTTGTACAGTTCAGCTCTAGACAAAGTTTCTCTCTTGGCCTTTCCAGAAAAACACACTTTTCCCACTGTATTTTGCTATCTGCCACCACATTGGTGGGAATACAATTCCTGTATGTAGAATTATCAGCAGTGGCACAGCCTTAACCACCACCATTTTTCTGGCAAAGTATAGTGTCCTTCAGGACCATCACCAGAGTATTTACCATAGCCTTGCAGTCATCTTTTCCCATGTCGTATTACCTTTCCCTTCAGTGTCCACTGGGATTCCTAGCAATGTGATTTATCTCTCTCATTTGAAGGCCCAACTTCTCCAAGTCCCTCCAGTTCCCCACTCCCATTATGGTGCTTTTCAATGTATTTAGTTTAGCTTCCATCACTTCTCCATACTCTGTTGTATACTTTACCACCTTTTCATCAAAAGCGTATCTCTAACTGCCACATTTATATCATCCATGTGTAGTATGCATTTTACCTTTCCCCTTCCAGTACCTTTACTCTGCGTATGATGTTGTCTTTTCTTATTCTTTGTGCTAAGGGTTCCAGGCCACACACAAATCGTAGTGGTAACAGGGGACACCCTTGTCTCACCCCTGTGTGGATTTTAAAGGACCTGCTTAGATGCTCATTAATTTGGACTTGACTCTGCTTCTCTGTGCAATTACCTTATCTAACATATGCTTTTCTCTGGGAACCCATTTTTTTCCTAGAACCTCGACTATGTAGTCACAGTCCACTCTGTCATATGCTTTTTCTAAATCTCAGTTTGCTATAAATGTGTTTGCTTGCCTCTCTTGGATGTGGGACGGTGCATCTCTGATCACTCTGATTGCTTCAGAGATTCTTCAACCTGGTACTGTGTATACATGGTCAGTATAATATCTTCAGGAGATTTTTCATCATCCTCAAAGCCAGTGTCTTGGCCGTTAACTTGTAGTCTATATAAAAGAGTATAATCAGTCTCCCGTTTTTCAGGTATTCCTTCTCCCCTTTCTTGAAGAGTAAGATCACAACACTTCTTTTATAAAATCTTTGCCTCTCCTGTTTCTGTTATTTCCTCAGTTACATTGTATCCCTCTTTACCCATGCTAAAAACTTCTCAGAAAATTCCATAGGCAGTCCATCTGCTCCTGGTGATGTCCCTCTCTTAAAGGTCTTTTAACAATCCTCTATTTCCTTTAAGCTTGTCTTTTCTTCCATCTTTGCTTCCTCCTCCTCTACTTTCTCTTTAATTTCTTCCAAGAAATCCTTCATTGTCTTCCTGTCTGTTTCCTTCTTCTGGCATAGATCTTCATAAAATCTTCTTTCACCTCTTGCACCTCTTCTTGCTTTTCCACTTGGGCATTTTTCTTACACTGCTTTAAGCTCATCTTTTGCCACCTTCACTCTGACTGAAAAGTATTGGGACCACTCTTCATTTTTTCCCATGCAGAGTGCTTGTACTAAGAACATTTTCTCTTTTATCTTTCTTTTAACTAGGTTTTTAACTGTTACCTTATTTCTTCTAGTTCTTTTCATATCTAACTTCCTCCTGTGGCTTCCTTTAACAGTTCCTGCATCTTTCTTTGCAGCTCTCTTAGATCTTTTGTTCTTTTCCCCATACATCTTTGACCTTCCTTCCAAGGAATCCTTCCCTCTTCTTCACCATCATCCACAATTCTCTGGTCCTCCCAAAATTTTTCTTCAGTTTCCACCAGTTGTCATACCGTCTGCTGTATGCTTGACATATCTCTTCATCTTGTAACAGCTGCACATTTAACTTCATCAGTCTCTTCCCTCTCATAGGACTCTTACCAAGACTCATTTCCAACTTCAGCATATGGTGATCACTAAATGTCATATCTCGATTTATTTCTTCCTTATTCCTATTTCTTTTGATGCAAACAGAATGTCAGTTCTTGATTGTTTCTTTCCACTTGGGTCTATTCTAGTGAAAACTTTCTCCCCTGCCCACATCTTTTCATGCCTCTTCTTTTATTATATTTGTTAACAGTCTGGATGAGCTGTCTAAAGCTCCGTTTCCTCCTTCCCCAGTTCTGTTGCCTACTTCGATTATACAGTTGAAATATTCCACTATTATACACGATCTCCCTCCAACTATGTAAATTGCTAGCTTTCTAAGCAGTTCATTCCTTGCTTCTCTCTCTGGTGGTGCTTATACATCGAAAAATTCTAATTGTATTCCCCCAACTGATAGTATTATTCATTGCAATCTGCCACTGACAACTTCTTCTACCTGTTTTGCTGTCAGCTCTGGGTTCTTGAATAATATTGCCACCCCTGCTGTTTTTTTCTCATTTGTCCCTGACAACTGAGATGGTTCCAATCTCTACCTTTTCTCAAAGCATTTATAATCTATCCTCCCCTCATATACTACATTCTTATAGGCAGATTATGTCTGGCCTTACTTGGCTTAAAACTGGTTCCATCTGTTCCCAACTTTTCCTTGTTAAGATACTTCTGACGTTAAAACTGTTGTCAATGCCATTTATGCTTTTTTAAAAATGAGTGCACTGGTCCCTTTAAGGCTCCTCCATGCTTGCTTTGAGATGAGTGCATCCCTCCCTTACTCGCATTCCTATAGCCATTGCAAGCTGCCAAATGGCTTTCACATTTAGGAAAACTTGCATATTCCCATCTGCCTGCCATTTTCCGCCTTCTTGTTTCCACTCCAGGCTGGAAACCAGAGTCATTAGCGCTAGGAACCTGCTCTCTGGCTCTTGCTCCAACTTGCCTCCCTCATTATTAGGTTTCTTCTTTCTGGTCTTTAGCCCCTACGTTTTCTTTCTTTTTCCAGCCTAGCTCTCTGGTCCTTCCTCTTGCTTCATTTCAACTTCTGCTGTCTTCTTCTTTCTTCCCCACCCCTACCTCTAAGTCTGATCTGTTTGCTTTCCTTCCATTCCTTCTATCTCTTCCTGTGCTGCCTCAGTCACAGAAGTTTTGCTCCCCTCCTCTGTTTCATCCTACTGGGGGGGTTTCTTCTATCATTTCTGCCTCAGTGTCCAACCCCTCCTCTTCTCCACTTTCTTCCTCTGGGTTTTGCTGTTCCTCATGGAACTTGACTATCCTTGCAAAGACTTTGGGGCACCAACACTACAAGTGTCCTTTTTCCTCACAAATAGTGCAATAGTTACAATAGGGACTCCTGTCACTCTGCTGCCTTATAGACCATCTCTTCACATCTGCAGCACACTGTGAAGGAAAGTGTGTGGACAGGGGCCCCACCTTTCTGCATTTGCTGCACCATTTTGTTTGCCTGTGGTACATTTAGAAAACCCTGGTGTGCTTTGATCCAGTTCACTGACATGAGGTGCAGCACCCCACTTGTCTGCTTGTAACGCTACTCATGCTCTCCAACACCCTGTCCAGATACCATATTTGTCCCTTACTTTCTCTACCAATATTACCACTTTTCTTTATCTTCTGCTTCTACTAAATCCATGTTCATTCAAACTATAATCACTCCTTCTCTTTATTTTTCCCTACTATGAACTTCATCCCTCTTAATTTCTTCCACCAACATTTCATTGCATGTTTCTTCCAAAACTTCTCACAGCCTTCTTCATTCCAGTAAGTCCATTCCTGAGTCTTTTGCCACGATAAAGCAGTCAGGCTGACAAGTTGCTCTGTCTGCACCTCCAAAATCTCAAATAGTACCTTTGCCAGGAAGTTGTAGCTGTTCAGCATCAATCCTGTCTTCCTCCTGTTGCTGGTTAAAGTTGCCTTTATCCACTCTTCCCTAGATTCTTTCAGTGCCTTGTTAGTGTTTTCCTGCCGTATCACCCCTGGTGGGCCAGCCTGCCATTTCACTCTCCCCATCCAATGCTTCTCTCCCAGAGTACATGCTTCTGCTCTGTCTCCCACTCTTCTCTGCTCCTGTCTCATTATGCAGTCAGTCTCCATCAGTGCCATGAATGGGGGCTTAATTAGCACATAGATCCTTCATGAAGCGCATCTGAAGTACACAATATTGAGCAGTGCTGAGCTGTGTTGTCACCGTGGCCTGAAACACTGTTGACTGCTGGGGCCCAGCCCAGTGAACTATATGGTAAATCATGAGCCTTTGAGCTTTGGCTTAATTGAACTAATATCATGCATACCCTGTACTATGTATAAGTAAGTACAAAACTGCTGCTTAGAAGTGTGTTTATGAGTATCTGTGCTGAAATGTGCAGCAGTTTCCAAAAAAAAAAAAAAAAGGAAAAGAAAAGAAAAGTAAATGTATCCCTTCTGGGTGAACTAAATCTGTAGTCCATAGTAATTTGCCTATATGAAAATTATTATAGGTAGGTTCATTTCAAAGCCTGTGTTTTTTGATCCCTTACATTTCAAGATTGCCCCTCATTTCTGTATGCTCAAAGAACGAACAGAGCCCAAGCAGGGTTTGACACTAAGGGGTGGAAGGGAAGTATTGCAGGGGGAAGAAGTTGGGGGTGGGGGGTGCTGAGGGCAAGAGGGACACCTGACCTCCCCAGCCAGTAATTTCCCCTGCTTATAACAGTGGGAAGGGGAGAAGTTCAAGGCAGGCCTCCGATATTTAAATTCCATACCTGAAAAGTTGTAACAGAATATAATAAATTCAAAATAACCTCTATGATCACAATAAAAAGTTGTGACAGAATTATATTTGACTTGATTATTACTTTTAATATAGCTTATGCAAAGGAAGTCTACTTTCTTTTTAGATCAAAGGTCTGTACCATAAATTATCTCTTTGGGTTAAAAAGTTCAAACCAGCCTTCAGTGCAATAAGTGAAGAAATGCTCAGTGCTGCCAGTAAGACTTGGACATAACTCTCAAGGAAAGTTTCTATGTCATTTCTGTGTCACAGGAGATGGTAACTGGTAACTTAATGAAGAAATCACTGCAAAGCTTTATATGGTGTAAAGAAATGCAGGTGTTTTTTAAAGAGTATTTAAAATGATGTTTCGCCCAAGAGAGGTTGCTTTTAAAAAAAGCTTTTCTTGAATCTTCAAAAGGAAGAATGCATAAACAGTCAGGAAAATTACTGTATTCCCAGAAGATCATGCATCGCATGCTTTAGCTGTTGTGAACGATGAATTGAAATGGAAAGGTTATAATTTTCATTAACTAAAAAGGGACAGGACCATACTTT
The DNA here is from genome assembly GCA_030014935.1 of Caiman crocodilus. NCBI lineage: Eukaryota > Metazoa > Chordata > Crocodylia > Alligatoridae > Caiman > Caiman crocodilus. Next base: position 107,161,725 of record JAGPOW010000261.1, on the reverse strand, counting down.
TTTCTGAGTGTAATTACAGTGGTTCATTGATGACATTACACTGCAGTAATTAGTTGCAAGGGGCATGTGGGGTCAGTCTGCTGCAGCTACACTGGAAATACTGTTTCGGAGTTTAAGGTCAGGACTGTGTGCTTAACTTGTTCCAGGCAGCTTTGGTAAAGACTAAATTGACTGAAGCCAAGAAAGATGTTTGACATTTCATAGTATTTATTCATTTTAGAAATTAAGCAGCTGGAAAAGTTGTGTTTTATGATATTCAATAAGGGAAGAGTTCAGTTATAGAATTACCACATCAAAATTTCTCATAGGAGAAACCAGGAATGAAACACAAATTTATAAATGGCTTGTCCACAAACTGAGATTTCCAAGCTGCCTGGCAACTGTTGCAGTGTAGAAGGAGATCTGAAGAGTAGTGCTTGTTCCATCATTGTAAGTGAAAGCTGCAAATCAGCGCTATGTAGCCAGTGTGAAAAAAATTGTATTTGTCTGAAGAAAGGTCAGGCAAATCTACTGCTGTCGTTCGTGATGCTGTGCTTAGGAAACAATGAAATCCTATTCCAGTATGGTTTTTCAAGTCTTTCCAAGCAAAGACTCCAGTACAGACATCCATTAAGCTTTAAATAGCAGGTCCGAATTGTACCTGGAGGTGAGCACTTACCACCTAGAATTTAAAACTTACAAGCCTCCAGAGACGGATGAAATGTAATATGTGTATATATTAATATGTGGATTATATTTAATAAGAATATATAAGAATAAAATACTGGCTTACTTCATGGGTACATACATGAAAAGAATCCTAAAGTTAAGTCTTATTACATTTAGTTTTTATTGTTATCCACATATTTAGCTGTCTCAGGAGACGGGTAAGACCAGGCTCTTTTAAGATTCCATAAGAATGTGCAGGTAGGTAGACCGGGGGTGCAAAATGGTGGATCCGTCTGGCAGTTGGACTCCATTTCCCAGTAGCCCTTGACTGCGTGGCTGGGACTGGTTTCCATGGAAACCCCAGCAACAGCTCCACTGTGTTAGCGTGGGGCTGGCATTTCCATGGAGACTGGCCCCAGCAGCACTGGCAGGGCAGGGAGCTACTCCAGGCCTGGGCTGGGATCTTGCAGCAGTGACAGTGTGGTCTGGAGCTGGGCCAGACCCGCGATCTGCAGCCTGCATGCTTTGGGCAGGAGCTTGCAAGCAGTGGATTGGAACACTGCCCTGGCTCTGGACCATGCTGTCACTGCTGCAAAGAGCCAGAAGCCCCCAGAGCCTGGCGTCCTGCCCCAGCCAGGCAGCATCCCCTCGCAGGCAGGACAGCTGTGCCCGCGTCCCTGCAGAGCTGCATGAACTGGGCCAGGCCAGGCCCCACCTTAGTTGCTGTTGGGGACCCCCACCAGCCCACCTGCCACAGCCTGATCCCACAGAGCGTCAGCCTCCACTTCTCACCCGTCCCTGCCTTCCTAAGGACCTAGCTGAGCTGGCCTGCCTGCAACACCTCCCCTGCACCACCCAGCCCCTGCCCCAACCTCCCAGTCACAGCATTCGGCACCCCAGTCCTGCCCCCACCTGGGTGGGACAGGGCATCTCTCTGCCCAAGCCCAGGGTTCACCCACCTGCTGGGAGCCTCCAGCACAGCAACCTTGTGCAATGCCTGTCCAGGCCCCGACCCCTCTCTCCGCAGCTCCTTCCAGTGGTCAGGCTGGCTGAGGGGCATAGCACAGCAACATGGAGCGAGGTCAACAGAAGATGGATTGCGTCCCTGCCTGTGTTCTCTGCCCTGGTGCCTGCTGTGACTCTGGGACCTGTGGCTGCTCTGGAGAGCCCAGAGCGGCAACTTAAAAAAAAAAAATTGGTAAACAATTTCCTTGTACACCCCCTAGTGTGCTGGTGGAAAGGTTTCCATGTGTCACTAACTGGCATGCATACCAGAGATAGCTGATCCCTGGTTTAGGTCGACTGTCTTCAGTGCCATGCAACCACCAAGTGTTTCCCCAGGGTTGAGTATTGCAGATCTAAGACTTCTTCCGCTCTCTTCCATTATTCTGCAACAGAGCCCACACTTCTGACATAGCACTACAAAGCCACTTTAGTTGTGATCTTCAATGTTATGGCCAAAAACTTCATAGGAACAAAAAGGGTAAATGCTCTGTTCAGGGGAAGTGTTCCTGTCATCTTATGACAGGAATATTTTTTTCCAGCCCTCTCTTGACATACATACTACATATAGGGACATATTGTATTGTTGCATTATGTTCATTTACTAGAATGTTAATACACTTCTTCTATCATTATTTGTAATTATAGACTTCCTAGAGAACCACTAATACATACTTACACTATGTTGTAAACAGCTTTCATATAGCAAAGATGTGTGCAGACTTGCCATGCTTTCTCCCTTTAGCACTCTCACTAGCCTAATCTTGACCAGCTCTTTTTTAGCTGCCCATAATTATTGATCCCAAGAGAAGATACAGAAACAACTTTAATGCAGATTCTCTTTACTGCTTGCTACTTATTGAATGTAGAATTCTGTCAGTTGATCGGGCATACATCTGACCTCCTAACATAAGGGCTAGGTACAGATATTCAAAAAGCTTAAGTTAATATCCATCTTAAGTTGCATGGTTTTCTGTAAGCAGTGTAATTTAGATCAGTAGTGAGCAGAACACACATTCTCCCTTTGGTGGAGGGGAGCAAATCCTAGACTGGGTTCAGTCATTTTTAATCTGGTCTATGTGTATTGAACTTCTGTTCTGTAACAAGTATAGACTAGTTTCCGATCACTTATACTGGTAAAAATGTGATCTCTGTACCTTGCCAGAGTGATTCTTTGATAGGAAGTCCTACGAGTTTTTGTATACCGACCACCTCTAGAACGTAGTGTCAGGGATTTTACTTTTTCCATTATTATTGATGCAACTTTGTTTATATCTATTGCATACTTAAAAGCTAAGACATGCTGATGAGTCTGTCAGTTCAGATCAGGAGTAAAAGTAGTAATCAAATTTAGCTTGCAAAGCAGCTTTAATTTCATAAACGCATGTCTCTGTCACACAAGTCAGAAGTAATTCAAGCTATTTACACTAAAACAACTAAAGACGGGCTAAAACTAAAAAATTAAGCTCTGAACATCTCTGAGCTTCTTGGAAAATCTAGGTGTACATTTCTAAAGGCAGCCCAATGATGGACCAAATCAAAAACTCTGATACAGACCAATATACAAATAAAACGGTGTAGCCATTTTACCCAGGATGCTGTGCTATGCCCCTTCTTTCAATTTTATTGGCTCTGTGTCTTTTGCCTAGAGCAGTGGTTCCCAATTTTTTTTTTCCACGCCCTGCTGCTCCAAGCAGTGTGAAGCGGCAGCAGCAGCAGTCCGGGTCAAGGGAGCTTCCAGCACATGGCGTGGCTCGTCTTTTCTGTGTGGTGCTGCTGGCATTGACCCCGCGACCCTCATTTGGGTCACAACCCAGGCCTGGGAACCGCTGGTTTAGAGACTTCTTCCTTATGGTAAACTCAAAACTCTAAGGTCTAACAGTGCATATCCTGTGCTGAATGCATCTACTGACAGGGGAACAAGCATGACTTTACAAATATAGTATGATGATATTCCCTGAGGAGGGTGAGAAGATGGGCTGAAACCATTTTTGTGTACTGACTAATTTGGTGAATAGTGAAGGTTGTTACATAATTGTGATCAGATCTAAAATGTGAAGGGGCTTGTTTAAAATTAGATGATATCTGGAGGGAGTTTTCCAGGATATCACAGTTTCTCATCACTCCCAGATATTTGCTACTGTTTCATTTTGTCTTGAGTTTTTTGGGTATATCTAACATAATTTGTGAACCACTGAGAGAGGGAGCAGGAGAGCTGGTGGAGTTTGTTTGCCTGTTTGATTTTAGAGGGAAAAGTTATGGAGCGTACATGTATGTTGAATTTGTATTTTCCAGGTTGGCGAGAGGCAGAGAGTTCTGGTAACAGAAGAATCTTTTGATTCCAAGTTTTATGTTGCTCACAATCGATTCTATGAGCAGGTACAGTTAAATAAACCAAAAAAACATTTTTATTTAGCCTCTGCTTCTTGATACTCTTTATATGTTAGGCCACCAGTGAAAGTGCTACAGTGCAAAAGAAAAAATCTTGAGAACAAAAGCACTCAACACAGGGAAGGGGGTTGTCACCACCTATACTCATTCATGTGTTATTCTGCATCTTTTGGGTCTATGGCTCTCCAAAAGGTTTGCTTTTCAATTAATTTAAAATTCTTTTTTGTGTAACGTCATGTTAAGATATCAGAAGGTGTGTCCTGAAGCATTACAGAACTACTAATTTCTACGCATCAATCTCATTGTTTTCTTAACATTTTAATCCTGATGATTTCCATTAATTCTTCAGATAGAAATTTTGGACAATGCACTTCACCAAAATCTGTTTAAAAAGATGAAGAAAAGTCATAAAAGATCTTGGTTCAAAGATTTAGCCCTTTCCTGTTTAGACTGATAACACTTCAAATTGTATACCTTCTTTTTAAAGTTCACTTTGTAAATGGAATCATTCTACACAGAAATGTAGTCCTCCTGAACAGGAAATCCACCCTGGAAAATTATAGCTTTTACAAAAATGCAGTTGACTTCTTGCAAGCTAATTTAGCTTTGCTGGAAATTTCTGCATGTCCCTCAATTCTTGCAGTAATGTTAAGGGTTTTCTTGTGTTTGATAGTTTATAATTGATTGCAGTATTAATTGCAAGCTTGTCTTAACTGCCATGGTACAGGTGCTAATGACAATTTTTTATATACTAACCAACATTTCACTTTTTCTTCTTTAACTGCTGTATAATGTTTCAAACACATACCTGACTTTCTGCCTAGTATATAATAGACCTCTCTTGGAATGACTGCTTTCCATATATTTTTGTCAAACAAGGTATCTCTATTTTTCCTCAACTTTTTTTTCTAGGCTAAACCTCATTTTTGCTTCTCATAGATCTCTGTGCTTCAAAAATGGGCAAGTAGTTCAAGTTTTTGATCTGCTTTCATAGCTTAGTGGTCAAGCATGAAAATAGTTAAGCAAGATAGATTAAAAGGTTCCTTTACATGAATGTGCTCCAGTTTCATGGAAGTGTCATTAATTTAAAGACAGAAAATGTTTTATGCTGTTTTTTACAGCTCCTACCACAGTGGGTCCCATGTTTTGACTAGGGTAGATAGGGACTACAGCAATGTGGATAAGACCAGGAGTCATAATTCAAAGTTTAATTTTGTGAAAAAGATTTTTCATTATTTGAGTGTTTATGCAAAAAAGTGGTTATGTTTCTTTTCTTCAAAACTATTCACTTATGATATTTGTTAATATAACATGGTAATTATGTTCCTGGTTGGGCTTCTTGGCCAGGTACAGACATTGCACTTTTACCAGTATAAGTTATTGGACACTGCTCTATACCCATAACAGAAGTTTGGCGCACACAGACTGGTTTAAAAATGGCAGAACCCAGTTTGAGATTTGTCCCCCACACACCTCACCAAAGGGTGAATTTCTGTTCTGTTTGCTATGTATATAAACTACACCGCTTACAGGAAACTATGCAACTTAGATGGATTCTACCTCGTGTTTTTTGAATTTCTGTACCTAGCCCTTACATTAGGAGGTCAAGTCTCCTTTTACCAGCCGTGCCAGACTCTGTAGTTTTGTTGACTCTGTAGTGCTTTACAACCACTATTTAGTGAGTAAATATCATTGTTCCTATATTACACATTGGGAAACTGAAATTTAAAGAATTAAAGTGATGTGCCCAAAGTGAACTATTGTTGTCAATTGAAAACTTTGGGGACCCTTGGTTTTTGATTGAGGACTTGTCTATATGAAAAGCGTTTGTCAGCATAACTAACCATACCAGTAGAGCTCTTATAGCAAACTTTCCCTAGCAGAATCATACCTCATGCCTGCAAAAGAGTTGTTTTGCTGGTATGCCTTAAGCTAGTTCTCTGGACCAGAGTAAGCAATACCAGTAAAATGACTTGTGCTGGTAAAACTGTGTACAACAGCATTTCTCTCAGCCTAGCTATGTTGGTAGAAGTCTAAAACCTCAAGTGTAGACCAAATATGGCTCTTGATTGACTAAAAGAGCACAGTACCTCCCAGGCATTTTCACACAGCTTCTGTATCTCAGTTTCCCAGTTTCTAGATGAAGATTATAATGACTTCCCTGCATTCTTGTCTCTGGAAACATGTTACAGGTGGGAAAGCTAAAATTCATAGACTATAAGTGTCTTATGGAGAAAGTACTGAGGGCTAGTTCTTAGCTTTGGGTTGCCACTAAGCTTCTGTGAGCTTTGTCATAGCTAAAATGAAGGCAATGATATTTACTTACTTTAAAGGAGTCTTTAGGCTGCCTTGCAGAATTGTGGACTTGAGAATCCTGGGCTTGTCACTTCTTTGAGGCTAACCATAGAAACCACCCTTCTCCCGAGAGTGAATGCTCAAAATGACCTTATATTTGACCGCTGCAGCATTGGTCAGCTATTTTGTAATTATTCTTGTGAAAAATCCTCACTGCTCCCCTCTGAAAATAAGTCTAGGTGGCTAAGCAAGTACCTATAAAACCATTTTTTTATTGCTGCTTCGTCCTGTAGCAGTTTAACTCAATTGTTGGTTCCGTTGCTAGAAGTCCTTATCATGACGTTTGTTCTTGAAGTAAAGGAAGAAAAAACATTTTAGTCATTTTGAAATAACACCATTCTTACTGCTCCAACAAGAGTGTTATACATTTTCCACATGACATGGATGAATTTATGGTTTGTCATTTATGTTCTCTGAATTTCTCAAGGATGCCTGGCTCTGCAAGTTGGGAAGGAATGGCTTTGGCCTCTGCTCTATAGGCACGCTCCTCTGCTTTCAAATGCACCTGCTGGGTGTCATGATACCAAGACCCTTATCGATTTCTCTGCATATTTCTAAAGTTTGCTTCAAAAAAAGAAACTGCTTTGCAAAGACAGTGGTTATGATATAGTTCTTCTGTCACAACACTAACAAACACAGTCAAGACAAGGACTGTGAGGACATGCAGAAGGACCTGGTCTGCGCCCTGAAAAAACTTACAGCTGCCCCCCCCACCCCAAAATGATGTAATAACAGGATGCAAATGGAGTTTTAAGAGATTCTGTAAGACTTACATAAAGTAACCTTGGGAGCTATTTATTTGTCCAGCCTTTATGACTCATAATGCCCAGCTAAATTATTGACCCAAGGTATTACTCATACAATGAAGTCTGGTGGCAAAGAGCTGGCCTAAACCCCCAGGATGCAAGGGGTTGTGAGATTGCTGAACATATTAAACGGGTGCAGAGCAGGGATTAGCAACACTTTGCAGTGGGGGGCTGCTTTAATGGAGTTTACCTTTAAGTGTAGCTATTTCCAAACCAGCTTGCGCTGCACCCAGTCACTGCTCCACTCCCTTCCCCTGTTGCTGCTGCTGTGCTGCTGCCACAGTTTCTCCCCACAGCCAAAGATCCCTCAGCACTGGAGGCCCCTGCCTCTGTGGGCTGGACCTGCTCCATGGGCTATAGGTTAAACCCAAGGTAGAACATGAGAATGATTCAGATGCATGGTTTTCTGCTTTCCTGCCGAAAAAGCCCTCTAACCCTTGAAAGAAAACGATGGATGCTTGTCCTGTCTAGGACCTTCAGTGTAGAAGATGTGTCTGTAACATCTGAGCAATTTCTTTTGCAGGTTCTTGTGCCAAAAGATCCTGGATTTATAGGTAAAATGGTAGAAGTGGACATTTATGAAGCAGGAAAACATTTTATGAAAGGGCAGCCAGTGTCAGATGCCAAAGTGTATACCCCATCCCTCACCAAACCGTTTGCGAAAGGAGAGGTTTCTGGTGTAACAGAGGTGAGTAAAGATGTTTTCAGGTTTACTACACTGGTGAGACAGCAGCTGTTCCAGCATAATGATTCCAGGATATGTATCTGTTATCGTTTATAGCTCCCTTTTTATGTATGCATGAAGCTTTAATCTTCTCTGACAAATTGAAATCTAAATTTAAAAGATGTTTTTTGCTGATGCCTATAGATCTACTTCATTGCTTGTAAAGGCAATAATGAGCTTGTTTCTTGTTCCAGGATGTAAGATGAAGGAAGAAATTACTAGTAGGGAAAAGATTTAATATCAGTGATTACATAATTCTGTATATTTCAAACTCAGCAAACTGCAGAAAGGAATTTGCATTTTTATTTACCCCCCTGCTCCCTCCAAATTTGTAATTTATATCATGTTAATTTTAAACTTTTATTAATACATCATCTTACTGGTGGGTCTAGATGTTTACATTTTACTAGTTGGGGTAAAGTACTGCATACCTACAGTGTATTCAATAGAAGCTAAACAGCTGATCTAGTCACGTAGGGGAAATAAAACTTTTTTTTTCTTTTTTTTTTATAGGTAACCTGATCCTTGTTTTATACCATAGTAAATATGGCTGTTTGCCAAGTATTCTTTTATGTTGCATGGAGCTCCAGTTGTAAAAACTGATGAAGTGTGAAATGAAAATGTGTATCACATTTCTAAGCATCATTTGATGTCCTTTCTCTAGCACAATTGTTAGGAGTACCAAAAAATATGAAGCAATAGTTTAGCATATGGCAGAAAGATAACTGACAGTTTATTCAGCCACTTTTCTGGAACGGGGTGGAGGGTTGCCTTTTTATAGTAAATTGCAAGCAAGTATTAATAAGAGAGAAAATTGCCAATTATGGGTTATAGTTTGACGTGGTTTTAAATAGATACTTGTCAACTAGAGCTTAGATAAGGTGATGTGGTATCTATTGCAAACAAATTTAGCTGTGGAAGCAGAGTGCAGTGATATAACAATAATGTATACACAATAATGTGTTTAACAAATCATGGAACTGAAGTAATAATCCCAGGTTAAAACAGTGTTGGGGGTGTGTTTGCCTGGCATGGGGCTGTAAAGGGAATAAGCAGCCAAAATCTCAAATTGTCTGATTGGATTTTGTAGCTACTTTAACACAGCTGGTTTTTTTATCATAACATTTTTTTAATAATCTACTGGAACAGAACCAGAGCTGTCATTAAGTTGGATAGCACTGCCAAGTTTGTAGCATGGGAACCAGCTGACAGAATATTGACTGATATTTTATATATATAAAAAGAGGAAAGCTAACAAAATTATTAAAATCAATGCTATTCTTAATGTTTTCACAAAGCTACAGTGAGAGGCAAAGTTCTCCAATGTTATGCTGTGACCAATCTCTTTCATTCCCAAATCTGAGACAACTATAAGAATGGGAAATTCTAAGTGGCTTTTCATTACTTTTTTGGCTGGTGTTGAGTTAATTCCTTTAAGGAAGTGGCTTTACCTGTTTGCTTATTGGACATGGTAAGGAAGTACTGTGCCCCACCCTACCCCACCCCTCATTTTATGCAGGCCCCTGAGCCATAGTACCATGAGTCATCTTCTACATGAAGATATTTAATCTGAATACCTAGAACCACTGGTTCTTTCAATCTTGCAGGGCAGATGAGTGGTATAGGGTTGGGTCATGGTCCATGGGCCTGATCCGGCATGCCAGACCCTGCTTAGGTCATGGACCTGTCCCCATCCTTGACCCTGGGTGCACCGGATTGGGCCCACTGCCACTGTCACAGCCTTGGCACTGGCCTCAGGCCTGCATATGCTGGATTGGGCTTGCTGGCCCTGAACCCAGCCCCAACCTTGACTCCATGTGTCCTGGATGGGGCCTGATGTTGCTATGCAGCATCAGGTCCCAGTCTTGTGCATACCAGCTCAGGCCCTGACCCTGGCCCTATATGTGTGGGAGTGGGCCTGTTGCCCCAGCCATGGCTCCAACCCCACATGCACTGGATCAGGTCCCAGCCCTGGCCACGTGCACACCAGTAGAGTCCTGTCATCTGGCTTGTGGGGGTTGGAAATTTGGTCCCGGGGAGGGGGCAGCAGCAATGTTAATTGACAGCAGTCCCCTGCTGCCAAATTTCCAGAACCTTGGGGAGCCCCACAGGTCACATGACTGTGGCCTGGAATTGATCATGGGTGGGGAATTGAGCATCCCAGCTTAGAAATATGCTTCAGTCAATTTCTTCTTTACAAAACAGCCTGCAGCTATTAGTTTGACCAGTTGCCACTGACAATTGGTATGCTGCCAGCAGATGCAGAAAGAAACTGCAGCTTTCTGTTTTCGTCATTGCATTTACCTGGACAAATAGGTAGTTTTAGTGTTAATTATTAGAGTTGGGCCTTTGGCAACATTTTGAGGACTGCCTTTTTTCCACAGATGAACTTGAGGCATTCAGTTTTTGCTCAGCGTTTTCATGCAGTCACCTTTGTTGGCCCTTTTCATATAAGAGAAAACAGTGCCCATTTGGGCCCCATAGCGTTTGCTGCTATCAGGTTATAACTACCTCCCAAATTGTTCTCTTTAGCAGTCAGATTGTGATCATTCACCATAACTCTACCTGGACAAGTAGCTAACAGTCAGTAGCTTCTAGCTGGCAAGGCAGGTGACTGAGATGCGTAAGAGATCAGAGATCACAGTACCATTAGCACTGGGCTGTCATCAATGATGCAAACGGCTCTCATTTGTTTACATTTTTGGGGGGTGTAAAAGGTTCCCGGTTTGGGAACCTGTTGAAGGGCTATGTAAATTTATACTTAGGTTCAGGCCATCTGGAGCAAGAACAGTATGTTGAGAAGATATAGGCCCTTTTTCCAGGAAAGTGTTTAAACATGCTTATGTCCACTTAAAAAGAAATTACCTAAACGCATCCCTAACTCCAAAGTAAATGGGAGTTCAGTACAGACCAAAAAGTTAAGCAAGTGCTTAAGTATTAGGTAGTGACCCCCCCCACAAGCCCTGCCAGCACCCCACAAACCATGGGTGCTCATGGATTAGAGCAGCCTTCTTCTCCTCCATTAATAGATTGGTTTCCCCATTTAGTAAGGGACCTGTAGGCTGTAAATGTATTCAGCTGAATACTCTAGAGTCATGGCAGCAGACTCACATTTGGACCCAGTAAAAAAATGTAGTGTGGTTTGAATATTTCACGGATTCCAGTCATACGCCTTCTCTCTCATGAAGAATGTTCTATATTAGAACCTTCCAAAACCATACACATTTTTTAAAGACAGACACTGGTATAAATCAAGGGGATCAAGTAAAATTTTAAAATTGAAAACCCCAGTCCCTGCCCCTGCAGCAGCTCCAGAGGCCCAGCTGTTGCCTGTGGAAGGCAGTGGCTTCTGCAATGCAGCATAACACAGAGCACAGCTCTCCTTCCCCTGAAGGCAGCACAGCAGAAGGAGAGCCCGTGGTGGGGTGGGTGCGGGCTGCCCATGGCGGACGTGGGCTCCCTGCGCTGCTCCCCCTCCCTCCCCAGGGCCTCTGAGGCCCAGTAGGCAAAACCTGGCATGGCAGGGCAGAATGGGGCTGGGTGGGGAAGCTCAGTGTCTCCGTTGTGAGCCCCACACCACCCTGGCAAAACCCTGTGGTAAGGGGCACAACTCTGCACTGCCAACCACACTGCTGCTGGGTAGGCAGGGGGCATCTTGTAAGGGCATCACAGGCCTTTTAGTAGCAAGGAACTTCCCTGCCAGGGCCTAGTCTGTCCTGCCATGCCAGACCACACCTGCTAGGCTGCAGAGGCCCCAGGGTGGGAGGAGGGAAAGGAGCCTGCACTGGGCAACCTATCCCTGCCCTGTACACAGATTTGGGGTGCATGTGCCCCCTCCTCCGCATTACACCCCCCTGGGAGTATGTGCAGTGGCGGGGAGCCAGCCTCACCCCCCCACATACACGCACACACACACACTGTCCCTGGACAAGCTGCCAGTGGCTCCATCCTACTCCCCACCTGGGCCCTGCAGCTGTGCATTCTGGCCCCAGGACCAAGCACCAAGATCCTTTGGCACCAAGCCCCATGCACTGCCCTGCTGGGCAGCAGCCCTAGCCCTGCCCAACTCCCTCCTTCCCTATAGGAGCCTCAATTCTCCCCACCCCATCCCCTCCTGCCAGGCTTACCAGTGGGAGCTGCTCTCTAGGCTGTCTGGCAGCTATGTGCATGTGTAAGTGTGCACACACACAGCACCCCCTGCCTGACTGCCTTCCTTCCACTCCCCTTAGCCCTTGTGGGCTGGAACTCTGCCAGCCTTCAGAAAGCTATTTGTTTTTCTCACTTAAAGGGAAAATTGGTGGTTTTTTCTGTGGGAAACAGAAAACCCAGAACCCTGGTTATCAGTCTTGGCTCAGTACTAAGCATCACCTGGCATACAGAAGATGGATTTGAGGCAGGGATTTTTCCTCCAAGGCTGTATTTGTGAACCTATCAAGTGGCATAAATAGCCACTGAAACTTGCTTGCCAAAGTCTACAGTATGTCGCAAGACTACTATCTAGTACAGCTTACCCAGTCTCTTTTGGAAAGCAGATCTTTTTACGTAGAACTATGAAAGAAACAGAACCGTTGGTGATGATGACTAAATGGCCTTCCACTGGACAGTTTGTTAGCACTGATCCTCTTTAACATGCATGCCAACGATCAACCCATACAGAGCAATACAAGGAGGTTTGTATGTGTTGATGATCTATGTATGACATCGTAAGAGAAGGACTTTGCCACTGTCAAGAGCAGACTGGCATCTGTGCTGAGCAACCTCTCAGATTATTACAAGAAGAATCAGCTTCATGCCAACCCAACCAAGAGGCAGGTCATAGCCCTTTACGTGTGTCATAAAGAAGCCAAGCAGAAAGTAAACATCACCTGGATGGAATCTTACTGAGTAATTCCTGATCTCTGTGTACTTACCTTCAAAGGACATGTAGAGAAGATGAAAGAGAAAGTCAGCACCTGCAACAACATACTTAGAAAGTTGATCACCTCAAAGTGGAGAGCAAACCCAGCTACATTACGAGCCACTGCTATTGCCTTGTTGTACTCCACTGCAGAGTACGCATGTCCAGTATGGGAACGATTAGTTCATGACAAGAAACTAGACCCAGTTCTAAACAATAGCTGTTGTGAGATAACAGGATATCTAAAGCCAATACAAAAGGATAGCACATACTTACTTGCTGGCAATGCACCATCTCATCTCAAAAGATAGATAAGAAGCCAAAAAAAAGATCATAGCAGATGGAAGACTCCATACATCCACTCTGAGTCATGCAGAAGTAACCAAACAGCTTAAAGTGCAAAAGAGTTTTGTGACCGGTGTTGCACCCTTCCAAACAATGGCTGACAGAGTGCAACTGAGGTTAGGGAAGGAAAGATTATGGACAACCAAATGCCCTGAAGTGGGTCTGGAACCCCAGGGAGGACCTTCCCAGAGGGGTTGATATAAACTGGTCAACATGGTGATGACCGAACCACCTGTGCATACAGACTGGAAGATCAAAAACAAACATGATCAAATGGGGCTACTCTAATGACACACATAGATGGAAGTGCAGTGAAGTGCAGACCATGGAGCACCTGCTCATTGCCAATTCCTTGGTGAGACCTGTATGAGGGATAACTGCATTGCAGCAACAGAAAGAGCCATTGTTTGTGCATGGTTCTGGAAAAATATCTAGTTTATGACAAGGATACGAGAACATCAGTCTTGTCAGTTTTTCATAAGGCTTGGTGGCATCAAGGCTGGATTAACACGTAGGCAAACTAGGCACATGCCTAGGGCCCTAAATGAAGAAAGGGTCCAGTTGTCCTAACTTTATGTATTATAATTATTGAGTGAAAAAGTAGAGGCCTATGAGTGTGTTTGCCTAGGGTTAATCCAGCCCTGGGTGTCATTGCATCTCAGGATGTTTCTCTAAACTATGGATAATGTCTACTCTAAGAGACAGCAAAGATGGGTTTTTAAGTCACTTTAGCAAAAGGTGATCTCTAAACTTAATCAAATAGCCTGTGGTGTCAGCAACCAGAAAAGCTACACATATCAAAGTTGTCTTTATAAGCTGATGAAATGAGCTTGGCCTCATGAAAACTTGTGCAATATAAGTCTCTGATTTAGATTAGTCTAGAAGGTGCAAAACTACCCTGCCTTCTCTATCGGCTGCCAGAAAGAAGAATCAACAAAGGGTACCTTAAAAAGGAATCTTTGATCTTCAGAGGAAAGATCTCCACTCCAAAATAAAATGGAGATGGAAAAAACTGCTTTCTTTTGAAGCAGAAATGAATGAAAAAATAATTACAAATTTGAGGTGTCTAGAATTTGAAATGGGGCCCTCTTTCAAGGGCTTCGAAAAAGATACAAGAGAAGTGTGTGAAAAAGACACTGAAGCAGTCAAGTCAGAAACTGTTTTTGATATAACCTGAAAGTTTCAAAGTGAATGTAAGCAAGAAACTGAAGAACTAACAGTTGATTAAAAGAACAAAGAATGAAGGATCAAAAGCATCTGAGAGGTGGACACGAAGGGAAATCCAAAGTAATCTATAAAACACTAGTTAGAAAGAATGAGAATTATCCAGGATTTAGCATAGCTCATCAACCAGCAGAGGATGTTGGCCTGTACATTTGCTCTGTTCCAAGATAACGATGAAATTATGACGATTGTCAGAGGCAGACTGGACCTGATAACCATCCAGGAGAAAAAACATATTTTATAAAATTCTCTCCTTCCTCTTCTTGAAGAAAAAAGGAGGAAATGAATTAGGTTCAAGGGATTACTAAAAAAAAAATTAAAAATAGGGAGGGGCTAGTTTTTCCTTTATGCCATGCCTTATTTCCCAAACTCCTTTGTAGCATCCAGAAAACAGAGGGAAGGACCTAGAAGAATAGGAACTGATCAGGAGGATTTGAAGATAATAGTCATGGTGGGGGATGGAGTACTATGTGTTCTTAACACATGGAAGTCAGTAAAACTGAAACTTCCCTGAATAAACAAACAGTCCATCCAAAAGAAATTCTCCAGCTGAGAAAGAGGAGTCAAAGCAAAGGATTGTCAAAATAAAGAGAGGGGCATCTGGAGGGTTGGAACTTCTTTATATAGAGCAGGTTTGAAATAGTGTTGAGGGAGGTTGGGGGATCGTTACTCTGTTGCCTTTGATTCTCTTTCATTTATGAATAACAGATTAATCTGCTTTCTGTTTTTTAAACCAGCTACTAGCTGGAAAGAGGAATGGGAGTGGAGTAGGAAAGAGGAAAACAAAGAAGGCAAATCAGTAACATTTTCCCTTCTCATGCTAAGGGGAAAGAACACTGTAAAGATGGAAATAACAGCTATGTTTTAAAATGAGTTTAAAAAGTATAAATCTTCTTACCTGTAAAATGAATCATATGAAGTTATAATTCAACATACATAATGGTGTATGTAGACGTGGACAGCAGCTTAAATTTAACTAGCTCAGAACTGTGAAGCTGCAGCTGCAGCCACACAAAGCTTTACAAAACCTCCTTGAGAAGCTGAGTGAATATTCATCCAGCTCGCTTAAGGTGAGTTCTCCCTGCCACCACAGCTGCACTGCTACTGGTGCCCATGCTAGCTTGGGTAAATAAGCTATAGTAACACTTTTGGCTACAGTGAAGACATAACTGTAGTTTTGCTGAAAAGATGCTTGGGGAATTTATCCCTGTGCTTTGCTTGTTTAAAATTTAGCTTTTCTTTGTTCTCTCCCTTTTCTGCATGCAAACAGGAGTTAATTAGTTGTGTTTGACTGTGTGCACTAATGGTAGCATTTGAAATTGGAGTCATAGTGGAGAGTTCTACATAGAGGAAACCAAAAACATGAACTTCTGAAAGAGCCTATGATGGATGCCTAAAACTGGTGTGAAGCTCCTGATTATGCACAGGCTGGTTCAGAGGGAGGCACAAGGTTGTTTGGTTACCTTAATTGTGGTTACTTCTGACAGTTTTTTGAAGATTTTTCTTTTTTTTTTGGAGAGACATTACATTTGTAATGCCAAAAATGCATATACCTTTAGTGCTGCAAATGAAGGAAGTGCCACATATAAGGTAGAAGTGCTACAGAGATGTTCCTGAATGACCCCAATCATTGTTGAACTATAGCTGTGAGTCTGCAGAGGAATGCGAGGAAGGGATGGATGGACATCAGCAGTCCATTAGTGAATGGTTCTGACAAGCTCCCTTCTCCCCAAAATGGGGAGGGGAGCAAAGGTGCAAGGCTAGCAATTGCCTATCACCCTTCACAGTGACTTTATAGCACTCCAGCTTGGGGGGATTCTGCACATGCTTTATAGCACTCCAGGTTGGTCTGTCTCTGCTTGGTACTGCTACACTTTTGTAGCAATTCACAGTGCTAGGGCACTTGTAGTGCTATAAATGTACATCTCTCCATAGCTTGAATGTGCAATATGCAGATTTACTAAAGTTCTTGTGAAGTTATAAAAGCTGTAATATCTTCCAATTAAATTATTTCAAATTTAACCCCAGGTAATTAATACAATAGAAGAGGGTACTCAAAATGCTGAGAGGTTTGGCAGATCTAATTGATATGCACCTGAGCAAAGTTGCCTACCTAGGGGATGTCCCCATGTGCCAAGGGGGGGGTGTTAGCTGTGGCAAAAAATAGCAGTGGCACAAATTTGTGCCACTGCTGCTTTTTGCCACTGCGCATGGAGTTTGGTTTGGGTAAATGGTCCCAGGTGGAGTGGAGGGGTTGGCCCCAGCAGCCTTACCTGGTATTTGGGGGACCTCCTGGGGCAGCGGCACCAATCCTGCTGCTCAGAGCCTGACCAGAAGCCAGAGTGTGGCTCTGGCTGGCCAAGTTCCATTTCTGGCAGCACACATTGCATGTGCCCATCGCTTTGTTTTTTTCATGGAGTTTTTTGGATACTGGGATTTCCCAGTGTCAAATTTTGGCACCACACTGCAAATTAGCATTATGGTGAATGCTTGTACATGTGTCACATGTAGTTTGCAGCACTTCAAACAGCTTCAAGGCACCTCAAACTGCATATGCACAATCGTCCGGACACACCCCTGGAGTGAATGAGAAGCCTCCTCACTCAAACCTCTGCTGATTCTAAACCTTTTTCTCCTATTTTCTTTTCCCTCCAAGGCTGGTGATCTTTGGCTGTGACTAGCACTCAAGTCTTTTAACCTTATCTGTTTGGATAGGTAACAAAGTACTGATTTGTAGATTCCAAGAAAAATACATCCCTGTTGCCAGTTTAGGCTTGCGCTTGACAACATTCCTCTACATGTCCAAAAAACGATGCACTCGTTAAAAAAATAAGTAAAGGGGAGTTTCTTTTCTAGTTAAATGAGTGCTCTGAACAATGGATGAAATAACATTTGCAGTATAGAGTGCTATTCGGTAAGTAACAGGATTTTAATGACAACCCAGTTATAGTATGCAGAATTTTTGCATGGTGTGGTCTAAAAAATATCATTCTTTTGTTGGCTTGCAAGCACTCCCTTTTTTTCATTATGACCTGGTGCAATGCAAGGCATCCAGCTGGTTCCTGCATTTACACGTATTAATCAGCTTATTTAATGTGTTACTCTTGTTCCCTGCTGGTTGTAAATAGAGGTCATGTACTACGGTGTTAAATCCTTAATAATTAATCTTTTTTCTCCTGGTTTCTTCAGATGTTTCACTGAGCTAGCTATGATATTAACATGAGCAAAAAGAGATTTCTTGCAAAATATTGAAACAAAGCTGTCTATGGGTATTTAGGGAAAAATATCGTTGAAGTATAATTCTACTGTGAAAAGAAACTTTGTACAAATGGCAGCAGACAATTCCATATATATATTGACATTGAAAGACCTACAAAGTAATTCTGTCATGGATGGGGTTGGTTTAATTGACAGAGAGACATTTATTCATGTCTTGTGTTTCTACTTCCAAGCAAAGGTCAAGCCAAGATCTGAAAGGCAAGCTTTTCTCTGGCCAACTTATCATGAACATTTTTCAAAATGTAGCTAATAATGCTTTTGACAATGCGCACAGTGGAGTTGGATACAGATTTCTACCCCAAACCAGTTCCAGCTCTGTAATGCCCAAAGGGAGAGCATGTTCTTGTAGTAGTAGCATCTCGATTTAGTTGGTAAAGTAAGCTTGTTGTACTTTTGAATACACGCTGTGTAAAATTCATCCCAAACAGAGACCACATAAGACTTGTACATCATACCATCTAGTGTGCAGACCTTTCGCTTGTCCCTCTGTTAGGGCTGAAATTTATCCAGTAAGTCAGTAAAGTTAAAGTGTCATTTTAATCTAATCATTTTCAGAGTAAAATTGCACTTTAAAACATTAATCAAGAATTTTTCTTTTACTCATATGGTGCCTTGGTCCCTCAGGCCTTATTCCAAGTGACTTCTGGGCAGAAGCCTCTGTAGCATCAAGACCTGAGTCTGTAACTCAACTGAAGGATGAACTTTGCTCTGCCAAGCCAATTTCTGATGAAAATTTGTGAATTTAGGTTGGTCTCTTCTTCCTTTCCTTAAAGGATAATGTGATTTGGCTGGATGTAATCATGTAATCAGTTCCAGTTGTGTAACTATTTTAATTCTATGCAATGAATATGAAGAGATTTAGTGTTGGAGTAACTATTCAGTTTCGAATCAACTTTTGGACTATTGCAGGAAAGTGTCTCCTTTCCCAGCCCTAACCCCAGCTGAAGGAAAGACTAAAGGACTAATATGTTGCTTGCATTTTGTTTCTCTTCCCTCCAAACATGTATCGTTTTTACTTCCTCAGTCCACAAAAGTTCAGTGCCAATTAAATTTTCACATTTTTACTTCAGATGCCAGTGACGTTAATGTTGCCTTTGGCCCACTCCAGCACAACACTGGATTTGAGAAGGCAGGAGGTGTCCTTCACATGTATGGAGTTAGAAGCTTCATAGCCATGGGAACTGTATCATAGTAGTCACAAAAACCTCTTTCACATTACTTGGTATAATCAAGGATTATGTTTAAAAGCTTTAACACTTTCTTTCCTTGTGAATTTTAACTGGGAAACTCTTTAAACAGAATGCAAAGGTCTTTTTTCTCAATAGCACTTAACTACTAAATGTACCATTTTATATGTTCTGCAGGTGTTAATTGGCTTTTAGCATTAAAAATAAGAACCTAACAGCCACTAATTTCCCACTTCAACTGCTCTTTTGGAGGTCAGTTATTTCTAACTGACTATGTCAGAGAAAGTCAGTGCAGTCTTAATTTTTATTCCTCTCCTAGGAAAGGAGATTGGTGTAGGGGGAAGAGAAGGATTCACCAACGAAATTCAGCAGATGTTTGTATTTAATTGCTGTTATATTATACATTCACACCCTCTCTTTCTTGCCACTGGTTGGAGCTCTAGAATAAAGTCATATAGCTAGCATTGCTTCTTTTCTTTATACTTTGGTATGTTCATTAGCTTTATAATGGGAACTGTAGGGTGTATGGCTTCCACCTGGTTTTCATCCTCTTAGGGCTTTGATCCTAATTATGGTTTCACATGAACGCTTAAGTAACTCAGTACAAAACAGAACATATTGATCTATTGAGAGGAAATAGTTTGAAAGGGTTGCCTAGCTTTCTCCATTACCAAGCAAAATGTCAGCAAGATTCAGGTTTTATGTGAATTCAGGACTGCAAAGCTGAATTTCTGCCCCTTGAAAATAGTACTGTAAGAATATCTTCTCCATTTACTATTCATTTTCACAACTACTTGCATGAAAGGGTTTTTTAATTTGGCAAGTAGTTTGGAAAGCAAGTAAAAATTGCAGTTGTGAAGTTAAGGCACCATTTAAGTTAAAAAGGTAGAAAGTGGATCTGATTTCAAAAAGATCAGTAAACTGTGCAAATTATGATGTTCCTTCCTCTCCACTTCTACACTTTCACAACTTTTGATCAAATTCTCAACAGACTGGCCATGTCTACACAAAAGGTGGACTGCACAGTACTTGCTTATGCAAGTACTAAATAACTGCTCAGTAACCATCATTACCCTGCAGTACTGTCCCCACATGGGTTTTTTTCAGATGCTACTGCACAGTATTAATCATGATTAATACTTGCCAATGCTACTGTGCAGTAGTGTCTCATGTAGAGGCTCCCACTGATAACTGCTTGTGTAATGGTTTAGTCTTTAAGATATTGTGGACTCTTGTTGCCCTTTTACAAGGTAGCGACAAACATCATTGCCATTAACATACTATGTATGTTGCTTATGTCCATTGTACTTACTGCTATGACAGACCTATTGAAGTAATTTTGATGTAAAGTTATGTCTACCATCTTGCATGAGTTTTTTGATATTCATCTTAATATTGCATGAACAATGAAACAAGGTACTAAATTAAGTTCCCACAACAGCACCTTTATAGTAAAATATCCAAGTATAAACCAAAGCAGGATTAGTGTTCTCTGATTGTTCGATAATTGGATTTTGTTTTACCATCATTAATTTTACCATGACTTGCATTCCTAATTATTTCATATGGTATAGTAATTTTGGTTGCCAAAAGGGCTTCATGATGACAATGACATTTTTAAAAAAGATTGCTTTAAGTCCTCTCCATCGATGTAGTATTTTCATAAGGTCACACCACTGTGTCCTACTAATTCAAGTTGAAAATGGCTTAGTCTAAAAAACAAGTCCAACAGTAACAGTAAGAATGGAACAGAGTATTCAGTGCCATTAAATACATACATTTCCAAATCTCTGGCAACATTTGGTCTTAGTGGTGGACATTTAAGTTCTGGATGTTGTTACCAGCAGCATTGAACTGGAGATCTGTTCTGGTGCCAGGGATTAGATGAGGCTGGATGAAAAGGAAAGAGCCTTTGTTTAACCAACAATGATAGTACATGGCTTGAATTAAGCAAAATGAACACTATAATGCGTCATTCACCAGAATGCTATCTTTTGATAAGTAGGTCAGCAAATCGGCGCCTTATATCTAAAGTATAAATTAAAAAAATTAGATGTGGCCAGATTTGAATATATTGCATATATAACATAGTAATTATATATTAAATATAAAAACAGATATTTCCAAAGTATGTAGTATCTGAGCAAACTTACTAAACCAATGATCCAACAGTGTTTTAACCATCAGTACCTACGTGCTGTATATAATATAGAATTAGGCTTTCATGTAATATTCTGCATTGTGTAATCAGCAGAATAAACCCTTCTCTTTCAGATTAACTGAACTAATCAGAAGCATAAAAAGACTTCTTTGCCTTCTTATTACTGAAAAATCTCTCCCTAAATCTCAAGAGGATTTCCCTCAAACTAGGGAGTGAGATAGTTACATTATATGCTTATGATCTGTCTCTGAGAATGCTGGCATGGTGCCTGCTATGTAGGGGTTTTGTGAGGACTGACACTTAGATTTATTTGACTTCAGATTGAGTTTGCCTCCCTAGGTGGTTCCAACAAAAACTGGTCCTGTGGGTTTTATGGAGGACCATAAAAAAGAGACATTTTGAAACATTACTAATTATTTAAGTACCTTGTTAAAGGGAGTGCTTTTACTTGCGGTTAGTGTTCAGCACAGCAGTCTTGAGCTCTCATCCCTAACTCCTTGTGCGTAAATGGCTATTAGGATATTCTCCTTCTCCTTCCCTCTATGCCTCCCAACACCAATTGACTTACTTTGGTGGTGTTAAAGCCTTGCATAGAGATGCAGAATGATACTGGCTGACTTATCCAGATGTCAGGCTGGGTGACTCTTTATCAGTTCCGGTCTAGTGAATATAATTGGGTTTGGAGTAACTATCTGAAGCATAGGGAACTAGGGCAGGGGGAGGAATCCTCCACTGAAATCCTTAGGAACAGTCAAGCTCGGGAGAGAAACATAGCTTAACACTTATTGTTGCTAACAGGGTGGACTATTTCCGGTGTGTTCTTCCTCCATTGCTGGGAGCATGGTGGAAACTTCATTTGCTTTACATGGCCCTTAACATAATTTTATTAACCTTTCATTTATCTTTTATAACAAAAAGATTTCAAAGTATTTTAGCAATGATTATATGGTTAATATTGAGGATCCGTTCAAAATTGATTCTCGTATTTATGAGTCAGAACCAGTATGTGAGGATGCAAGCTATAACATTCAAAAGAGGACACAGTTAAACTAATGTAGTTTTCAAATTCTTGACTCTCTTTTTTGTCCCTGAGCGAGTTCTGAATTTAGTGCTTCTTTACCTTGGTATGTGGACATAGGACTAATCTTCACTTTGGATGCAATAAAAGAAAATACATTTTTCCTCATAAAAGTAGATCTAAAATATGAGTAAAAATTATATTTGTCCAAAATAACTCTGAATTTAAGACAACCTCCTCAGGAACTATATTCTATACACGTAAAATTTATAAATTTGTTATAATTTTCTGTATATCCAATTATTGGAGAGTCTTATCACATTCATTTCCCCCCTTCTCTCCCCACCACTGCAGCAGAGAAAATGGTGATGGGGGCAGTCAGTGGTGGGAGCACTAGGGCAGGCTGCTGGGCATATAAGCTTTGCCTGAAGCAAGGAAGGCAGTCTGGCTCTGCACGTTTCAGGGTGTAGGGCTCCTGGGAGAGAGGGGTTGCAGGAGACAGCCTGGCAGGTACCCAAACCACTCAGGAGAGTTGGGGCATGAGTACTTAAATGGAAGGAGTATTGCAGGATGTCATTGACCTAAGGTGGGACAGGCTCCTTTTTTTTAATGGAAGTGGTTGCTTGTTTCTGTGTTGTGATTAAATTTAACACCACAAGGCCATGCTGTGGCTTTAGGGAGGATTGGAGGCCATATATCCTGCAAATGAGGGACAGAGCAGGCAGGAGCCAAGGGGGCCAAAGCCTGTGCCCTTTCAACTACCTGAAGGGTGTTCACAAAGAGGATGGAGCTAGTCTGTTCACAGTGACAACAGATGACAGCAAGAAACAATGGTCTCAAGCATCAGCAAGGGAAGTTTAAGTTAGGTTAGTAAATCTTGGCGGTTTTTAAGGCTCAGCTTGACAGAGTCCTGGTTGGAATGATCTAGTTGGGGCTGGTCTTGCTTTGAGCAGGCAGTTGGACTAGATGGCCTCCTGAGGTCCCTTCCAACTCTACTTTTCTATGATTATGTGATTCTAAAACATTGGAACAGGCTACCCAGAAATGTTGTTGAATCTCCCTCCATAGAAGTTTTTTTTTTAAGACCTGGGTAAACAAAGCCTTGGCTGGGATTATATAATTGGGGGGATGGTCCTGGTTTGAGCAGGGGTTTGAACTAGATGAGCTCTTGAGGTCTCTTCCACCCTAATTTTCTATAATTGTGTGATAACTTCTTCCCTTAAATCTGTCATTCTGCTTACAGATGCATAGCATTCACACTCTTCAGTGTTTGTATTCATATGCCACAGCCCCATTAATATTGTGATGTGTTAGCTCACCATGTTAGAAAATGGTGAGTAAATTGTCTTCTACTTCTCGGGTACTATCAAAATGACAGTGGTAAGATCTGTAAGTACAGGGCCTATCGAACTTGAAGAGGCAGCTGGCCGATTTTGCAGGCATTTCAAGTCAGCCCAGCTGCCATTTTTGCAAGCTGAGCATAACTCTTGCCCCCACCCCCCATGCCTCTGACTGGTCCAGGAGCCCTGAAGTCCCACCCCTCTCTGCAGATTGCCAGATAGCCCAAAACTGTGGCTTAATTACCCTGATTAAGCCCAGGGAGGGAATTAATTCATGTTATTAAGGGAAGAGTAATGGTTTCCTGGGCTTAATCAGGATAATTAAGTTATGGTTTTGGACCACTCCCACATGGCAGCTCACTTGAAAAAACAAAATTAAATTAAAAAACCTCACTGGTAAGCAGAGAAGTCCTTCAGTCTTGGAGCACAGGGAGAAGATGGAGGGGGGG
>JAGPOW010000261.1:107124229-107137799 GCA_030014935.1 Caiman crocodilus | reverse complement strand
TCCACCCCCCCTCCTTCCTGCCTCCGTCACTGCCCTCTCCCATCCACCTTCCTCCCCATGCTCTAAGACTGCAGGACTTCTCTGCTTGCTGGCAAGTTTGCTTTTTGCTTTTTTTGCTTTTTCCCAGTGAGCCCACGAAAAGCATGGAGCCTCCATTTTTTTTTGCAGAGCCCACCAGAAGTCACAGTTTCCATGAAAATCATTCTGTCACCGTTTGGGTAGGTCACTGTCTATAAGCCTCCCACATAAGACTGCTGTATTCTAAGAGCATACAGAAGGTAAATAAAACAGTCTATGGATAGAAATTCTTCCTCCTGAACATAACAAAATGTGTGAATATGAGCAGTTTATTTGGAGCAAGCAGAAATGGTCAAAACTTTTTCTAAGGCTGCTGGGTCATGTTATAGTTTTACATTGATCCTGTTGATGAGTAAATCTAACTTAGCTCTTTCCTTTTTATTATTATTAAGGTTACAAGTGACCATGACGTAGCCATTTTTAATTATAAATAGTCATATTAATACGAACGCAAAATAAAGACAGACAAGCTTCTTTGGGTGATTCTGATGTCTTTTATTAGAGCAACTTAAATAGTTCCAGCTATGGTACTGTAGGGGCTATATAGTTGGAACTATTTAAGTTGCTCTAATAAAAGATATCAGATTCACCCAAAGAACCTTGTCTGCCTGTGTCCTTAAACCAACACAGCTACAAGCTACACCTCTGTAACACAAAGTAAAGGCCTCCAAGTCACAAATACCTGAGGCAGAATGATAGCTTAATGACAGTATAAAATAGGTTTTGAAGTTTGAATGTTTGAAAGCATTTTAAGACTTTACAAGAAGCATAACATAGACAAGCTGATAAAATTTCAATAAAGAACATGCTGTCTTAATAGGAGGAGCTCTCATTTTAGTCCTCCACTGTAAAGATATTCACCAAAAACTATTTGAATCAGTATCTGCTAATAATAGACAGTATATACAGAGATATGCAAATGGAACTAATTTGCTCTTATTCATCTGCATATCCAAGAGTTCACATATAAAAATAGTTGCTTCCCCACTTTCCAGCAAACATAGCTTAATAGCTGAATGTGGTAATGGGTACTTCTGTTACTGTGACTCCTGGTCCTTCCTACATGCAGTTATGTTGCTTTTGCTTTTGCTTTTTTAGCCACAGTTACTGGTAAATACCCTTTTGCAGGGCTGAGATCAAAACATGTAGATAAGTTTTAAGCACACAGTGCTTAAACCACTGGTCTAAGAATTATACCAGTGCTTTTCAGCAATGGTGCCCTGACATCTAGGAGTGCCTTGAGATCCTTTCAAGGCAGGGGCAGGCAAAATACAGCCCGTGGGCTGAATCTGGCCCTCCAAGCACTTTCATCCAACTCACTGTGCCCACCAAAAAATTGTGCCCCACCTAGCCCTTCCACCCACAAAGGTGAAAGTGAGACAGCCATGTGTACACATGACATATACACAGCCCCTAATATACCATATGCCCCCCCACACACAGCCACAACCCCTCACAAACTCCCCCCACCCTCTACCATACACCCACTCCCCCCCACACCCACTATACACACACTATACAAGACTAAGAATTTATTTTTGAGTTAGTATGGAATTATCTCTGTATCCTCTATGCAAACACACCTTGTGACAAAAATATTTTTCGTAGTAAAATTAAAATGTGTTTAGTAGGTGTTTGACTTTTAGTGTATGATTTGCTTTTTATCTGGTTCTAAGATGGCAACCCCTCCCCACCCCCCAGGAGTATTTCCAGGGGGGCAAGGGCTCCAAGTGGCACAGGTCAGGGGTTAGAGGCGGGACTTCTGGTCCCAAGATGGTGACCAGGGAGTGGGGCAGCTGCCAAAGGGTGGGGCTGCTGATGCAGCCCTTCAACAGCTCACCAAAACTCGTTCAGCAGCCCTCCACCCGAAATAATATCCTGCCCCTGTTTTACAGGAATAATGGGCCTGCATGATATAAGCACTGTTAGGTATGCAAACGACTACATATGACTTGCAAGCTAGACCCAGAGATTTCAAATAAGAATCCATAGTGTTACAAACATTCTAACCTGGTGTGGTCTTTCTGAGTTCTTTGTAACAGAAGAATTCGTCTATGATTTTTCCATAGTGAAAAAACAAAGAAAAGCTAAGAGCTGGCATTTGCTGAGAACTGCCTTGAATTGAAAAAGTCTGAGGAACAACTAAGGTTTTGTTCCTGACCCTGACCCATTGTACGATCTTTAGTCAGTAACTTAACCTTTCTGTGCATTAGTATATTTAGATTTTAGGTGAGGTCATGCATTTCAAAGACTCTTTTAGGTTTAATTTATTCACTTTTGGAACATACTTTGAAATCCTCAAATATAACCTGGCACTTAGACATACAGTTATAATACTATCATTTAGCTAGATCATTTTACAAAAAAGATCTTTGTGCATGCCTACCTTTCAGTAGATAATTTTATCTACATCTACTGTGTGTTGCAAAAGTAGGTGATGTGGTACTTAGATCAAGAATTCTGTTCCTGCCTGAAGTATTCAGCATGGATCTCTGTCCCAAAAGGCATGGCTTCATTTTTCTCACAATAAAGGGCACTGAGAATACTGCAACAGTCAGAGATTTTGTTGTAGTAACGTGGGGGAAAGGCTGAAGGAATAATGCTTAGCCGCTTAAAAAGAACAAATTATTCCACTTTTGCTCAGAGAGCACCTTGCTGAAGCAAAAAGAAGCTGAGGTTGCCTGCTGCTGTTTTAGCTTTTTTTTTTTTTTTTTTTTTTTTTTAATTTGAACATACTAACTTCTGAAAGATTAAATCAGCCAAGGTCACAGAGTGGTAATACTATGAGTTTCAAATCCTCCCCCTGTGGCATCTTTCATCTATTTGTCATTTTCAGCATGCCTCCTATATTTATCTCAGGAACTTTTCTTTTTGGCTCCTGATGGGACGTTTCAGTATTAACTCATTTCAGCAAAGCTTCTTAGAGTTTCAATAAGGTGAGAGAAATGGATTGAAATGAGTAAACCATAGGATTCCTGCTAGGCTTGTGAACTTAACAGCAGACTCACATTGACCCACCTTCTCTGATTCTACATGGAAATACATGGCCTAGGACCAGATAGATTATACATGTTTGATAGAAACTGCTAATGTTTTGTACTATGTAAATTTTTCAAAAGATCTAATGTGGTCAACCTGCAGAGTGAAAGAATGACCTTTGCCAATTCTAGCAATGTAGAGAATTGGGCTATATTGTGTCACACTTCCATATCACTATTTGCTACATAAGGATAGACTGTAAACAGAATAATCTGAAACAGAAGAGGCTAGGAGGAAGGAGTTAGTTTGCAAGAGGCTCAACATGAAAAGATTTACCTTGTAGAACCCTGGTGCATTTGGATACTGAGAAAAATTCAAATACATTGATATTTTAACTAAATGTGCTATAACAGAATCTCTGAAGGGGAAAATGAAAATCTGCGGTCACACTAAGGTCAGCACAGGAATAAGAATTGCATGATGGGGATAGAAAATATGTCATTTGGGTGTGAAAATATTAATGCTCTGTGATGATGAGCAAAAAGCTTGTGCCACAGTTTAATTGGAACAACTAGTTCCTTTAAGGAGAAGTGGTCCAAGAATGACATGTTTTAGCTCCAAAGGAAGCTATAGCACATCTAAATTGTGAAAATGGTGAAAGATCCCTGCATTTGTGATCAATGAAGGAAAACAGAAGGCCCTTGTCACTATTAATGACAGTAGTTAAGCCTTACATATATTTGTAACATAGAGTGACATTTGTGGACCAGGAAGCCAGTGCCAGGAGAGAGATGTCTGATGGAGATACAAGGTAAGGATACGGGGAGTCAGTGAAGAGGAAATGTACCAGATGTAAAACCTGCAAGAAACCACAAAGCTTTCTGGGGTAAATGAAGTGACACAGAGTCAGGGAACTGCACTGTTAAGGTTGCAAAGCCCAGGCCCAGTTATTTATTGACACCTATAGGTGGACCTAGGATTCAGAAAGGGCAGTGAAAGGGCAGATGCAATTAGCCTTGTGGGACGGGGGAAAGGCATATCTGATAAGGCTGTGAGAAACAGCATCGCTTTGTTTTAACTTCTGTTTCACTGTTTTAATGGAAGTGTTTTGTTTCTAGTTTCATTTCAAAACCACTGTTCAGTTTCATATCGTCAAAACTGTTTCTCTGTTTCAATGCTGTTTCAGTATTTCACCCATAAGGCTATAATTGGGAAGCACAGAACTGCCTATAACTTTGACATTTTTTGGCAGATTTGGATGCAAATAGCAGGGATGATAGACCCTTATGAGGGCATGAAGCCTGGCAAGTTTCAAGGAGGTGTGTAGGGGTTTCTGGGAAACTGTACCTCCAAGTCTTGAAAGCAAAACTTGTGTCACTTGTAAGTGGGAAGGCACACGAGGGTAAAAACAGCAGGCATAGTAGCCCCTGCAGAGAGCATGAAGTCTGCCGGGTTTCAAGGAGGTAGGTACAGGGGTTTTTGGGAATCTGCACCTCAAGCTGCTGACAAGCAACACTTGTGATGTGTGTGTGTATGTGTCTTAAGGTGCACCCTAACTGGTGCTGGGGCTTCTCCATGACATGGTAGTGTGCCCCAGTGAGGTCTCCTCCTCCCCTACAGCCTCAGTCTGGTCCACCACTTTAAATGACAACAGGTAATAACTTAGTAAGCAGCACAGTAGCATCAGCAGCATCTCGGGCAGCCAAACTGTCACAGTCAATATCAGAGCAGTCCTTTCCTCCTCCCTCTCCTTACTGTCTGTTTCCCTGCAGGCAAGCCCAGCTCCAGCTTTGAAACTCAAAACGTTTTGAAACTTTCAAAACATTTTGACTGCCCTTGTTTCATTTTAAGGCTGTTTCAAAACCCTTTGTTTCGTTTCAATTTCACTGTTTCAAGCTTGAAACAAGTTGAAACAGTGTCAAAATGAAACAGCTGGTGAAATTTCACAGCCCTAATATCTGGAACCCCTGGGTCAGCAAGTGACACCTGAGGACCTGAGCAGAGAGCAGGCACAGCGAGCTGCAGCCATTATCCCTAGCTGATTCCCCAGGTGCATGCCAGACTTGGCTAGTGGCAAGATGGGTAGGTGACCCCTTCCTGTACCTGCTGCCTGCCCACCCTCGGCAGGTGTCACCTACTAATGCAAGAGTAGGCCTGGAAGTGGCCTTGTTGCCAGGCAAGCCCAGCATTCTGTGTAGCTGCTTCCCACAGGTTCTGGCTGGAGTGGGCTGGAGCAGCCCAGAGATCACTCTCTGTACGGATCAGTCAGAGACAGCAGTAGTGGCACCCCCCACACAAACACTTTCTTGTTCCTGCTTCTTGCCCAGCCCACCTGGGTTTCCTCAGCTAGCCTGGAGGCTCCAACTGCAGGGAGCAGCTGTGTGGGATGCTACACTTGGCCAGGATAACGGCAGTGGCAGGTGGTCACCCCCTTCCTGTACCTGCTCCCTGCCCAACTCCCCAGACATGCCCCACCAGCTAGGAGGGGGGGGGGGAGTTTATTGTGTTACACAGTGAAAGAGGGGGGAGTTTCTGCACCACCACACCCCCCTCACCTCCCAGATCTTCCTTTGAAACTATTGCATCTCCACCGATCTGTCCATGTCAGCTTGCCTCTTCCCACACTGGCTCTCCTGATCTCAGTCCCAGTTTCTGCTGCTCATCCTGTTCTCAGTCTCCTTTCTCAGCTGGTCCTTGTCTCATTCCTGAGAACTTTACCCAGCCACTGTGTTCTTCCATGAGTTCTCATCAGATCAACTGCTTCTCGGTTTTGTTCTCCCTCTTGCTTCTTGTCCAGTCTGTCCCACCATTTCCCTGCGGCTCAATTATCAATTTATTGTTAAGTACTCACAAAGGAAGTAGGTGCCCATAGACCCTACAAGTACAAAGTTTGGAGCATCTTATCAGACCACCTTGAAAGTTCAAAATATTGAGGGAATTAACCTGCAGATTGGATACTTGCCTCTCTTTAGTGTCTTGTAGTGATTATATCAAGGTGTTATCATGGTAAGCTTGTGTAGTATCCAAACCAAGCTAAGGAAGAATTTTTTTTAATCATTTGACACTAGAGTTTTAATTGTGGGCCAACTGACAATTCCGTCACAGGAGCATTGGGATGTGGAGACTATCAGAACAGTTTGTCTTGGTAATCTTAGGGAGTACCTATTGTTTGATGTATCCATCAGTGAAACCTCCATTAACTGCTGCTGAATTTTGTTGAATAAAATTAAAAAGGGGACTTAGATTCTAAGACACACTCTCTAATATGTTAAGAAATATGTTAACTGGCAATGTGGAAGACCTAAAATAACAAGGGGCCCTTAAATAAATGGACTATGGCAATATGAAAAGAAAGCTTGTGTATTATTACTGAACGTGCAAACATTGGTCAAGGTCAGCCATACCTTGTTAATATTAAAATACTACATTCCAATATAGTGTGCCCCTTTCACAGAAGACTGTCTCTAGCTGCATTTAGGACGCACCTAATTTCCAGGAACTAATTACTTGAGCATAGGCAAGAAAGTCTATGAAAGTGAAAATAAAATAAATTGTCAGGCAGTCAAATGCTAGGGCAAGTGCTTACCTTTAAAGGAGCCTGAAACAAAGAGTTTATACCAGGTAAAGGTTTTAAACATATTGGATTTAAAATAAAATAACAGAAACTGAGCTTAAGAGGCAGTGTTGTCTCTTGATGCATGTGAATTCCTGAATTTCTGTTTAAGACTTGCTTCATGGCCTTGGATGATTTCATTTTTCTGTATTTTCTCCATGCATATAATAGAAGTGACATACAGGGGTACGTACAAGAGTTACATTTAGATTGACCTAACACTCTAAATGTCCAGAGCTGTGAATATTCCAAGGGCTTAAATCACCCCAAATTTTGTGTACCAAATCACCTTGGGAGGTGAACTAACTTTTTAATTAACCTGGGTTAATCCAATCTGAATTGGGTTTACCTGGACTAGCAAACCCTTGCACATGGTCAAAGAAAACCCCAGGGCTGGAAAAGCCTGGCCACTCGCCCCAGCCCTAGAGCTGTTTTTCCTACCTCCCTGATCCTAACTAAACTATTTTTTGCCCACCACAACCCACCTAACTACCCACCCCTTCCCCCAAGTCCACCAGTCCCTTGCTTCTCTTCCCTCCCTGAACCAATTTGTTTACCTCCAGCTGTCCATGCCACTCCCAACAGCAGCAAATGCCTTCATATGCTGCTCCCAGTTTGGGTTTAGGCAGCTTGCTTTAAGCTGTGTAAACCTAAACCCGGGTCCCACAAAAACATGTTTGCACTCACAGATCCTAGAGCTGGTTTTTGTAAATGATTATATACTATTTGGAACTTTGTTTGGAAATAAATTGTTGTAGAGTGTTTGGAGTTTTGCAAGCCAATATAATTCCTAAGTACTTAAAGTCTTTATTTCCTACTATGTTTATTCCTTTTCAAAGATTATCAGTGTTTGAGGAGGATGGATCTTTCGTGCCCTGAATGTGTTTGTGATCAAAAATCACAGCAGAATGCTCGGTTTGCGACATCATGCTTTCATGTTTATTTCCATAAGCATCTACGGAACTTGTTAAATATAATAAAAAGGTACTAGCAAAGTATAGTTGCATAATGTTTTCCTTTTTCTAGTTTGCCGTTTCATTGTGAAACATTCATACAATACTGTGGCATAATTTTCAAAGAGAATACACAGTGAGGCATGTAGTATCCCATCATCATGTTACATGCAATGACAATGGTTAGAAGGCTTTTACTACTTTAAATTCTGTATCATTTGTAGGTAGCAAAAGTCCTGTAAAACTAGATGTTTAAGTACCTACTCCAGAACAACTGCTTCAAGAACTTCACTTTGGAATCAATTTTATTCTTTTAATTTCAGTGTTGATATGTGACTTGTGCTCAATGCTTATACATATTTGAAGATATTCTTTATCCTTTTCTCTGTACTAGAACTTTCTCACTTTTTTTGCATCTAGCTCTAGTTGATCTCACTATAATTGCGATAATTATTTCAAGGGTTCAAAAGAAAGTCAAAAGCAATAGACTCTCAAGGATTGTGCTATGAAGAGAGTACATCATATTTTATGTTGTACCTTATTAAAGTAATTAGTCTTTTAAGATCCACCCTAGTTTCATTCTGTATTGCCAGCCATTACTTTGATTTCAGATCACAAGTTTGTTTTTTTTGCTTCACTACTCCTGTAAATTCTCTTCCGATTGATACTACTATATAGAATGTGTTTCCTGATCCTCATGTATTTTGTTCCCTAGACTGGTGACCTTGCTTTGAAAAATGCTTAGCATCTTCCAACTTACTTTGAATTTCAGGCCAGTAAGAACTGAGCTTTCTAAAAATGTGGTCCAAGATATGGATGTTTGAGTTAGTTTAAAAACCTAACCTGTAGGTTACCTACAACCTAAAGTAACCTTCACATACTTTATTTGAATTATAGAAGCACCTTGAGTCACCCAGTGAATAGTGAGAAACTGTACCAACATGTAGTAATTCTCATGAGGCTGGATTTGAAGGAGTGCAGGGTAATAGTCTACATGGTGTTTTTAGAGGAGTGAACTGTATAGAAGAGAATTCAGAGCTTCATCTAGGGAAATGATCTATAAGTAGAGTGGGAGATAAGAGAACTTAGGGCACTTATAGACATGCTCTGGGAGGTGGGGGTGGGGGGTGCTTTAATTAGAGCTTTAGTTAAAGCGTCCCTGCTATCATTTTTTAGTGGGGATGCTGATACGGTAATTACCATGCTCCAGCAGACTCAGTTAATTGAGACTGCTCTGACACACTGTAATTACAGCATGTTGGAGCAGCCTCAATGCACATGTATAGGCACCCTTAGCACTTTACCTGTACTCATAGAAAGAAGTAGTAAGATCTTGGAAATGTTGTGGAGGAAGAAGCATCAAGCTTTAACTGCTGTTTTGATATGTGGAGCAAAGGCAGGATAGAACTGAAGACGATCTCCAGGATGGATGTTTAATCTTGGAAAAACAGATCTGAGAGAAACTGATACAGAGTAAGTTAGTCTCACTATTAAATACAGTTTTTCTTTGTGTTTGTCTTCAAGCCAGCTACTAGGGGTAGTGGTGAATCCCATTTGATAGAGTCACATTTAGTTACCTGAATGTAAATTATAGATGGAATAAAGTGTCTTGACACCCACCTTGCTGGGGTCATCTGATCCCAGCAATCTTTCCTGCCTAAGTGAAGGGGGGCTGGACCTGATGATGTGTAAGGTCCCTCCCAGCCCCTAACAACTATGAGACTGTAAGATAGTAACAGAGGTTTAGAGATATCAGACTATTTGGTAGATGTTTTCATTGTATTACTTTCCCTGTTGTAACTTTGATACTGATTGGAACTAAGTAAGCATCAAAACTTATTACTAAAACATGGTGGGGCTCCTATTATACCTTCTACTAATAGCAAATAATGGTAATTCTATATTTAACACTAGGTACAATTAAACCCTCCTTCCCTTCATACATTGACAATGAAAAGAATGCATAGAGTGAAATTTCTCTTTCATAAGTCCTTTCTTGTTTTGGTTATTTTTAAAGATTGCCCATTTCTTTCAGTGAATACATAAACTTTAACCACACTTTGAACGGGCAGCTGGAATCAGGCAGCTCCAGGTTAGAGGGTGATGATAATTTACAGATGGAAGTGTCTGCTTGCATCCCCAAACAAGTGGGTTATAGAACTGAGAAAGTTGTGGAAACAAATTATTTTTCTTTCCTTTTATTTATTCTTTTTTAACTTTCATAGCACTGCACATGTCTTGGGATATGTGATGGCGATGACGTTTCATGTTGCTAAGGTTGTAAGGATTATAAAATGATTGCATTAGAAAAAATCATTTGCATGCAGGTTATTTTCCCCTTTTATGATCAGCATTTTGAATTGATGGAAAAGGCATATAGAACTCAATAAGGATTAAACCAAGAGAGTGCTGTTAGAAACTATTGGGACTATAGAAATTACTTTTAAAATCCAAATAGGGACATGTTAACGTTTCCAAAACTGTTATAATTGCCCAACATAATTAGCAGACCTCTACATTTTTAATATAGTCCATAGGACAGTGGTTCTCAACCTTTTTAGTTTTGAGGCACCCCTCAGTAGGCACAGGACACCTCTCAGAAAATGCCAGCTTTAGTTTCCACTCATTTTTTGACTACAGAAGAATAATAGAGCAATTCTTTTGTTGCAACAAACTCAGAAAGACCACAAAAGGTCAGGAAGCTTTTAACCCTATGGCTTCTTGGTTGAAATCTCTGGGTTCATTTTGTGACTCATGTTTGCACACCTGTGTGGCACTTTTGAAAGGAACAGGACCCACAGGTCAGATTGGGCCCATGGACCCCCAACCCTACTTGCCCTGGAAGCATGCCAGATCCAGCACCCACTCCAGCCAGTCCCAGGGCCAGCACTGGGGGTCAGGTGATGCAGCATCACAGGTCCAGTCTGCAGCCATATCTTTTATCCTTTGTGATAAAACATTCAGAAGTCTGATTAATCTTGAGATATGTGCAGTCGGATTGTTTTTCACAGCAGTTAGCTAACACTTCAAGCTTTAACAGTGCCCCTAAGCCATAAAATAAATTTGCATACAAGAAATGTTTTGAACGCAATAAAACCTCAACTCAGCTAAAGAGTTGCTATCATGTCTTTGTTGACTAACACAAAGTGAGATATTAAAGAGAGCTAGGCTGTGACTGACAAATGCCAGTGCTTATGTTTTGATGTGATTCTGTATTTCTTTCATGCACAGCAGTTTAAGTTTAGCATTAGAGCATCAGAATGACACTGATCAATGGAACTATGCAGAAGCCCACAAAATATATTACTCCTGGCAGTTGTCAAGGCAGAATTATTCCAAAAAGTCATCTGAAATCCATTTGATCATGCACTAGATGGTTTAATAATTTATGGTATACCTTATTAGCAAAGTCTTGTGTTTACTTTGCTGCTGCCAAAACAAGATGAGAGGCTGCTTCCTTGGAAATACAAGATTCGTAGCTCAAAGAATCAGTCTTTGCATTTGTGTTTGATTTGCCATTCCTCCCCCCGTTTTGATTAATAGTATGTAATTTCAGTGCAGAGATTCCCTTTTTCCTTCTCATTTAATGCAAGAGCAATGTTCATATTAATAATAAGGTTACCAACAGAGTTTACATTTGGAACGATTTATGTCTAAAAAATTATATCAAGACTTAGTTACAGTGTGCATTGTTCTACAGCTATATTAGGTGATTTTAGAAGTAAATGTCTGTGCATTTGCCCACAATGTTTTTAAAGTGAAAAATAAGACTTCTGTTAGGCTTTAATTGTATTGAATTCCACTTGGTTGCATTGTGGTAATTTTGCCACTTGTTGCAGTTATGAAGACATGATTACCTGACTGGATTTCAGGAAATATAGTAGGTCTATTGAATATGGATTGTCTGTGGTAATTCTGGCTAGTGTTAGACCAGCTCAGAACCTCACAGGGTTGCCTTGAAGATTTTCTTACAGGTAAAGATGCATGTTTTATTAATACTATCATAAAGTAAGGCACTTCACTGTTTCCCTCTGTAGCTAACATTTGCAAGGAATCTAGGTTGAGTAAGTCAATCAATGGTGCTAGCAGAGGAACTATAAAGTCACCAATAGTTGTTTTCCAGAAATCACTGGTCCAAGTGCAGTTTGCAGAGATGTCTGAAACATGACTGGGAGTAGGAATGTCTTCACAGGATTCTAGCGCACAACCCTATCGAAGCCCAGAGGATGGGCCATAGAGGCTGTCATTGCATTAGCCTTGTCTGCCCTGAAAGCCTTTGCCAGTATAGCTGCAACCCCACCCCACTCTCAGAGTAGATGTAGCTTGTCAAGAGGGATCTTTTGACAAGATAATCTTAATCTACTATTTCAGATGAAGGCTGTTCTGTTGGCTACATTTTTTACTGATATCTATACTGTGGCTTTTATTAGCACAGCCAAGTTCTTGCATTAGGGGAAAAAATGCTTATGCTATCTTAACTTTGAACTGCAGGCTTTAGATAGGCCCAGGAACAGAGCGGATATGGTGGCACAGTTGCACCCACTTTGGTTGTTCACAGCATGTGCAGTGAGCTCTCAGAGCTCACCGACATAGTTATAGTTTCATGGTTGGAAGGGACCTGAGCAGATCATCAAATCCAACCTCCTGCCATGGGCAGGAAAGAATGCTGCGGTCAAACGACCCTGGCTAGGTGATTATCTAGCCTCCTTTTGAAGACTGACTCCCAGGGTAGGGAGCTCTGCATGTGCGCTGAGCCCTGAGAACTCACTGCCAGTCGACAGAGTCTGCAGTCTGCCAAGAGCCCCTGCATGCACTTAGCTCCAGTGGTCATTCCCTCTTTTCCCCGGCTGCTGAATTCAGGAGGGTGGGGAGTGAATCAAAGAGCAAGCAGCAACATCTGGGCTCCAGAGCTGTAGGCAAGTAGAGGCTCTGGCAATACCCCTATCCCAGCCAGCCATTGAGAGAGCTCATAGAGCTTACAGCACATGCGGAGCTGCCACCAAGAGCTATGCTAACATGTGGTTGAGTTCAGAAAGCTCACTGGCCTCCAGGATCACAGCGAAAGGTTGTGGCCCTAACTTGGTCAGTTGTGTGGCACAGGCACAGTGAGCTGTCTTCGCTGCCTGTGCACCGTACAGCTATAACCCTGGTGTATCTGGTTGTGTAATCCCCTCTCCAACTGAAGAGAAATGTTAGCAGGGCAGGTATGCAGTGGGGGGAAAACTGCTGGCTGTACACAGCTTCCCTTCTTCCTCTGTAGAAAACCAAGCCAGGACACTCTATAACTTAACTATATACAAATTTATTAATATGTACAAGATCTCAAGAAATTGATATTGATAAACATCTATACACAAATATACGATTGTCATATAACATAATATCCTACTAACAGGTTAAAAGATTACATTGCCTTAAATGACTTTAAACAATACATAGATAGACAATTTGATCTAAAACAAATAAACAAGTAAGTACAGACAAACACAGGTAAATGGTGGGGAAGAGCCCCAACAAGGATTATATGCTCAAAACTCTATTACATTACAAATTTACACATATAAAGGTACCTGCGATTATATACATCTAAAGTAACATAAACTATGGGTTATATGATCCAGGCTGACCTGGACAGGCTCAGCAAGTGGGCGGACGAGACTCTGATGGTGTTCAACGCCGATAAATGCAAGGTTCTCCACCTCGGGAAGAAAAACCTGCGGCATCCTTATAGGCTTGGCAGTGCTACGCTGGTTAGCACTATGGAAGAAAGAGACTTGGGGGTCACCATTGACCACAAGATGAACATAAGCCTGCAATGCGATGCTGCGGCTGGTAAAGCGACCAAAACGCTGGCTTGCATCCATAGATGCTTCTCAAGCAAATCCCGGGACGTCATTCTCCCCTTGTACTCAGCCTTGGTGAGGCTGCAGCTGGAGTACTGCGTCCA
>JAGPOW010000261.1:107097708-107110176 GCA_030014935.1 Caiman crocodilus | reverse complement strand
TTTAGATTAGACATCCATAGGAACTACTTCACAGTCAGGGCAGCTAGGATCTGGAACCAACTTCCAAGGGAAGTGGTGCTGGCTCCTACCCTGGGGGGTCTTTAAGAAGCAACTCGATGCCTACCTGGCTGGGGTCACTTGAGCCTAGTTTCCCTCCTGCCCAGGCAGAGGGTCAGACCTGAAGATCTACAAGGTCCCTTCCAACCCTACTTCTACTTCTATGATTCTATGCTCACATCACATGAGAAACTGAAGAATAGTCAAATTAATTAATTCTGTATGAGGTACGAGTGTGTATAATAAGAAAAGGCCCATATCACAAAAACTGCATTCGCAACTATTAACAGTTTAGACCATTTCAGCTACAAGGACAAGGACTATTGTATGGACCTCCAAGCTGAACTGCCTGTTTCTTACTTGAGAAACTAAACCAAGATCCTGATGCCTTGTTATGTTCCCTTTACTCCAAGTAAATGTCTGGAGTGATATAAAGTGATATATCATTTGAACTCCCAGGGTTCAAATAACAGGGGAGTTGGCGGGGGTTTGGAAGGGAGGGCCGATAAAAGATGAGAGCTCCCCTGTAAGATTTGAAAATCATAACTGTGACGGGGGGGTTCTAATTTTATTTGGGAATTGTGATGGGCAGCCCAATTTTTTTTGCAGACTCCCCCAAAAGTCAAAGTGTAATTCGAACCCTGGTTACTGCAGACAGCAGGCATAAGGCATTCTGCAGTGACGTAACATGGTCTTATGGGCCGAGAACAGAAGTTACACATGAACTGGTTTAAGTGCTCAGAAAGTGGTTTAAACCTGTAACAGAATAAAAATTCAGTGTACATACACCAGTTTCAAAATGGCTGAAACTGGTTTAAGACAGACCTGGTTGAATATAGCATCAGACTTAGTGATTTGGGTCAAACTGGTTTATGAAATGTCTGTCCCAGATGCCTTCCTGGTTCAAGGTAAATCATAATCCCCTAACATCCCAGCATTTTGCAGCCCTGGCCTGGGCTACCTGCTCCAGGGAGGAGGGCTGGCCCCACCACTCTGTTCCCTAGCTGGAGCAGTGAGGACTGGCCTCACTGGCTGGCTCATTGACCCCCTTCCCTGCCCCCCCAGGCAAACCCCCACTGGGGCCTGGGGCCAGGGAGTGGGGAGTTAAAATTTCCTTCCCCTGAATACGGAGCTGCCCTGCCCTGCTTACTTAGTGCTGGCTATGACTGTCATTTACAAATCCCAGAGGTACTTGGATGTGGGAAGAGGAAGTGATGAGCAAACCTGCACAGTCCTGCTGCTGTGAGTCTGGACTGCAAATCCCAGTGACCTTGGGGGCAACAGGAAGAGGAAGCAAACACACAACCTATGCTGGCTATGTGCCAGAGAGCTCTGCTCTAGCACCCCTCGACTTTTGGCTTCAGCTCAAGTGGATGTCTGTTCATTTGCTTATTGGTTCAATCTTTGCAGTTTAAGCTAGCTGCAAAAGACTGAATCAATTCAGCCTCGGGCTTTCTGACTATCTGTACTTAGCCATGAAGACATAACATGGTCTTATAAAAACCATGTTACACCCTCTGGTATCAGGGGTGTGCTGGAACCAGAGATTTATACCCAGAGTGCAGCTGAGACTTACTGTGGTGAAAGCTCTGGGCAGTGCTGCAGTGAACAGTAGGGCCAATATAGGCTGCTTTAACTTAGGCCACTGGAGATTTCTGAGTTAATCCAGTGTCCTCTCCAGGGTAGGTCAGGGTCAGGAGAGTACAAGGGTAGGTTAAACCCACTGTAGCTTCCCTGTCCCCCTGCTTTGTGTGTTTTGCTAGACCTCTTAAATCACAGATTCTCATTTTTTACCTCTCCAAATTAGATTGGAGCACAGTAGTCTGAGACGGCTGTGAAAAAGACTGCACTGTTAGTTGTCATGAAGCGCATCCTATTTTGAAAAACCAGACTTTGAGGCTGTCAATCCACCTCCTTTGTTCTTGCTGACTCCAGTTTAAAAAATAACTAGCATGTGAGGGGGTGGTGTTTTAGCTTGGCAGTGGCTTGTGGAGATTGTTGTGTTTTGTTTTGTTTTGTTGCTTTCTGTGTGCACATGCTGCTTCAATTCTATTTGTTAAGGCAGTACAAAGGGAAAAAGGAGGTTCTGCTTCATTTGAATTTGGTTTTCTGCTTAAATCTGGCTAGATCCAGTCAACCTCTTGACATCAAGCAATGTTAGCCAATATGAAGGGTTGGAACATTAAACACATATCTACAAAGGTATTGAAGCTTTAGAAAAAGTGTGAAGAAATTATAAGCTTATGCTTTCAAAGCCTTGACATCTGCAAAAAATGGAATTTACACCCAAATATTTCCCATTCAAGACTTACATTAGCATTGTGAGCAAAGAGTGGACATTTGGGATTAATTTAAATAGTTTCTGTCATTTATTTGATGAAAACATTTTTAATTACTATATTACTGTAAAGTGGGAAATGCTGTGTTTGAACAGGAGTAATATTAAATGCAAATTAAGAGTCTGGGAGCAGTTTAGGAAAACAGTGAAGTTTAATGAGAGCTTAACTGAAATGTGTGATAGAATACACTGCAGATTGTTCTGCGTTACACCAGTCCCAAACTACAGTAGAATATCCCATGACTATGTATGTCACTAATGAAACACCAGATTAGAAGCACTTATATCATTGGTACTAGTTCCCATTGGCTAGATATCCTGCATATATGACACTTGCTAACAGCATTCGTTTTTATACATTTTCTTACGCAGTGATTGACATAATAACTTCACGGTATCTATGCATAAAGAATCCTGGTGCTCACTCTTTTCTTCGTATTCAGAAGGGACTTTGGATTGGAAGGATTGACTGAGGTTTAGATGAAAAATTACATCAAAGAAGCAAGTTTGAATGCTCTGAAATTTATGGTCATTCTCATCTCTTCTACAAGCAAATTCCACAGTCAGGGGTTTGTTATGGAGAAAAATGCTTCCTGTATTTACAGGAGTTACTTTTGAGCCTAACTAACCCATTGTTGTAAATCATGGACAGAGATACTGTTAGAAATGCTCCACTTGCCCTTGAAGCACTCCAAAGAGCAAGGATACGGACTTTCCCAGCCAAAAAAATGCTTCAAAAATGACTGCAGTGCTTCAAAAAAATTATTTTGAAAAAGGGCTTTTAAGCACTTCCTGATATGTCTGTGCACTCTAACATTGCACAGTATTTTGCAAAGAGAATGAGACAAACAGTTAATTGGCACTCTCCTGCATACTCGGCTGTCCTCAGGAATCTCCGCAGGGCAAGTCTTAAAAAGATTCTTACTCCCCAGCTCTCTGGCTGGAGAGAAGTGTCATTGTATGCCTTCCTGGCCACTTTGAAATGTTCTGGATGTGGGGTGCACATTTGCACAGCACTGAAGCATTCAAATTTGAAGTGCTCTGGGATTTGAGATGCTTCAAATGCACATCTGTCTGTGCCCTTAGTGAAAGTAATAGGAAGTCACAGCATGAGGTTGTCACTTGGGTAAAATGGGGAACATACATATAGAGAGATGGATTTTGAAGATAAGGGCACGGATGTATTTTCTCAGGACTCTGTGTTTCTGCATAAGTAGGTTTGAGTGTTCTTAGCCAATTGAGAGTTTTAAGGAGTCCTGTAGTTTCATTTCTATGGATGACAGTAATAAAGATCATAGATCTTAAAAGCATGAAGTGTAAATCTGAGAGGATGAGGTGCC
Organism: Caiman crocodilus; assembly: GCA_030014935.1. NCBI lineage: Eukaryota > Metazoa > Chordata > Crocodylia > Alligatoridae > Caiman > Caiman crocodilus. The sequence goes on along the minus strand of JAGPOW010000261.1, from coordinate 107,106,441 downwards.
TGATGGAAGGAGAAAAGGAAATTTCTTAGAGTATCAGAATCAATTAGGATTTATGTGTACTATGAGGCTTTAACTACTTGAGAGCAGATGCACATAAAGAGGGTACGGTTATGGACATTTCCGGATCTTCCAGCTATTGTTTCCCTTTGTTTTTCTCTTGGCCTGACCCCTGGAAAAATGGGGAAAGGCAACAGTTATACAGAACTGCACTTGCATCTTTGTGCAAGTTAGTTTGAATCAAGAGAGGAAGGGTGGTACAATATTTGGAGCACTAACTGAAAATGTGAATAGCCTGGATGTTCGGTTCTGTGCCCCACCAGTTGTGCGCTGTGATAAAAGCCCCTTCAAGTTGTGTTGTATGATACTGTCTGCCCTAGTTCCTTAGCTGTAAAATGGGGTAATACAACTTCTTGCATCACCAGGGGTGCTATGAGGATAAATCCATTAAAGATGATGAGGCCCTGCTGTGTCCCTACAGAATGGGTTTTTTCCTGAAGTTCTGTGTTACAATTTGGGTATGCTATGAATAGCATAGGACTGCACATGCTGATGAGCAGTTTAGCAAATGGCTCTCTACCCTTTGGGAGAAAGCAAAGGTGTCTGCTTTCCTTTTATTCTGAAGCCACCTTGCTCTTTCCCTCTGACAGGAATGCAAGGATTAAAATATTTCACTAGTAAAGAGTTGGCATCTGTGCTGTGTGGTATAGTAATATTTTTGGAAAATGTATGCAGATATTTTTGGTGCACTCAATGACTAAATATATTTATGCTTTAGTTGTATGTTGCTTCTGGCCATAATGCAATAAGGGCATATTATAGTTTTATCAATATGCATATGTTAAGTGAAGCTTCTGTTTACATTTAGGAACTTCATAAGCAACCATATTTAAAAAGAATCTGAATTTATTTTAATGTCGTTTGTTCATAGATACACCCATCTCAATTTGATTTTAAAAAATGCATTCTTGCATGTGAGCTTGGTGGGGGAGATGTTATATGAGAGAATAATTTTCTTTTTGTTAATGCTGGCCCATAAGATTAGCTTCTTGCTTTGGTTACTTGGAAAAGAATGAATATCAGCGCATAAATAATCAGCTTAGAATTAAATTTCCAGAAGGAAGCCTTTTCCTACTCAATTTTCTGTTAATTCAGAGCAATTTCTTTTAAACTGACCTAGCTCAGAACTTCATGATGGTCACATTACTTTCCCCTAGGAGTGAACACTGGCAAAAGTCTATGCTCAGTTTTCAAACCATAAAGCAGTTGTTGCCTCAGTTTTCCACATTTTGGTAGAAATAAACAATCCATTGCTCTTGTAACTATAGTTTCCAAAAGTATCATTGCACTGGGGGATTTCCATGCTAACTCTTAGAAATTCTAGCAACTTTGTTCTGGAGTAACACAGGAAAACAATTTACTGAACATGCCTCCCAAAAGTGCTTTTTCAGATACTTTTTCACCTAGCCAAAGTACGTAGTCTTAATATGCCTTAGTTGTAAGAAACTAATCACAGTATATAATCTCTCTGATCACATTTCTCTCTCTCTTTCATCCTTGCAAAAACATAGAACTTTACAGCACAACGGGGTCGACCTTTTCCTCAATGGTATGACATTGCCACAACTCAAGCCTCCTTTTGCAGAATCCCTCTAGGCTAAAATATTGCAATGCCACTTTTCAAGGTCTGTCCAACCTACTATGTTACCTTGTTAATAGCATCCCTTGGAATCAGAGAGGTCCCTCAGACAAGTGATGCCCTTCACAACTCACTTGGGGATTTTATAAGGCACAAGAGGGGTAAGAGATTTGTCTGAGATGAAGGCTATGCCTCCCGTGACCTGGTTCCATGCTATTTCAGCAACTCCATTATCAGTTTCAGCAACAGGGCCTGCACAGGAAATAGCACCTCTTTTTATCAATACATTAGGCATCAAATACTTTTATCAGATACCTTAGCTACCCTAGTTTAAAACTAAGTTTATGGGCAACCAGTACATTTCTGTAGAGATTTACCCAGCCCTTAAGAAAACTAAAGTATCTGAAAGTGTTTAAAGAAACACGAAAAGCATGTTGATGCGCATCAAATGGATGTGGGTGAATTATGTCAGTTGTTAACGTCCTTATAATATGGTTTTATGAACTGGAGTGGTAGCACTTAGTTTGCTCCTATCCAGATGGGTAAAAATAAGTTCTGAGACAAGAATTCTCATTTTCTCTGCATTATCTAGCACAATGGTGGTTCTCATTCATGGTAGGCAATTTTGAGCACTCCCCAAGAATTACCATAATATCTGATAATGTAAGTCCCCCAGGGTAGGAGCAGGCAACTTGGAAGTTGGTTCCAGATCCTAGCTGCCCTGACTGTGAAGTAGTTCTTATGGATGTCTAGTCTGAATCTACTCTCCATCAACTTATGGCCATTATTCCTTGTTACTCCCAGTAGTGCTTGGGGGAACAGGGACTCTCCCATTGCCTGCTGGTGTCCCTTGGCCAGTTTATAGACAGCCACCAGAACCCCTCTCAGCCTTCTCTTGTGGAGGCTAAACAGGTTCAAGTCTCATAGCCTCTCCTCGTAGGGCTGCCCCCGATCATGCAAGTGACCCTCCTTTGGACCCTCTCGATGTTGTCCACATTCTTCTTGAAGTGCAGCGACCAGAACTGGACCCAGGACTCCAACTGCAGCCTGACCAATGTCATATAGAGGGGGATGATCACTTCCTTTGGCCTGCTCATGATGCATCTGTGGATGCATGACAAAGTGTGTCTCGCCTTCCTGACTGCATCCCCACATCGGTGGCCCATGGTCATCTTGGAGTCTATAATAACTCCAAGATCCTTTTCCGCCTCTGCATTGACAAGAGGGGAGGTCCCCAGCCTGTAGGTATGCTGCTGGTTCTTTCGCCTTAGGTGTAGTACCTTGCATTTGTCAGTATTGAATCCCATCTTATTCTCATCTGCCTACCCCTGTAACCTGCCCAGATCCAATTGCAGCCTGTCCCTCCCTTCTAGCGTGCCCGCTTCTCCTCACATATTAGCGTCATCTGCAAATTTGAACAGGGTGCTTTTTATCCCCTCATCCAAGTCGCTGATGAAGATGTTGAACAGTGCAGGCACAAGGACAGAGCCCTGCGGGACCCCACCCCCACATCCCTCCAGGTCTAAAATGACCTGTCCACCACCACTCTCTAGATGCGGCCCTCCAGCCAATTGGTGACCCATCTGACACCACAATCTCCTAATTTTTTAACGAGAATGGGGTGAGAGACAGTGTTGAAGGCCTTCCTAAAGTCCAGAAAGACTATGTACTACCATGACACCTGTGTCCAAGGATTTTGTGACCTGGTCATAGAAGGCCACCAGGTTGCTCTGACAGGAACTGCCTCCAATGAACTCATGTTAGTTGTCCCTAAGCATACACTCACCTTCTTGCCCCTCGCAGCTGAGCACCTGGATAATTTTCTCAAAGTGCTTCCCCAGGACTTAGGTAAGACTAACCTGCCTATAATTTCATAGGTCCTCCTTCCTTTCTTTTTTTGAAAATGGGGACCACATTGATCCCCAATCTGGGAATTGGTCCATATTGGTCCCAAGTAATTAGCTGGTTAATTGCACAATTACCTCGAGACCAGCTACACACAGTAAAAAAGGTTCAACCAGCTATAAAGTTAGACTTCAAAAATTTATACTAACTTTATAGCTGGTTGCTATCAAGCCTTAATTTGTACATATAACAGGGTCTCCCCTGTGGCTTGGAGTCTCATCAGCTGACAGGCTCCCAGCCACATGGATGCAAAACCCGAGCCCTGGGGAGCATGCTGCCATGATCCCCAAGGCTCAGAGGTTTGTGAAACCCCTGGGTCCACACAGAGCTCTAGGCCCCAGTGGTGCCTCAACCAGAGTCAGAACTCAGAGACCCCACCGCTGAGCCTTGGCTATGTTTAGCTTCCATAGCTGGGAACTCCTTTGGCAAAGGTGGTTCCCAGTTGCCTGCTCCAAGATCAGGCACCCCATATACCAGCAATAAGGCACAATTGCTTCTAATGCGCAACCTCATAGTGGCACCTCTTGCCATACACGTGTGGCATATCATGGGGTGCAATTGTCTGGATCACACATTGGATCCAGTTGCACCTTTACCTGCATGTGTAGAGGGGTCCTCAGACTCATTTTTCACCCCAAAATAAGAGATCTTAAAGTAAGGTGTAGCTTATACAATGAAGCTGTGGAAGGAAAATAACCAGCCCCGTCCATGACTGTGACCTGTCACTTAATAGAGCCACTAATCAAAGTGAGGTGGGGAAAGGAGGATGTAGTCGCTCACAGCTTTCCTTCCATATGCGCACCTTGGACCAACCTTAGGAGGTTGTTATCCTGATCAGTCCACCACTTGCTATGCTGTAGCCCCTTCTTCCTCCACGTCTACAGAAGTAGGGTTACCAACTCGGACTGACACTATTCCAGCAGATATTTTTTCCCCAACATGACGTAATGTCATTAATTGCACTGTTCAACCCATTGACAATATCAGTCTCCCGGATTGCTTTCAATAGTCGTCAGGAGATTGATGCCAATTCTGGCAGATTCCTGGCTAATCTGGGATGACTGGCACCCCTATACAGAAGCAGGACCCTTGTGCCACCCCAATCTTCAGCCCCTCTGCCTCCTAATTGACTTCCAATCTTCTCTATCAGTTGTTGTAATGGCAGAGATGGTAGGGGCCTGCTGTATCCGTAAATTCAGTATGGAATAATTCCCTGTGAGCAGGAATTGAGGGGGGAATTAACCCCTAAGTCGAACAGGCTGGGGACAAAAGGGTTCAGGAACGTTTCGCTCTATTTCTTTTTTCCCGTCCTGAATAAGAAATCCAAAGCCGATGTAAGAAACAAATGCTTTACTTACAACTTGAACACAATTGTAGACACAATCCTCCAAACTCCACCACGAGGCACTTCGACGCCACGTACCCACTCCACAAACTCCACTGCGAGGCACTCCAACGCCCCGTACCACCACGAGGCACTCCAATGCCTCATACCACACTCCGTGCCAGCAGTTCCCTTTAAACTCCGTAATAAACGCCACAACCGAAAAAACCTTAACCGTAGGGAACTCGAGAGCCCTTTATTGCTTATCCGCTGCAGACTATCCGATGGGAGCGTCCGGGGGCAAAAGGAAGCTGTGGACGCAGGATCTCAGTGAGGGTGATCAGGCCTCCCAATGAGATGTGCGGTCCCACCTTCCCTTTTCCCAGGCTCTGTTTTTATAGTGCCCCAACGGCCAATCAGCTCAGGTCTTACGTTTGCGCGCTTTTCAAGCTGCATGAGCCAGGGATTTTGCTGCATGCATGCTTTGCGTGGCTAATTCAGCTGCACCCACTGTTTCCCTTTGCAGCGAGCACAGTTTGCTGACGTTTGGTCACTGTTTATCACCACTTATTTATCACATTCCCCAATGTTATCATTTTGTGGGGGTGGGAGGTAGGCACACATAAACCAAAATCTATGGTACTTATCAGTGAATACAAATAGTTAATCATAATAATGAGCTCCTCAAAACCTGTAGTCACACATTTAGAAATGGCAGACCCTGAAATCTTACCTTTGTGCTTTGAACCACTCTACCTTAGCTGGAGTAAGAACCAAGCGTCTCAGAGCAAGGTAATAAAACAGAAAGAGAGAGAGGAATTGTGTTTAAAACAACTCCCCATAAGTATTTACCATGCATCTGGGGCAGGGTTTTTTCCTCACTATTTGAAATAGCTCTATTGTGACACTGAGATACTAGATCTCTTTTTTGAGAGTGCAGTTTGCAGGTAGATTGAATCACATATAGAGATACCTTAGGATTTGTAGAACATTGCAGAAGGTTATTAATAAATTAAGATCCTGTTTACTTGTGTTCTTGCTAAAGAAAAGCTTGGACCCTATCAAGTTAGCGTGCTGACCAAGCTGCTCATGACTGGTTAGTGGAGTGAGTTCTGGAGATGGTTATAGGTCTGTTTCTTTAGATGAAAAAAGAGCAGAAAGTCTTTCTAAGTGGCTGGTTAACTAATTCTCATTTAGCTTTGTTTACTTGGAAGTGAAAGTACCTTGTGGCATTTGATGGTGGCCTGAATGGGCAAATAAAGCACAGTGCAGAGGAACCCTACACAGTCAGGGTGTGGGCAGCAGAGTGGAACCAGTGAAGATTTCATAGTGCAAATTAGAAAACAGGTGTTTTCAGTGGTCTGTTGGAGATGCTTCATTTTTATCCACACAAAGTCCTTGAAGGGCTGAGCAAGAGAAATGATATATGTACTAGCTGGTATTTATGGCAACTGTTTTCTGACCAGAGATTTTGGTGAATTTGTATATGCATGTAGTCTGGCTGCATTTTAATATGTCAATTTGAATTGGACATTAGACTGTTTTTTATCAGGTCAGTGTCTTGTGGATTATGGCACCCTCATAAATTAGACATTGTCTCAGTAAGTTGTGTAGTCAATCAGGTATACCCTGCTTGTGATACACTGTCTCCCAAATTGAGTAATACACAAAGGGTCCGAAATAGCAATAAGCACCAACACAATACAGCACAGCGTGTCACTGAGAGCCATGAGAGCTCTGCTGTCAATTACCTGTGGATTAGGGGCCAATACGATTATAACAGTTCCCTTATGACTAACCAAAACTCCCTTGGGGGTTTCTGTAGCAGTGCTTCAAACAAAAGCTCCATGACAGATTTGGTTTTGATTTTTTTCCCCCCCCAAAGGAAATCGAACTCCAATAACATAGCCTGATTTACAGTGATTTGCCTTACAATATATAGCATTGGCTTTTCTCTGTGTCCTTTTTGCACATCTCAGCTTGTGCACCTTGCTATAGCAGTGGGCAGTGTGTGCCAGAAGATTAGGGGACTGTGTGTTGCAAGGATGGAGAGAGAACGCTTTCCCCTGAACTTGCCTGGCTGCTTCTGGATTCCTCAGTAGCTTCTCGTTGTTTGTATGCCTCCATGTGGGTTTTTACACAGTGTATAATATGTAAAGAAGATGAGGCTGATTCTTCATGTCAACACAGCAAGGAGTGCTTAGAAACACTCTGTCAACATACATAACCATTAGTCTATCCACAACTGACGTCTTTGAGTCATCTTGTTGTGAACCGATATAGCCAGAATAAATTTCTCTTTAGCAGTACAGATGGATACTAGGAAACCAAGCAGATGCATTGTAGCTAATCAGACAGAGGCTCAGCAGGGTAACTAAAATCTCTACTAGCATTCATATCCCTTCATGGAGTTTAATTAAAGAGCTTTGTGTGCATCCTTTTGTTTTATCTGTTGCCAGTGTTTTGTCTCCTATTGTGGCAGTTCTTTCAAATAACCATCAATTTGCTGTGATAATGTAATGAGGAGAATGAACAGTGCCGCCTAATTATATTAAAATGATAATTAGCTTTGGCTGCCAAAGAGTTAAGGAGCCACTACTGCTGCTGGCCATTGAATTACAAAGGGGTCCATGCCAAAGAGGTGTCTGGAATTCTGCGGCACTTCAGACTTCGTTGCTGAACACCATTAACTGGCTTCTGCCAGTAGCAGGCCAGCCCAGCTTCCTTTAGGGAGAGAGATCTGAATTACTGAGTAGGCTGTTAACAGCAGGAAAACAGAACAGACGTAGGCAGACTTATGTTTCACAGCCCCGGAAAGCTACACGGCAGCAAGAAGAAAATCTCTTATCCTAGCAGAGGGCCTTAGGAAGTAAATGTGATGCCTCCAGCAGATTATTCCATTGCTGAACCTTATGGTAAAAAGCACAGTTTGGGCACAGCCAGGTGTCGTCTGGTGTCCTGCTGCAGCAAGCAGAAGCACTATTCTTGCTAGTGGAGAAATATGAACCAATGTATACTAAGAATTCAGACAGCAGATACATTTGCTAAGCCCAAATGCAGTGGGGATTGCACAAAGTTATCATGATGTGACGATGTTTTTGAAGAACGAAGATTTTTCCTTTTTGGACTCCTGTGTCTTCACTTACAAGAAGAGAACTCTCCAGCACTTTTTTTCTTTCACATCAAAACTTAATGGTCATTTGCTTTTTCTCTTTGCTGCTTCTTTAGCTAGGCTCACCTTGAAGTGGAGTTGCTGGAGGTAGCAGCTTTAAAAATCAGAAGCAGTGCTGGGAAGGAGGAGAGACTTATCTACATCTTTCCTTAAAGCAGAGAACTTGAGGGGATGCAAATCCTCCCAAACTGAGTTCGATGACAACCTAACTGTCATGAATTGCTGACTGATTGATTTGGCTCCCAGGTCCCTCTGATCACTCAGTGGGATATGACAAAGGCTGCATACACACATGCATAATGGGAGAATTCTCCCAGGTTGATTCCCCTAGTAAACAAACTTACCCAGAGCCATGTGTACAGACATTCAAATGCTGAGCCCCTGAAGAGTGAGGAGCCTGCAGTGCTGACGCTGTGCAGCCAGGGAGGGATGCATCTCAGCATGCTTTGCAGGCTTCCTTAGTCTGCCTGGCAACAGTTCCAGTTGGCTGACCCACACTGCCCATGGGTCAGTCAGCCTGTGTTCCCCTGCAGCACAATGTGGAGATTGTGAAGGGGACATGTTCTGCCCTCTGCCAGAGCATCAGCGTCCAGCAAGGGACACAGCATCTCCCTGGGAGGGAGGGATGGAGGGAGAGAGGAATGCGGGAAAATGATGTTCCAAGATAAGCCACAGTATGTACAAACATTCACTCTC
>JAGPOW010000261.1:107082492-107096853 GCA_030014935.1 Caiman crocodilus | reverse complement strand
CTCTCAGGGCTGGAAGGGACCTCATGAGATCATTGGGTCCAGCCTCCTCCTCTGGGCAGGAAAGACTGCTGGGGTCAAATAACAAATTGCAGCTCTTCTGATATTGCTGTATTTGTCTTAAAAGCCGTTTGCCAGGATAGCATACCATAGGTTGAGGCATGTCCACAATAGGAGCACTTTAAGAATAGGTAAATGTAGAACTATGAGTAAACTATATCAGCAAAGCTTATTCCCATCTCATAAGCACTAACTGTGGGTGCTCCAGGCCTCAAGTACCCACCAAAAAAACCAGAAGGTGCTCAGCACCCACTGGGCTGCTTGCAGATGTTTAATGGGAAAAAAGCGCTTTACCAGAAGAAGCAGTGCATTACTTCAGCCTGGCTCTGCAGTGCCTGTAAAGATTGGGCACTTCAGTGGAGCTTTTTGGCACTTTTAGCTAAAGTCCATCAGCTACAAGAAAAAAACACTGAAAAAGCCCTACTAAAGCACCTGATCTTTACAGACATCAGGTGAGCCAAGTTGCAGTATCACTCTGTCTCTTCTAGGCATGTGTGGGGCTTGGTGTGGAAACATGCCGTTTTTGGGGGGTGTTATGTTTGCAAGCACCCACTGGCAAAAACCAAAGTCAGCACTTATGCCCCTTCTCTTTAATTTCCTGTCCTCTAGGTCTGTCATTTAACTTAAAGTGACCCCATCCCTTTGCATCCCCTAATATCCCTTTTCTACTTAACCCTGCACTTTCCATTGGTTCTTTCCCCTCATAATATAAATATATATTAGTCTCTTCCATCTTAAAAATACCCGCTCTTAAATAGAGCCTCTCTACCTGCTGCCTCCTCCTTCTTTTCTCCCTTATCAATAGCCTCAACTACACATACTCAAAGCTAGGTTCTGAATAATCTGTTATGACTCATGAAAGTGACCATGTTATCATTGTACATAGCTCTCTAAAAACATCAGCTCAATATGTAATGGCATCCAAAAAGCTAATAACATGTTCAGCATCATTAAAAACAGAATAGAAAACAAAATGGAGAACCTCAGCATATATTATACAAATGCATTGTGCCCATATCTTGAATGTTGTGTGCAGTTCTGGTCTCTGCATCTCAAGAAGGATGTACTAGATGTAGAAAAAGTAGAGAAGGGAAGCCAAAATGATAAGGGATATGGGACAGTTGTCATACTGGGAGGATCTTAAAAGGCTGGGACTCTTCAGTTTGGAAAGGAGAAGGCTGAGGGGACATTTGATAGAGGTCATGAAAGGTATGGACCAAGTGAATAGGGAACTGTTGTTCAACAAGTCCCAGGATACTACGACAAGGGGGAACCCCCTGAAATTAGTAAGAGACAGGTTTAAAACAAATAAGAGGGAGTACTTTATTTACATGACTGTAATAGGGTGGCATCTTCAGGGGTAGCCATTATATCCTTTGGTGACCATGCTGCACCTGTCTGCCTATCCCAGCTCCCTAATTTGGCTCCCTTCTTCCACTTGCGATACCTTAACAATCAATATACTGTCCTAGGAAACTGCTTTAAGGTGACCAGAGTCCATCTGTGGGCACCTTATTTCCACCCCCCCTTCTACCCTCCCACACATACTCATCCCCAGGCTATTAGTTTGGCTAACTTATAGGAGGATCCATCTTTTCTTTCTCTCACCCTCTCAGTCTTTGTCTGGGGCTTGAGCTACTAGTCAAGCAACCACCCACCTTGCTTCCTTCTATGCCGTTGGCCCATCTGAGCTTTGGTCTCCTCCTGGTCTAGCTTAGGCTCTGGCCTATTTCCCTTCCAGAAGCCACAAAAAAAAGAGGAAAGGGTGAACTGAAGAAAAATCAAAGGGAAAAAAAGAAAAAAGTGACAGGGTGCTAAGTGCTCTGCAGCCTCTGTGCCTCACTTCACAGCCAGCTCAGACAGCTGGGTGTTACCAACGCATAAGCCGGGGGTGGGGGAGGAGAGGAAAGACACAAAAAGGAAAAGAAAATTCCTGTTGGGTTGGCTCAATGTAAATGGCACTTCATATGTTCTAACTCACTGAACATGCTGTTCATCATCACTGTCTCAAGCTCTTCTCTGGTTCCATCTTAAATACTCCCTACTCCTGTTTTCATCCCTTTCTTTCATCCCTTGCACGCAATGGAAACCCCTGTCACCATATCTTGATACTCTTTCCTCATCCTCCTTGATCTACTCTCCTTATCCTTTCTTGGTTTCCATAAGTCTTTCCTTTCCCACTTCTTTAGTCTTCTTCATTATCTTCTTTGGAGGATCAGCATCAGCTTTCTTTGAGGTTCTGCTAGGGTTTTGCTATTGGCCTTCAGATCTTTCTACCCCTTACATTGCAATAACCTCATCTGTAAATAAAGATTTAACCACCATCTCTATGCTGATGAGCAGGAATCTGGGCTTTCTATTTCCCATGGGAAAAAAATGTGAATTTTCCCTTTTAACAGAGAAAAAGCAGATTTTTATTTTACCAGAGATACCCACAGATTATCCACTTCTGCAAAGAGCTCTCTGCAGGTTGGCAGAGTTCCAGCCTTCAAGAGCTTCTTGCAAAAAGACTGGCAAACCCTATGTCTTATCCCAATGGGCGGAGGGGCGGAGACTCTCAAGTCAGGCAGGGCTTGGCTCAGGCTCACTTTCCCTCCTGAAGCCTTCGAGGTAAATGGGGCTCACAGGGGCTTGGGGGCAGATGGGGGGCCCCCTCCAGCATGGTGGGGTAGGCGGCTGTGGGGCAGGGATGGAGGGCACTGGTAGGGCTGGGTGCGGGTGATTGCCATTGCTGGGGATGTTGAGGGGATGTGGGAAGAACCAGTGAGGCAGATGGGGGCAGGACATAGGTGTGTGGGTGGGGGCTAAAAGGACAGGGAAGTGTCCATGGGAAGCAACCCCCCCCCACACATCCCTTCACAATTCCCCCACAAACCCCGCACCCGTCCACAAACCACACATACTCCCATACCCACACCCTCCCACAACCACTCCCGTAGCCATACAAAGTACCTGCATATATTTCTAAAGAAAGTTCCAGTATTGTTATATTTAGTTTAATCTGTAAAAAAAAAAAAAAAAAAAAAAAAAGTAATTAATTAATGTTGCATAATTTTGAGCTTTTCTGCCCTGCACATGTTCGTATTTTTCTATGCATAATTTTGAATTTATGCACATAAATTCCTTGGGGTGTACGGAGTGCTTTAAGCATGAGCTCTGTTTTTTCCATGATGAAAAATCCAAACGCCTCCAATTTAGAAGGTAGTTATTTACAATTTATTTTATTTTAGAATTTATTTTATTATAGTAACTGAGGCACTGGTAGGCTTCCAAATTGCTTCAGATCTCTAAATGTATTAATAAAACATTGTGTTCAACTTATACCTTTTCTCCTCTCTCACTCAGGTCAGCCTGCACTCCCATTCAGTTCACCACCCTCTTGATAAATGTTCAGACAAGGACTTCATATCAGTGTAGTAAAACCATCACATAGCTGCCTGTGAAATAAGTTTTCCAGATAACAGAACAGTTTTGCAATGTGTAGTTAACTTGTGGAATTCATTGCCGTAGAAGGTGGTGGAGACAGTTAGCGTAGCCAGATTCACAAAGAGACTGGATGAATTCATGGATCTGTTAATGTCTATTGAACTGTATAGTTGTAGATGTTTCCTCTGGCACCTCTAACCTGATAAATGATGGATGCCAGAGTGGTTATTAAACAGATGATAGGTCATTGTAGAGATATCCCATTCAGTGCTCTCCCTATATAGCATCTACTGCTGCCAGAATATTGGGCTAGGTGGACCACTGGTCTGACCCAGTATGACACTTCTCATTTTTTAATGCTAGTATAACTACACTTAAATTGCGGGTTTCTGTTCCAGGGATCATCCTTAGCGAAAAGGTTTTTTTTTTTAACTCAGTGCCATAGCTAGTGCCACAGAAAATAAAGCAGTTTCATTTGTAAGGGTTCCAGAGAACAGTGTGTTCTCATCTAATCAATCAACATCCTCCATGTACCTTAAGTTTTGATTCAAATGTCACATTCAGATGACTCTCAGAGCCATTTCTGATTTCACACTGAAACTGTTGATTTTGCTTGGGTTTAATACAAAATGCAAAATTTACCCCAAGCTACCTGGCAGAGCTTGGGACTGCAAGCAAATCATTTTGTGGGCTATAGCTGGTAGCCATGGTGGTCTAAGGACAAAGACAAACCAGGTTCTTAGGGGAAATCTGAATCTCTTATTAGACAAACTAAAATTATTGGAAAAATTCTTCTTTGTAAGCTTTTGGGTACAAACATCCTTTGTCAAGCTGAGGAAGCATCTGCAGTTGATCTGTGCTCTTCCTGGATGGAATAGAATAGAAGCCAGAGGCCAGTATGAAAGAAAGCTGGTCAGTGAAAATGCAAATTGAGACAGTCAGTGGGTGAGAAACTCGTAGGAGAAGGTGGGGGGAGAGGGGGAGGAGGGACTGTTGACCTGGTGATAAGAATGTAGCTGGTAAATAGTAGAGAGGTTACATGGGGTATCAAATGTTAGCTAGATTATAACATCATAAATCCAAATGTCTATATTTAGTCCATGATTTTTTGTATCCAGTAGGTTGATGAGTGAAGTTCATAGGCTTATTTGCAAAAGGTGTTTTATAAATTCTCTATGAGGATTAGAACTGAGAGATTGGAGAGAGAGTGGTCTTCTTGTGGGAAATGTGTCCCCACAGGTAATTGGGTATTCTTGTCTTTGATAAATTTTCAGTGTGCACTTATTCTGGTATGCAGTTGTTGTTTGGTTTCTTCTACATATTTTCCATCAGGACATTTAGTGCACTGGATGAGATGTATTACACTTCAGGAGGTACAGGTGTAAGATCCAGGAATGTTCATGGTTCTGTTGTGGGGTCCAGTTATTGTGAGGGTGGTGGAGATATCTTGGCAGGTTTTACATTCCTTGTCATGGCATGGTCTGGATCCATTCAGTGTGTTTTGTGCCATAGGAAGTTTGCTTCTGATGATGAGGATGGCAAGGTTCAGTGCTTATTTAAAGGCTAGGATGGGTGGTTCTGGGAAGATCTCTTTAAGAATTGGTTCTGTTGTTTCTTTGTTGTATGTGTACTCACTTGTATCTTATGGCTCTACAAGGTTGGCTGTCACACCAAGGTCTTACACCTACCCCTGCTTCAGAACTTTTTAACTTTATGGCAGCTATGCCTGACCGCTACCTCAATTTCTTCCTCTAGGAAATGCAAAGGGATAACTAACTTAGCAAGAGGTTTAGTTCATCAATGTTTGCAGAGTGACATCATTAGAAGGAAAACATCACAGAAAGGTAAACTACCATATGTTATATTATTGTTGTTATTTTAGGATTGGACCTGTGTGTACTATTCCTTTGGAAAATATGTCATGTTCTAAAGCAGTGGTTGTCAACTGGGGGTACTCATACCCCTAGCGGTACTTAAAAAGGTTGTAGCGGGTACACAGAACAGATGTGACGAGTAATTGCTGCATGTGTGCACACAGTCACAGTGCAGCTTGCAGATGGCCAGGAGCTCAGCCTGGCCACATGGGGAGCAGCCAGGTCTGGGTGGTAAGTCTGTTGTGGGGGAAGGGGCATAGGGGAGGGAGTGTGGCTGGGGCTGCCCAGCCAGGGTGGGACATGGGACTGAGCCACATGTGGGGGGGATGGCTCCTGGTGCTACATGCACTCTAGAAGGGTATGGGGGACATGTGCCCCCAGATCTGCGCATAGGGCATGGGTCAGCTGCCACTGCGGGCTGTGGCCTGGGTGGTGCCGGACTCTTCCCAGCAGGGGGCTGGGCCAGGCTGTACTCATGGCAGGAAGTAGCAGCACTGGGAGGTGCCCCAGCTCCACTCCCTCCCCCACCACTGGGACCTCGATCTGCCCCCAGACCCACAGCAGCAGCCCACCTTCTCCCCACTCTGTGCGCAGATCTGGGGGCACACACCCCATACCCTACTGGAGTGCACACAGCAGCAGGAGCCGCACCCCTCCCCACCCTCAGCGGCTCCATCACATACTCTGCACCAGCCCCACACCCTCCCTCACTTCAGAGGCCTCAATCTGTGCCCCTCCCCCCACTTAGAAACAAGAAAAAAATATGAAGGAGTACATGAGCTGAAACTTTAAGACAGAAGGGGTATACTTGTTAAAAAAGTCAAAAACCCCTGTTCTAGAGGGAAAGAGCATTTTAACATGTGAAAGAGAAAATGCAAGTCAAATTTTGGACAACATTGTCTTGTGATTGATTTTTTGGAGGGGTGAAGAGGATGAGGTTTTTGTAAGTGACAGAAAGGGTAACCTCTTTCAGGAAAATGTATTTTGCTGGTACATGTCCTTCCTGCAATCAAAAGCGTTCCAAAGGTACATTACATGAGCAACCTTGATTTGTTTGCTATGTTTTGATTCAGACAATAAGATTATTGTTAAAATCTGGCAGTACAGAAACCCATTCAACTCCAGAATGGCACTTTGCTTTAAATTTATGTAACTGTAAATGATGTGCTAAAGTTATAAATCATAGGAAGGAGTGGGACCAAGCAGCAGCAGTATTCTCTATAGAAATTAAGGCAGAAGGAGACTTCTACTTACATTATGAAAACTGGTAAAGTCAAATTAATAAATAGTAGGATTGAATAGTAGTATTAATAACTAACACAGCACCAAATGTAAGACTTCTTGGCAAACAATAACTGATATTTCTAGTCAGTGTATTGTGACATCTAAGACTGCAATAGAACTTGCCAGTAAAGGCAGTGTAAATGTTTTAGGGAAGTGATTGATCGCCAATTTGTAGGAAATCTCCCACGTGCAAAAAATGCAGCCATTCTGTTCTTAGAAATAAATGTTGCCTGTAGTTGAGGAGAAACAATATGCTTTCTTAAGTCAAATTTAAATTTGCATCCTTTCCTTTTAATTTTTAAATTAGGTACCAGTATTGCCAACCCCATGTATTCAAATATCCTTATCTATATATTTATAATTTTATAACTTACAATTTTGCGTGTGTGTGTGTGTACACATATATGTGTTGGTTCTTTTTAACTTATTAGGTATAAGAGTTCTTGTGGTTATGCTTTCAGGCTTTCCTGTAAAATTGGCAGATAGAGTTGTTTTTTTAAAACAAAGATGAGATTCTCATACAATAAAGGGACTCCAAAAGCTGGGATGTTAAGAAAAAGTGGACTGCCCTAGGGTTTTTGGATTCCCAGGACAGATGGCTGCCTGGGTTGCTTGTCTCTCAGAACAGCTGTCTCATGGAATATATACCCTTCACATATATCCAATAATTCTGCCTCCTTTCCAGGATTCCAGGAACTGAGGGATGGTTGAGGTCACCTTGGCCTGTATGCCCTCAAGTGAGAGGCATAAGGACATTCAGTGCATGAACACCAATCACCCCAAGAATCGACACTTGACTGCAATAGGTACATTAACACAGGCAGTGGAACATGTCTCAAAAAACGCAGTTGCCATGGAATCATTTCTCTTTGTTGGACTCCAGGAGTGACCAGGCTGTGTTACCTTTATGCTATTTATTCTGTGTCAAAGGGCCACAAGCCTGTTGTATATGTGATGCTAGAGGAAAATTAGGCCTTGATTTCCATTGAGAATTGTGGCAGCAGCCTCACATTGACCTGGGGGGGGTACCACGTAAATGCAGGCTGACACCTTTCACAGTTTGCAGTATGAATCTTAAAGGATGAAGTTACACGTTGCACTTAGATCATGCTAAGGGCGCTTAGAGTATGAGAGTGCCTGTAGACATGCTGGGAGGCTGCTCCAAAGTGCTGTAATTACACCATGTCAGAGCAGACTTCATTAATTGAGTCTGCTAGAGCGTGCTAATTAGTGTGCTCCAGCCAGCCTCCACATCTCGTGTATCAGCACCCCACCCTTCGAAATGGCACCAGGGGTACTTTAAAGCTCATTGACCTTTTGTTAAAGGACCCCATTGCTATTTTGAAGTGTGGGGATGCTGATACATGAGACACTGCAGCATTTTAATTAGAGTGGCTCTCATAGATGCTTTAATTAAAGCACTTTCCCTCCCCAACTCACCCCTGGAGCATGTTTAAAAATGCCCTGAATGTCTACAAGTTTAAGCTCATTAACTCTTGCTAAGTGCCCTCTGAGCCTCTCAAAGTTATGCCACTTCAAGCAAGGGTAAACTCTGGACCGTGCTACCTAGCTCATGTTAGAATAACTTCAGTCTGCTCCACGGAGATAAAACAAGCAATTTGCAGTCCTCCAGCATCCCAGAACTCGCAGCCCCTCTCCCCTGCTACCCAGAGCAGAGATGGACCCCAGGTCTCCTGGCTCCTAGCCCCACCCCTGCTCACCAATCCTCTAGTGGCAATTTACAGCCGTGTGGGCAAGAAATGATATTAACCCTTAACATATGCCTGCTCACAGCATGTTTTAACTTTAGGTTTTAGCAGTACACAGTGTCTTGCTTTCATGAGTACAAAAATCCTCTTTTTAGAAAAAACATACTATACAACATACCCCAAATACATTCTAATCAGAGGGCTGATTACCACGCACCACACTGGTTTGGTTTATTCCTGTTGACCGTGTACGGTTGTACCATTTTAGGACATAAATCCAGTGTGATGAATGATCAACATAGATGGACTTTTCTTCACTTTTTAAAATCATTCTTACCACAGGATCTGAAAAAGTTAGCATTCCCCCCTGTTATAGTGACTTCATTTAATTTGAACTCCTCTGCACTCAGTGACTTTGTCCAGCTCCCTCCCCGTAGAATGGAGGAGGCCTCCACAGATGATGCAGGCATTTCTGCAATACAGTCCTTTTCACCTTTTTCTCATGTAGTCAGTATTCTCTTCCATTCCAAGCAGTGTGGAAAAGGCAGAGTGACTGGCACCCCTTTACACACACTCTGAGGGGGTGGAGGGAGATCATGCCTCCCAAGAAAAGAATTTCTGCTGTAATGGACCTGATATGACTGTGTTTTCCCCTTCAAAGATTCTTTCATCGTATGGGTAAAAACCTCTGCCTGGCATCCAATAGGAGAAATTCCATGATTTTGAGTAGAGGAGAAAACATCTTTCCCACTGGAGTATACAAGAGAACTAGAGCTGTTCCATCAAGCCTATTTCAAGTTGTAACCTAGGGAAGAAAGCCCACCCCAACTCTTCCACACTGCTGATAATCATGAGACTAGTTTTCCCTTTATAAACAACATGCAAAAAAAAACTTTTTAAAAAGCCCCAAATGCAGCCTGTAATTTAATCTGTCTGTTGGGATTTTTTTTCTTTCCATTCAGAATTCCCAGCCTTCAGAAACCTAGTTAGACTGGGGAGTGATGGAGAAGCCAAGGTCTTTTAGGCCATAACCCTTTAGACATATTGAATTTTCTATCTAGAAAAAGCAAGATGCTATCCGTGTGCTAATGCACTGTGCTTTGCATTTGAAATGGCTGCTATTACATCCTGAATAAGCAATTTTGAGGTGTCATTGATTGCTTGGGTGCAGAGTGGTCGTTTCTAATCTACCATATTATCCTCACCTTTGGCCACCAGGACCCATCAGCTGCCAGGACTGAATGGCACTTCAGTTACTCTGTTCAGTTTAAGTGGCTGCAATGACTGCTTTTTGCATAGCTACATTTATGACTTAAATGCTTCTGGTTCGATAAAAGGACTGCACTGTTTTACCATAGCTTGAGAAGCTCAGATTGATTTTACCACTGCGACCCTATTAAGTTATTTCCCTGCACCACTAGACCTCTGAATTTGGTTCTGGGTGCTAAGATTTGTAGTCCTAATTCCTGAAAATCATTTTCAAACTGATTTAAAATTGAGTGAACATTTTGAAGGTGAAAGCTGGGGGCTTTTTATACTGCTCGACTCCCAGCCAGAACTGCATGTTTGCATGTGTGCAAGTACTAAATCCTAGTACTTGATAGGAAGTTTTGTAGCGTGAGTAAATTATTTTTTCCTCTAACTACCTCAGATTTTATTGCAAGTCTTGTTAATTTGGGGGTGTTTCCCATAGCTGCAATTCCTGAAGTCATTTGGGACATAAGTATTTGAGTTCTTTTGAAATTTCCCAGCCCTCATGATTGTAAAGAAAGACTTGAAAATATGACTCAAATCATATCCTAAAGACTAAAAAAGTAGATGAGTAGATGTCAAAATATTAATGTCCTTAGCCCCTCATGTAGGGTTGTGATATATAAATGCCAGGAGTGGCATGTAACGATATTGCTATGTCAAACATTAAATGCTGTTCAAGTCCGTCTTCACAACAGGCTTGGCTTGACATGGGCTGGCAAGGGGGGAATGAGAGCACCCTACATGCAAAACCCACAGAAATATCTGGAGTCACACGATGACAACAAGGCTCAGAGTGATATAGCCCTTCTCTAAAGCAATGCCAAGTAGAGAATAAATATATAAATGGCCATTCACAGTTCTCTTCCAAGATCCAGGGAGGGTTACATTTCTTTCAAAGGGCTTTTGTTCAAGGTGATATTATATTGTTGGAACACCTACCATCAGTCACTGCAGCATCAAAGTATCTTAAAGAGTAATCACCTTTCTCTAAGGAATGCTAGCATCTACCTTGGGACATTACAAAATCAAAGGCAAAGTTGTTTTTAAATTAAATAATGGCCCCTACGCAGGATTTCTCATTCTCCCACCTAGGTACACAAACCTTTCGGGGGTTCTTTTTTTTATATAAATGGTGACTTTACCTGATTTGCACTATGCATTTATGCTCTTTGGGTGTCATGGAGTTTTCAGTTTGCCTCTGTGGCCTCCAAACTGCAATGGAAGGAAAAATTCAAAATGCAAATGTACAATTATCATAAGTCTCTGGTAAACCATTAGGCCATATCTGTTAGGCCTCCTGAGCCACTAAAACCCTCCCCCAAAAAACTATGATAAATCAGCCTCTAAACCAGCACTAAATTTCCATGACTGCCAGAATCTTATGGGAAGAAAAGGCACTGATTATGTCTTTTTTTCCCTCCAAACTTCCTGTATAAAATACTAGGCCCCATTGGCCTGTAAACATAACAATTTATTTTTTAAATAAATATTTTTATATGCTCTCTTGGCCCATAAACATGAGAATTTTTTTTTTTAATGAATATTTGTATATGTTGGTCTGGACACTGGGTTCTCTCTTTAAAATAAGGCAGAGCTATAGCATTTTCTATGGTTAATGTATGCTGGAGATGCATGGGAAACTAAAGGGAAAACTAATCCAAATGGATAATTTGGGGGATCAGGTCCCTGGGCATAGAAGCTGGCTCTATCTAAAGCACTCAGCTAATGCACTAATGGATGCCATCTAAATACCTCCACTAAATACTGTCTACTTAGCATAAATGGGAGTTATAGGTGTAAATCCCTCAAATATTTCAATTCATATTAATAAAAAATTAAACAGTTTAGTAGTTGGGTCACCAGTTAATCAAAAATGCCATGGAAACAGCTTTAGTGGCAATGATGAGATCATAGTCAAAGGCTTTAAAAACAACACAATGAATCTGTGAATTTCCTCCCTGCTGTGCTTAATATATTTAATCCAAAATTAGTATTAAAAATATCTGTTGCTCTGGCAGATTTCGAAGCACAGATTCCTAGCACAATGGGTATGGCAACTGATATGTCCCACTTTCCACTGAAACAGCAGAGATGTGCCATATTTTTTTCTTTTATAGATTCATAGATTTTTTTTTTTTTTTTGTAAGGCCAGAAGGGACCATTACAATCATCTAGTCTGACCTTCTGTATAACGCAGACCATAAAATTTCATCCAGTGATTGCTGATTGTGGGCTTCATTTCAAGAGTGAAAGGAGATTTATCCATCGGTGATAGTATGCTGTTTTCTGAATCAGCTTTTAGTTCCAGTGAAGCAGTAATAATTTTAAGACCATTTAGGTCTCTTGTTCATGCTTAGAAAATGATGTCTATGATTTTGCACTACTATAGACAAGACCGAAGATATAAAAGGATGCAAACTCATGAGGAAAACAGCAAGCATTTTGAAGGGCCAGAGGGTATAGCATGGCCCTTGCAAGCAACTCAAATTCACAATGGGACTCTTTGATTGGGTGTATATACCTCATATTAAGTCAGGCAGGGGTGGGGTTAGAAGCCTGCCTAGTAGAAACTGCCAAAAATGTCATTTAAGATGGAGAGTCACCAGCTGGGGCTCATTAAGCAAAGGAGATATTTATAAAAGGCAGACATAGGTTGGCTGGCTGGCCCTTAGTGTGAGAGGAGAAAACTTTTTAATCTTGCCTGGTTGAGTAAAAGGTTGGGAGGCTCTCAGAATGAAGGAGCAGAGCAGATGCAGTCAGGAAGAACAGCAGAGCTGACTATCTTGCTACCTCTGGATTTGTTGTAGGACAAAACTACAAATCAAAGATTGTATTTAATCCACGTGTCTTGGGAAAGTTTTCATTCTCTTCAGCCCTCTGGGGTACTGGTGGACTACTGGATGTTGGGGGCTGGGGCTAGGGGGCATGCCATGCTGCAGAATTTGGAGTCCCTATACATGGCCATCAGTAACAAGGGGTCAAGCAAGGTCTGTGCAGACATAGCCTTCACTCATCCTGTAGCCACTTGGCCAAGTTACCAGTCTCCTGCCACTGGCTCCACAGATCTGGTGTGGGGTACAGGATAAATTTGACACCCCTGCTTTAGCCATATCTAAGAGAAAAACTGTCTCTAGCCAAACAAAGTTAGAAAAAAGTTGCTGAAGCTGTGTGGACCTTTAGCCAGCTTGTGTATATCCTTATAAAGATGGCTGGCAACTCTTCATAGAGGTACTCACTGTAAAATAACCCATTAGAAGCCGTCATCTGCTTTATTAGCTAGACTAAAATTGTCTTGTGGGATATTTATAGAGAAATGGCACAAATAGTTGTAATACCTGGGATTGCTCAGTCCTTACATACTAACACTATAAAAAATACATTTTCAAAGCAGATGTTCAGAAGTAAGCCCCTCTTCCTTCCACTACTTCCATAATAACTGTGACTACTCTGAATCACCTCCCAGTGGACCTTTTTATTGATACTCCCCAGCAGGAGTTTCATTCTGATAAAGTCAGGATTCAGCAAATCTAATTGAATGCGTGACAAAACAGGAGGTTTTCAACATTATCATCAAGTCCTTTTACATTACGTTTGGATTATTTAATGACACGGGGACATGTACAGGGCTAGAAGAGCCTCAATGGTGAGAAACGTGAGGGGGAAAAAAGTTGTTAAAATCCAATCAGCTGCCTTGGAGAAGATGTGATTAACAACTCCCTGTCCTCCATTCCAGGAGGTCTATGTCTCCTCTTGCAACTGAGGTGTGCTGCTTTTCTGCTCCAGTATATTTGTACCCTTCTCTTATTTGTGCAGTGATCATAGGCTTACCATCACAATGACATCCTAAGCGTGTCTATACGTGCGTTTGATGTGGTACCAGTTTACTTGTGAGTAAATAGTGCCAGGCACGCATCTACACGTGCAGGGAAGTGGGAGAAGATTTGCTGCCAATCTGTTCTCATTTTCCAGGGCTCTGCAATGAGCCTGTGCTGCCACCAGGGGGAGCTCCAGGAAGTGGGCAGCCCTCTTCAAAAGCCAGCCCTGCTTGCTGCTCTCTGGCCACCCACTTCCCTGGCCAGGAGCAGTGTGCCCAGTGTACATCAGCATGCCCAGTGTATTGCAGTGCATGGCCAGTGTACAGCAGTGCTGTCCTCACCACCTGTGCTTCCCCATGCCATGGTAGCTCCAGCCTTTGCCCCTGGAAGTGATGACCAGTGCCTCATGCTCCTGTTGACCCACTGTTCCTGGCCCATAGCTGTCTTGCCCCTCCTGGTTCCCCCACATGCAGGAACTGCCCATCTACCTACTGTGCACTGTTGGGCTGCCACCATACACCTGCCACCTCCACTCCATCTGCCTGGCTGGACCCCAGCAGGGACACTGACAACAGGCTCCAGGATGCCACCATCTGGGCCACTGTGGCCCTAGTAGGTATCCAGCTCCCACCTTTGGGCCCACTGGACTAGCCAAGACTGGTGGTGTCACATCCAGCACATCTGGGATTACAAGCAGTGGCTGTAGGCTTCTGCATGACCTGGGCCACTTCCTAGGACCTCTTGGAGCAACTGTGGCCCCACCTGGAGTGGCTGTTCTTCCCTGTGGATGCCTGCCTGGCCCTTACCCCACTCAAGCTGATCATACCCACCAGACTGCAGTTTGGGGATGTGGGCACATTAGAAGGGAGTGGTAGGCTCCAGGCTGACCTTGACAGGTTACAGCGGTGGGCGGATGAGAATAGGATGGAGTTCAACATAGAT
>JAGPOW010000261.1:107070394-107082392 GCA_030014935.1 Caiman crocodilus | reverse complement strand
CATCTGACCCCGGTGCTCTTTCCTGCCAAGGCAGGGGGTCGGACTAGATGATCTGCCCAGGTCCCTTCCGACTCTAGACACTATGATACTATGATATCAGCAACCTGTTTGGTGTGGGCAAGGCCACTGCTAGGGGGACCATCCTGGAGGTGTGTGGTGTCCTCCAGGATGTGTTGGGGGACACCATGCTGTGTGCACCCCTGGTGGTGGTGGCAGGGTTCCATGCCCTGGGATTCCTTCAGTGCACTGGGGCCCTCAAAAGGACCCACATCCCTGTCACTTGCCTGCCCCACAGAGACAGGCCCTACTATAGCTGGAGGGGTGTTCACTCAGTGGTGCTCCAAGCCATTGTGGACCACCAAGGCACCTTCAAACACATAAGTGCTGTTTGGGTAGGCAACGGTCATGACACCCGCATCTTCCATAACTCTGTCCTGCTAGGCCTGGGGCACAGTGGGTGCTTCATGCCAGGGGTTCCGGACCTGCAGCTGGCATCATGGTGGTACCACCTCTGCTCATTGGGGACCCAACCTCTCTGTTCCCAGCCCTAGCTTGTTCAGCCCTACACCTGCCACCTGGACCCCTGCCAAGCCCACATCAATTGCTGCCTCAAGGGCTGCTGGTGCACCCTCACCACCTGCCTTCAGGTTGCCAAAGACAAGGTTATCCCCCAGATCATCATCACAGCCTGTGTGGTACATAGTATTTGTGAGGCCCAAGGGGAACTCTTCCATGAGACCTGGGTGGAGGAGGCGTGGCACATGGAGGATGTCTGGCACTGGGAGCACCACCTGTGGTGGTGGCAGCAGTGGCAGTGGCCCTGCCCTGCTGAGTACCCAGGAGAACCATGCACCTGCCAGCAGGGGTCAGGGCACCAGGTGCAGGAGGCACTGGCTGATCAGCTGCTTCAGCATTCCCCCCTGTAGCCTGCCTGTACTGCCACCCATGGTTACCCCCACCATGCCCACCCCTAGCACCATGCTCACTGAAGCCATGTCTCAGAAAAACAAGTTTTTATTCCCCTTGCATCAACCCCCATCTCACCCCAAAAAACAAAGCCCTTCCATCACCCACCCCAAACACCAAAAATAAAAATCCTTCTTTTCTGTGAAAACTATGTACAATATTCTTTGTGTGCCAACCCAGGGTGGGGGACCATGGGGTATGGGCAACTATGAGCAGAATCTGGAGGGGGTAGGGGTGGGGACAGCTGGCCAGCACACCAGCCTCTGGTTGCTCCCCTGTGGGTAGCAAGTGCAGCAGGTGGGGGGGAGGCTACCCAGAGGAGACAGCAGCTGGTGCTCCCCCAGTGTGGGTGGCTCCCCCTCTGTCAGGCAGTGTTCAAGGTCAGCAGGGATAGTGTGCAGTCCTGGCCCTGCTGCAGGCAGCTTTGGCTCCTGCCAAAGTGGAGCTGGGGCGATCAGGGGCTGGGTTGTGCCGGACCTGGGGCGGGGGTCAAGTCAGGGGCTCCAGGCTACTGGAGGCAGAGCAGAACCTCCTCCCAGATCTAGGTGGGGGCCTGCATTTGCATTTTACTCACGATTTACATTTTGCATTTGCAAATTTACTCATGATTAAGCATGTTTACTGTGCAGTAATTATGTGCATGTGTAGATGCACACACTTACTGCACAGTAAACTATGTTATTGCACAGTTAAGCATCTCGTGTACATGTGGCCCATTTTTGGAAATGGGACAGAGTAAGTACTTGGCAAACCCTGGTCTGCCCTTTAAAACAAAAAATGGTTGAAAAGTTAGTTTGGTTGAGTTTGCACTTACCTTGCTTGCTTCTCTCTTTTCTTCACAAGCCCTGATTTGGTAAGAGAGAATGCAAATTTCCTAGCAGCCCTCTGTTGCTGGGAAAGAAAATTTAATTTAATTTACTAATTTACCTGTAGGCTTCTGAGCAGAAAATAAGGAGCATGTCCTGTTGTCTGGGAAAGTTGAGAGTGATGAGCTGAGACCTCCAAATATATTACGGAAAAGGTATTGGGATGAATTAGGACCAGGTGCTCAGAGGTGAATTATTAGTGCACTGTTCATTATGACCTGTAGCTTCATTTCTAATTAGATGGAACTTGATGGGATAATTACTTTGGACTATAGCATTCTGTTTGCAAACAACAAAACCTTACAGGTTGGGATCAGTTCATCAACTGTCTTTTTTGCTTGAAAGTTATTAGTTTTCTTTTAAATGGGCTATTTGTCTTTTCAGATTTTTAATTAAAATTGCCCAGAGACTAAACATTTCCAACAACTGTAAGGTTTTACCTAACCATAACCACCTTTTGTACATTGCTTCTGTTTTTATCAGGGAGGGAAGAATCTCTGGCAAAGTTTAAATGATATATACTGATGTTTCTGGTCTTCTCTGCTGCATCTTCCCAGTCACAAAGGCTAGGGACGGAGGTTACACATAAACTGGTTTAAGTGATTGGAAACTGCTTTAAACCTGTAACAGAATAGAAGTCCAGTATACACATACTGCTTTCAAAATGGCCAAAACTGATTTAAGATAAGCCTGGCTGGATGTAGTGTCAGAATTAACTGATTTAGGTTAAACCAGTTTATGGAACTTCTGTCCCAGATTCCTTCCTGTTTCAAGTTAACTCACAGTCGCCCCACAGCATCCCAGGATAGCCCTTGGCTATGCTGTCTGCTTCAGTGGAGCAAGGAGCAGAGGGTCAAGGCAGTCCTTAGCCTATTTCTGACCTGCATCCATCAGCCCATAGGAGCTGGGGCAGGGAGGGGGAGGGTATGTCAGGGGAACAGGCCCCCTAGCCAGGATCTACACTGAACATGGAGGGAAGGGAAGACCTTGTGGTGTTGAGCTTTTTGACCCTCAGAGGCCCTCCCCCTTTCCAGCTGCTGATTGCTTCAGTGGCTGCCACCAGAGGGAGGGAAAAGGAGTACTCTCAGCTGGGTGCCTGCCCATGCAGCCCAGCGTGGGGGCACTGGGGAGCTCCTGCCTTGGGGGGCTTCCCCCCACCCAGCCCAGGGAAAGGATTCTTAAGGTGGCAGGTGACTCTAAGCCGGGTGCTCACTTGCAGCCCAATGCTACCCCACTGCAAAAACAAATGAGCAGATTCTTCAATTAAACTGGAAACCACACAATTCTATTACTTATAACAGGCAACAGCAATACTTACAAGATTATTTACAATGATCAGTAAGAAAGCAGTGTGAGAGAGAACAAAACTGCGTCAGAGCTGCAAACCAATGTTGGATGTTATGCAGCACAAAGAGCCGAGCTGACGCAGGCGCCCAGGCCCTATGCTCACAAAGAGACCTGTACTAATTCCCCACCTTCCCAAGAGATCTTCCCCTCTCCAGGGTACACTTTGCTCTTCAATCCAGGGAATGGGTGATATGTTATCACAAGAGCATTTGCCCACTGGCACCAGTCCTGGTCTGTGGTTGCACTCCCAGAGGGATCCCCAGAGAGTCTTGCTCCACCTGGGATACACATTCGCCTCCAACGGCTCCACGGACACTAGACACTTACCAAATACCCTCAACTTTGTCCAGTCTCAGACTCGCCAAACCTAAGCAGTCTTTCTTCAGATGGAAGGCCTTGAACTCACAAATCTCTCTCCCCAGAGATGCACCAGACTCACACAAGGCATGCACTGTTTCTCACACACGCAGAGCAGAGCTCAGGCCCCTGTTTAACCCTCAAAATCACCCCACGTTTACAATCCAGTCATCTCTCCAGGGCACCCGCCACTCAAACGCTTATCCAGTTTTTGCTTCCACCCATCATCACATTGAAACAAACTTCTTACTTTTCACACTTCTAACCAATCGTCATTCACTTTACCTCAGGGAATTGTGGTTACCACTTTTGGCGCCAAAATCCCCGTTGCCAGGTCCCTACTGCACGTGTTAATGTATGTATTTAGGTCAGCCCTTCCACAGAGGTAAACAGTTCACTGCAGACCCTTGACCCACAGTGCATATTGCAGGACTTGAGCTTGTAACATCACCTTCGGATCAGTTGGGCCAGGGAATGGGGCAGCACTGTGC
Organism: Caiman crocodilus; assembly: GCA_030014935.1. NCBI lineage: Eukaryota > Metazoa > Chordata > Crocodylia > Alligatoridae > Caiman > Caiman crocodilus. The sequence continues at coordinate 107,078,365 of JAGPOW010000261.1, read as the reverse complement.
TCTACAGGGTCTCAGGCAGCCTCAGGGAGAGGAGGGAAAATGGTTTCTGCTAGCCATGGAGCCCCGGGTTGCTTGCAGCAAGTGGCCAGGAGGCTGCATGCCCTGCTGCAAGCAGCCAGGGCTCCATGGCAGGCGGCAACTGCCCACAGGTCTGGCTGGATGTGGCAGGAAGCTGAGAGGTTGCAAACAGCTGCACCAGGCTCTGAAACTCTGGCACTGGCAGTGGTTGCATGTGCACCTAAGGGCACGTGGCAGGGAAGTGGCCGAGGCAGTGCAACCCTGGCACCACCTCTGCTGGCCACCTGGAGAAGTATGTGCAGCTGCCTCTGAGAATGAGTCAGGCCGGGGCTCAGTCGACCTCTGCAGCTGTTTGGAGCCTCTCTGCCACCTCCTGCGAACAGCCCAGGTTCTGTGCAGGGCAGCAGGGGCCTGGCCAGGGCCCAGGCTGGCTGTGGCAGGTGGCTGAGATCTGTAGAGCCCCAGGCCTGGCTCATTGCTGGCAAGAAAGGAGTCGAGGTTGCACTGCCCCAACCTCTTCACGTCTGAGGTGCACCTGCACCCACCACTGATCATGGAACAGGGCCAGGGCTCCAGACCCCAATGCAGCTGTTTGCAGCCTGTCACAGCCCCTATCCCGCCATGCACCTGAAGGTGTTTATGCACTCACCGCCAGCCATGAAGCTTGGACCCCTCACAGCTATGACAAGGTTATTTTGTTATTTTATTTATCTTTGGTATCAGGCTCCTAGCATCTGATGAAGTAAATTGTTGTCAAAGAAAGTTCATGCCTCTCTGAACCAGTTTGTTTCCTGGCCTATATACTACCTGGCTTTAAATTAACCCAGCTAATTACCTCTAAGCTTTTAGAGGGAATGGTTGGAAGTAATGAATTCAGCCAGACTTGCCTGGAATAAACACAATTGATGCCCAGATTTCACATAGCCCAGGGCCTGATCTAAGAATTTTGGTTTCAGGTAAAAATATTTTGCCCCTCCTGCTACCAGTATGGATATGGCATACTGAACCAGTAAAAGGCTATGATACTTTATCAAAATCCACAACCTGTGCCTTATGGTGCAGGACTTAATACCTTTCAAGTCAATATTTATTGAATACCATTTTTATGTCTCTGCTGATCCTGGCTACTCTAATACTGGCAGCATTGAGAAAGCCTCTCTAATCCTAGGTGCAGTCTTGCTTCATTGGTAATTTCTCATAACTAACCTTCAGTCTGATGCCAGATAATATTGTATTAGAGTGCACTTAACTGTGGGTCACAAAGGACTGGCTGTACAAAAGTTATGTAGCTTAAGGTGATCTAAATGGCTGAGAATGCAAGCATTCACAGGCTTTATGTTGTCCTAAAAATGGTGTGTCAGATTAAACTTTGGTCTCATCTGATCTAAAAAAGGTAAACCCATCTAATGAATGTATACATGCATCCCTAGCGTAGCCCTAGAGCTGGGAAAAGTCTACCCATGCTCTATACCATCAGGGCTATGCTATTTTAATTCCTCCCACCAACCCTGACCAGGTTGAATTACCCTTCCCTGCCCCCAGTCAGCACACTCCCACAACCAGGTGGCTTCCACCCCCCACACCATCCCACCCGTTTACTTATCTCTGACTGTCTGCACACAGCAGAACTCACTCGGGTTTAGGTGAATTGGAGTAAACTGCCTCACCTGAGTTAAGTCATTTAGGGTGTCCAAGGTGCACCCTAAGGACGCGTCCAGACATTCATGGACATTTGGTTCCTTGGGGGCAACTAGCAGCAGTGCACCTTGAGCCACAGCTACTTGTCCCCAGGGAATGCCTGGGCCACTTATGCTTTGGTATGTGGCTAGTTACTCCTGGGGCGGTAGGGGAGGCTGAGGCCAGCACTGTGCTGGCTCCAGCAGTCTTACCTAGGGTCCTGGGAGCCTCCTGGGGCTGCAGCTGTGGTGATCCTCCCAGGCAGAGCCTGGCCAGCAGTCACGGTGTGCTCTGGATGGCCCGGCTCCGCTCTTCAGCAGCATATGATGCCCAAGCATGGGATACTTCGGGGGGGTTTTCCAAAGGGTTTTTTTTTACTCCTGGGGTATCCAGGGGTCAAAAAAAGCCACAGAAAAAAAGTGAAACACACCAGACTGTGTGGTATGTGGCACTGTAAATGTGTTTGTGGTGCCATGTACTGCACAGCCGCGCTTGCCTGGACGTGCCCTCAGGTTCTGTTCCCAGCTCTCTGACGAACTGGCTGCACACGTGTCCTTGTGCAAGTGACATCTGACTCCGGTCTTAACTCCTGTAAAACAGGTCACAACAGTTTTTTGAGGGTGTTTGAAAAACAGATTCCTGAATGAAGGGCAGCATTGCCATTGGAGGCTGCAGTATTGGGTGCTTTGAAAATATCTCAATAAACAAAGAAATACTAATAGTTATAATCATTCTAGCCTCATGGGTATTCCTGAGCTGCTAGCTTCTTCTGTTGCCTTTGATCAGTGGAGTACTCTAATATTTACGCGCCTACAGAAACTGAGTTTTTTTCACACAGTGCTTGATTGTTTTGTTCAGTTTTTATATTACTAAAAAATGTTGGTTAGAGCAGGAGTGGTACAGAAATTTTCTGCTTCTGTTTTCTTAGTTGTGGAATGCCTCAGGGATATCTGTTTTAATGTTTTGTTACTTTCTGTCACTTGCTGATAATTGATGACATTATGCTCATCATTTTCATTGTTGCTCTTATTAGACTGACTTCCTTGGGGAGCAGATGCAGTTTGAAGTACTTGTACAAAGCCAATCTTAGCTAGCTTTATTAACTATGGGAAGAGGAGCACACAAGAGCATCCAGTAACTGTCATTCCAAGTAACTTTATTTACTAATGTGAACTCTGTTTTTCTAGTACCATAAATATATTTTTGCCTGTTTTATTTTCTGCTAGGCTTTATGGAAAACTATTGATACTATTTTTTAACAGTTTAACTCAGCAGTTAACATAGTAAAATAGTTTTCACTTTCACTCCCTTTTATAAACATTGGAGTAATCTACATTATACAGTTAAGGTTTCCTCCAATGGTTAAAACAGAGGATGTAAAATATTGTTTTCCCACAAAAAAACCCAAAAATACCACCCTCCCCTCCCCCGCACATACACCTTTTGACTTCTATTGTATATGACTTTTATTTATTGATAAGGAAAACAACAATGAAAGCAAGAACAAATATAATCTATCTATAAGGGCAAAGGAAGGTCAGGCTTTGCTCTCTAAGATCTTCACACCTGAATTTTCACACAGCCCTGACATCCAGCAAACATCCAGTGTAAGTGCTGAACAGTGCAGGGAGACCAGAATCATAAGTATGTACTCTACATACATGTTTCAATATAAATGTAGATCAAGTACAGGTCAAATCCGTTTTGCACTTTTTAATAATATTAATTGATCTAAACCTTTCCTTTTTAAATCCTGAGTTGAGCAGTACAAGACATGTTCTTTTTCATTTATAGAATGGCCCATTGTAAAGTCACACTTTATCCATGCTTTCAAGTACAAAAGAGTGGGCCATGATGCCCATTTTCCTCAAGAGCTTACAACAAAATTTCAAATCCATTACACAGAACTGATAACTTTTACAGCATGTTTGGGGCAGCTCCAATTTATTTCCCCCTTTTCAATCTCTCTGTGTCTATAGAACATTTTGTGGAGGTGCTGTTGGCTATTTGTAGGCTCAAACGTGTCAACTTTGAACTGCTGGGAAAACAGTACAATAATATAAGACCTTCAATTTAGCATTCTTCTCCAGTGGCCATGTCCTCAGAAATATGTGCATCTTCAAATAAGGCACATATAAATCCTAATAAGAGTAATATTCTGGTCCAGAGTTTCGAAATATATTTCCAACACGATATGGTAAAAGGCAGAGCCAATTCACATATTGAATTTATTCAAGCAATTTTCACAAGGAACTGTTAAAAATTGTTCAAGCAGTTCTCAACTAACAGGAATTGCCCATGTTTGTCTATGCAAATATGCAAAGAGAACAGAGATGGCCATTTTTGTTATCACTTTGCGCATTTGCATATGCAAATAATTGATTTGTGTATGCTATCACAGTAACTGAAAACTGAAATTAAGTGTAGAGTAATACAACATATATGGTACATTTACCTCAACATCTTTGCTTCTGAGAAATCTGGCTAAATATATTTTATCTATGTAGTATCCTGTTATCCTTTTTTGGAGAGCACTATATAAATATTTATATGTCAAAATATGAATTCAGTTTGCAAAAGTGCAAGCACTTAGTATGTAATGGCCTCCTTGTGCTTGCATTTAACAGAAGCAACTTATAAGGTCATGTTAATTTTGAAAGTGGAGAAACTATTTAACAGCTACCTTTTATAAGGATCTGAATGCTTCCAATAGACAGCATGCACCAAAGAGAAATATACTCAATAGATTGGAAAGGATCCAAACTTGTTTTAATAACATTTATTAATGTAAGTTTTCAAATGTGGTCTAGTATATACACAAACTGAGCATATAAAAAAACAAATGTCTTTGAAAATAGAACAAGGGGCTGGAGTGGGTTACTTGTACGATGTTGCGAAGGTCTGTCATTCACTTAATACACATGGTGGGACTTGGAGCTGTCTGAGTCCATGTTATAAATATCTATTTATAATTTGGATGGGACAGAACAAAACCAGAGCCAGAGAAGTGTCATCCTGGTATGTGCCCAGTAGTGAAATAATACTTTTGCTGATTTCAATTCCAATAATCAGAAAAAATACAACACTTGTATCACTGACACATATCATCATCACATTTACCACCAATTGGTAATGGCATCCAGTTCATAAGTCCCCCAAAGGGGCAAGCACTGAATCACCATGGACTGTGAATGCCCTTCCATAGGCAAATTGGCCTACAGATACTTTTGCTGCTGCTGTGGTTGTCCTTTGTCCTGCAGTTAAATTAAGGCCATAAGACAATGGTTGGCAATCCTTTCAAGCAGCAGGCCAAAGCAAACACCCCGGCTCAGGGCTGAGGTGAGCCGGCATCTGCTACCAACACTTCTGGCTGTGGTGCTGGCAAAGCTTCCTCTGCTGGTAGGCTGTCAAAGCCCTTCAACTCCTCAGGTCAGATCCAATGGCTCCACATACTGTAGGTTGAATGTCAGCCCATAGCAGAAGCAGTTACTCAGGAGCATTTCAAAAGTGTGATAAGAATAATTTGTTTTTAGAATTCTTTGTTATCTGTTGCTGCAGCTTTTTCGAAGATGGAGTTAATAAAAAAAAGCCATAAGGTCTTAAACCTTTTAAGGGACTGACAAACAAAGAAGGAAACCTTTTTAAAATGAGTCAAGCTTGGGCTGCCAGTGGCTTCTCTTACCTGTATATGTCTAGTGAATAGTGGCTGCACCTACATGAGCCACTTACTGCGTAATAGCTCATTACTATTGTACGGTAGTGTCACAGGTCACAAACCTTGATGTGACACTCCTGTGCAGTTACAATGAGTTACTGTGCATTCAGCATCACCAGGAAGCTATACGGAGACGCTACTGCACAGAAATGCTGGTTATTGCACAGTCATTTAATACGTCAGTGTGCAAGTAGAAAATGACTGGGCAGTAATAGCTGCAGTCAGCATAGGCGGAGGGAGAAAAATTATTTGTGGGGACTGAGCATGCATCCGTGAGCCCTTCCCACCCCCTGCCAAGGAGGTAAGTCTATGGGGAAAGGGGCCAGGTGGGAAGGAAACAGCCACGTGGGGGGGTGAGGGAGAGGGGAGCAGATAAGGCCTTAGTGGTGAGGCAGGGAGTGGGGCAGGAGCTGGTTTGAATGGGGCCCTGGACAGGTGCTAGGACAATCAGAGCCTGGATAGCTTGTCCAAAAGCTCAGGGGGGCTCCCACCCCTGTGCGCAACCCGACAGAGGATCAGGGGGCATGGAGGCCCTTTGTGACCCACTGCAGCTGCCTCAGTGCAACACCACATGTCTGCAGCTGCTGGGCTACACTGTGGCCCCTGCCCGCCTGGCAGCAGGGTGCATATGGCCTTGCACGGCTCTTGAGGCAGCGGGGTGCAAAGCCCAGCATGCAGCAGCAGCTGCCTATGCCCTGTGTGCAGACTGGGGGGGGTACCTTTCCCCCAGGCCTCCTCCAGGTTGTGCACAGCAGCAGGAGCCCTGCCATGCTACTGGGCGAGCCACCCAGGCTCCAATTGTTACACCACCCAGCCTGGCTGGGGCCCCATTTGCCCCTGCCTCTGCTGCGCTCAGTGTGGGGGCCTCAATCTGCCCCAGCAAGCTCCTTCCCTTTGAGAGTAAACTGGTACTTACCTGCCATGCTGCTACTGATCCACATGCTGAGCTGTGATCCTGGCTGGGTGTGCACTCTCCTCCCCATTCCTGCTGCAGCTGCCCAGAGCCTGCAGCCGGGCTGCCTTGCAGCCCTACCCACTGCCCCACGTTTTGGGGGGCTGAGCCCCATTAGCCCCAGCCCTGCACTGCCTGTAGTCAGTCAGCATCTTGTGTAGACACGGACACTGTTTATATAGGCTAAAAACAGTAGCATAAGTCTACAAGGGCTACTGGATGTATTACAAATAATCTGACAAGTGTGGAAGAGGAGATATTCCACCTCTGAGCATTCATGAATGAAGCTACCCAGATTTCTTGATTGGGGTCTGATCATACAGGAAGCCCAGGCTGCCCTCTATGAGATGCAAAGCATTTTCATCTCCCACTGTAACTGATGGCAGTGTCCCATAGGATTAGGCTATAACTGATTTCAAGGCTTCTTTGCTTTTCTTAAGACTGGGGAACATTTTCATTTGCCTAAATGAAAGTAAAAGCTGCATGAGGCTTTCTGGGACGCTATGCATGCAAATCTTCACCCCACAATTTGATTCTTTGGTTAAACTGAAAATGGTTGCTTTTCTGTGTCTGATCTATGAGAAATCATGACTTGCATGACTTTCAGGGTATTTTCTTGTCTTTCACCACAGTGTAGACGTTAGCTATTGTTTAAGTTTGTTAATGGCCCTGTTTAAAGACGCAAGCAGGCAGAGTACAGGTAAAACATTGTTTCTTTCTATCACTATGTATAGGTCCCATAACAATACAAAAATTAAATTACCCACATGCTTGATCCTAATAACATATTTTGTATCTTGTTCCCTAATACTGCCAGATAACATTAATCATAAATGTCAGCAGTGTCTCCAGATGACTTCCTGACTGTTGACAAAAGGCCTTCATCTCAGGCTCTTAAATTCCAAGGTCAAGGAGAATGTAATATTCGGAATAATTATTAGCATTATTTTACCTTGACATTTTAGCCCTGCTTCAGTTTAACATTCCACCCAAGCAATGAAGACGAATGTCATCTTTCGATTCACTGCTGGAGGGAATTGCCCCAATTAAACCTGACTTTAAGGCTATCTTAAACACTGTATTAATTTGCTGTCCTCCTTTTTAGCAAGGAATACTTCACAGAGGAGAGGAACTTTCATTAAAAGCATTAAAGATTTACTGTGACAAGAACAAGCAAGTTTTGAATTGCATTTTTTCCCCTAGGCTAAGATAATAATCACTTCTCCTTATTTTTAGTGAAGAGTCTGCTTTTCAGTGGATGCACTGTCCTAAAGATTCTCCGGCCTTTCATTTCAGCTGAAAGGTCAGAGTTATAATTTTGTCTCATCAGGAGCGATTAGAGGTACCTTTTCAAAACCTTGTCACATTCATGTTCCAGATCCTCAGCCCAGTTTACAGCCTTTTGTACGTCACCATATTTACTTCATTATATTTATATGTTAGATAAGTGAGACAGAACATGTAACTTAACAAAGAATCTTTTCTGGTAACTCAGAAATGTAAAATATTTCCAGATCATAGTATCATAGTAGTTAGAGTCGGAAGGGACCTGGGCAGATCATCTAGTCCGACCCCCTGCCTTGGCAGGAAAGAGCACCGGGGTCAGATG
>JAGPOW010000261.1:107045650-107070294 GCA_030014935.1 Caiman crocodilus | reverse complement strand
CCCACTGACCCCCTAGCCTCCACAATGCCCCGGCCCCCATCACTTACCTGGTTCTCCCGTTTGACCGACGGTCCGGGCTCATTGGCTGTCTCAAGGCCCTGGCAAGTGACATACGAGAAGAAATAGAAAGAGACAGCCCTCATGCCACACACATCCCAACAGCTGCTGGGCCTTGGTTGGGTAGAGGGCTAGCGATCCAATTCGGTCAAATGATTTTATGCGTGCACTGCCTGCAAACTTTTGATGACCTTAGAAACATTCTGGAAAGCTAATCAAATGGTTGGGTAAATGGCAGCATAAACTACATGTAGTATGGTATTGGGCATGTGCCAATAAATTTGCTGTCTTGGTCCAGTCTCCTTTACATTTGATTGCTAGGTTCTCTTTTTGCTGCATCCCTATTGTGTCTCTGTGGTCCCTGGAATTATAATTGTTTTGCGCATTTGGGGGCAAAAATCCTGACCCCACTGACAATCAAAAGTAACCCTCCAACTAATTTCAGTCATGGTTGATAAACGTAGTGATTATGGAGCACTTTAATTAATGTGGAAGCTCATGGGGCTATGCCAGCTCACTACAGCTGAGGATTTGGCCCATTAGCTGAAATTCAGTAATCACTTTCTGCACATTATGTCACCATGTCAGTGTAGCTGTGCTCTTTAGAGTTTGTAGAAAAAACTCTCTTCCATTCTTGTATTGGTAGTGCAGTATTTGTTAATTATCATCCAGCATTGAGTATGAGTGAGAAAAAGACACTGATGAAATCTTAAATTTCCTTGTATTTACTGATGATTAAAAACTCAGCTGCAGAATTGCATTAAAATAATGTTGAGGTATTAGGGCAGTGGTCTCCAACCTTTTTACGTAGGAGATCACCTTTGGGATTTAAAAGCAACCCACGATCTACCGTGCGCTGCCCCAATTTCCCCTCCCACCCCTTGCCCAGAAGGTGAGTCTGTGGAGAGGAAAGTGGGGGGCAGATTGAGGTAAAGGGAGAAAAAATTATTTGGGGGCATACCTCTCCAGCAGGTAAGTACCACCCAGCCAGAGCCCCACTCAACTTACCCCTGCACCTGCCTCTGTGGCACTGTCCCTCACCGCGAGGGCCTTGATCCTTCCTTCATCCTGCCCCTTCCTTCTCCCATGGACTGACCTCCTAGGCTAGGGCATGCGCATGCATGCACATGGGGACTCAGCCTCCCCCAGCCTTGGATCAACTCCAAAAGGCTCTGAGATCTACCACAAGAGGCTCTGAGATCTACTTGTGGATCAAGATCCATTGGTTGGTGACCACTGTATTAGGGAGAAGTTGGAAGAGAATCTCAAAGCGATCAAATGACCAACACAACACAGAAAGAGATGTGTGTTGCATGAGTTCTTTCTGTGAGGTTACTAGTCATTTACTCTGGTGAGGTCAGACATTTTCTCTTCATGATGTATGTGCCAGGTAGTCATAGCTTGCCTGTTTGCAGGGTGGGGAGGGGATTTTTTGTCATTGTGTTTAGATCCGATTTAGAAAGTGATATAACAAGGGTCAAATTCAGCCGTGTCACAGGGCAAGACATCAACATGCAAACATTTTCAAAGTAAAAATGTCTATTATAATATTCCGCCTGCCTAAGTTTCTATTGTTTGAATGCTGCACCTATGGAGCTTTGAGGAGATACCCAGCCACACCACAGGAGGTTATACAGTCAGCAAACCAATGCCAGCTACTTTGAATACTTTAAGATTTGACTTCCAAATCCATGGACTTATATGCATTTCTACCAGATGAGTTTCTGGATTGTAGAGGGTATAGTTTGGTTTTTGTTTTATTTATGGTTAGAAGGGTTAAACTCCTGGTTCATGATCATTTTTCAGTGGTTTCTTGCACAGAGACTATTGTTTCCTACCACACTGTCATGGGCTTCTGGTGAAGGGGATTTTTCCACCTGGAGACTTTTCCCATCTCTTCAGGAGACCAGGTTTTAGTACTATTTCTAATGTCATTAATTCCTTCTATAGTTTGATGCCTAAGCCCTGGGAGTCTAAAGCTTAGAGATAATTATTTCCATCACTGTTGGGGGCATGGGTATTTTAAAATACCTCTGCTTCTTGAGGGTCAAGTGTTTAATGTTTTATTTGAAGACTGGGAAATGTGGGAACAGAAGATAAAATGAATTTGTGATATAGTGTCCATCCTCTTAAAAAACTGCCTTATTGGCCTTAAACTTCTTTTCTCAAATATAAAAAAATATCCTTTGGTGTTTCCAGTGTACACAGATATGGAGATATTTTCCACTAACAGGAGTAACTAGTAGGTGTCTGGCTGACTGCTTCTGGCAGTATTCCAGATTCTAAGTGTGCATTTAGGCCCATTTTTTCTGTGTGGTTTGTAAAGTGTCGCACATTTACAGCTGTATATAAATAAAAATAATGTCTGGATAGCTCAGAAACAGGCAAATGGATTGCCACCAAACTTGAAAAAAAGAAAATATAATAAAATAAAAAGTTAATCTGAGCTTTAGTTGCATTAGAAAATATTTTGGGGTGCAACCTAGCATGTTGTAAAAGGAACTGAAAGTAAAAGTGTTTGAATGGAAGTGCTACTTCGATCAGCCAAAACTATGTGGAATTTTACTGTTGGGAAACTGGTGCTGGCATAACAGACCTCTCCAAATGCTATTTTCTCTGCCTCTGAGCTGGAGTGGATGTTGACATGTGAGATGATTACAGGCTGTGAATTTTCAAAGGAGTTTATAGTAACAAGACCACCCCAGTTGCTCAGCTAATGCTGTTGCTCCTGTTAGAAAGAATCCTCTACATGTTTGAACTGAGGAGGCAGAAAACTGAGGAAGCAAGTTATGAACAAACTTGATCCAATAGTGTTTTGGTCACAAATATGAAGGAAAACAGAAAATGCATCTAAAGGGAATCTAGTAAAGAGCTTAATGCAGTGCTGTGAATTCTCTGTTTTGTACTGTCACAGTTGTCACCTCATGGCTTGTGTTATATCTAGGCCCATGACCCCACCCTTGTTTTTCATGCATGTAATTAATTGAAAAGAAACAGAGCCAAAGGATATGCGACTCTAAGGTCTTCCATTTTCATAATGTATTAATGATAGGAAGCTTGTTCTTAAACAGGGAGAGGATCCCCTTACAGTTGCATGCCCTCTTTATTTTGGATTTAATCCTAGCAAAAATGTTTCCTATGAGCCATGCTGTGCTGCTTACACTGCACTGCATGTAAAGGTTTCATCAGTGTGGCAGCTTGTCTTCTGACCGGTGGGGTGTGTCTCCAGGAGCACATAACTCCAGCACTCCAGAGTTTATACTGGTCCCCAATAACTTCTTGGCACAATTAAAAGTTTTGAGCTAGTAGTTTGACTCTTACATACCTAGGAGATCACCTTCTCCCATATGTCCCCATCACAAATCGTCAGGTCAGCTGAGAGAAAGTGCCATCCTACAAGTACCATCAGTACACCATGTTTGCTCAGTAAAAACATGTGGGAGGTCATTCTCTGCAGGAACTCCTTCTCTCTTGAGGCTTGCTAGAGCCTGAGCCTGGACCTCTTTCAGAAGTTGTGAATGTGTAAGACCTTCCTGTTTAGGCAAGCATTCACCAAACAAAACTAGTTTGAGGTTCTGTTTATAGGGTTTCTATTTTATTTTGATGTCCTAGTTCTTCTTAAGCTGTTTTGGTCATCTTGTCACTCTCCTGTTTTTAATTCATGCCGTTTTCTTGTTAGAAGCCAACGTCCCTTTTGTTGGGAAGGGTGACATATAAATGAAATAAATAAAACAATAAATATCAGTTTGGGGCATCTCTTTATTAGAAGATTGCCCCCATCTTGCATTGTGGAACTGAGCATTTTGGTTCCTCAGTGCACATTGATCCACAGTGGACATGCTACCTAGAAACTAACTGCTTTAAATGTACCAGGCAACGGCACACAAAGTACTCTCTCTCTCTCAGCGCTAGTGATCTTTGATTGCCAAATGGACAACTGCAGAAAAGGAACAGAACACTTGCAAGGAAAGCATTTTTTTTCAAGAACTAAATCAAAACACATCAATAAATAAAGAAACCATCCCTCTGTTGTGTGCACTGCAGGAGCGCACCAAGGAGTTGTTTTAAGTGGCAGTATCATGTAAGCCTGTGCTCTTCTGAGAGTGGAGAATTTTTATGTGCCCAATAAAATGGCTTTATGGAATAAAAGACATGTAAAATGAATTCATTAAAAAAGCAAGTGTTTAACAATCATTCTTTTACATGAAAACTGGAATATCTTCACTGCTGACTCATAGGTGAATATTTAGGTCATGGTTTTGACCTATAAAATCATTTGATGGCTTGAAACATGCCTGAGAAAATGCCATCCTATACTGACTTGGCTCAGATCGGTAGAGGCACTTAAAGTGCACCCCCTCATAATCAGAGAGAGGTGGTTATAATCTGAGTGTTTCTTGTGATGTCCTCTCTCTGTTGGAATGCCCTCCCTACTCAGTCTGAAATATCAGCTGGCTTTCCAGACAAGGCCCATCTACTCTCTCAGACATGCAGGGTGGGGGTGAGACTGTTAGGGGAAAAGTAGGGGGGGTAGATTTTTGCTTTGGTCGGGTTGTGGGGAGAAACATGAGATGGGATTTAAATCAATATTAAATCTAGGTTGGAGATTGGTATCTAGTGAGTGTGCAAAGGCAGGGAGGATTCGGGCTACAGCCTTTCCTGGGTATTTTATTTTTAATTGTTGTCAAGAGGTGCTGAGAGCTTGGGTGAGTGCTCTTTGGAATGTGAAATCTGAAACCAAACGATAGAAATGAGACGAAACCTCTCAGTAGTGAAAGACTGGTGCAGTGAGGGCATATTTAAATAGGATCCTTAACTGTCCAAAAGTAACAGAAATTAGTAGAATATTGACCTCATTAATCAATAAGGATGGTAGACAACTACTATAGGTAACTGCTGCCGCTTTCCTAAAACTGTTACTTTTCACTACGGGTAATATAACATCAATTTGAAAAGAAATCATGCAAAGAAAATATATTCCAATTCCAAAATACGCCTATTTTCTTGATGTTTATAGTTGAATGGCTAATATTTGCAGTGACACGGACTTCCAGAACAAGCATTTATCCATTTCAATTAATAGCATATCAGGGGGTATTTGTGTTTTCCCCTGTCTACTTATTCACTGTTAGCTTTTGATAATTATTTTATTGAACTTAGCCAGGTTGATATTCTTCTGAGTTTTATGCACTTTTCAGATCTGTGCTTCTATCATTTTAAAAAGGAACAGATTTAGGTAGATTTCCGTCATGTTCATAGATGTTGATAGAAAACAATGACAACCTCTTTTCTTTAGCTCCATCAAAATTGTGTGAATTATTAAGCCCAAGAAATGATGCTATTCAGGTGGTTTGTATTTATTATTTATACTGAAGCAGTATCTTGTGATTGGAGCCCCCTCTAGAGAATTCTTTGTACCATCACTCTTGACAAAATGATAAATAAGCCATTGGTTTAAACTTGGAGAAGATGAGGCAGGGGTTCTGCTTTGGTCAGTATGTTTATAAAACACCAGTTAATGTAAACCAAGACAGAATGAGAGCTGTTTAGTTAGCTGTGCTTGCTTTACTTGTGAACATTCATTTCTGTTTCTTAAGAAACGTTGTATTTAAATCAGATAATTAAAGACCTAATTCCACCTTCAGATCCACAGGGCCTAATGGGAGTTATAATGGTAAACTGATTGGAATTGGGCCCGGTTCCTTTGAGAGAATCAAGTCTTTATTTGTTTTTTATTTATTTGATTCAAGCAAAGGCAAACCTTTTCACAAGTAGGTGCCTAACCTGTGCCTGCAAAGGGGCACACAAGCTCATGATATGTAACTGTGCAAGAGAAGCATCTGAAATTATCCCCGCAGAAGGGGTGGTTAGTTGTATGCTGCAGGTGCAGTTTTGTTGATTTTTAACACATGCATTTTCTTAGTGTACCCTGAATTCTTATTTTTACTAAATGGTCTCATTTAGTAAATTTAGCCTTGCTAGGCTAGCAGCAAGAGCTGAGAGGTGGGGGTCAGCCATCTGGGCCCTACCTAAAAATGGGGAAAAGAAAAACACTGAGAAAACATTATTAAAAAAGTCACTATTCCACAGCAGTAATCTATAATTGGCATTTACAGTACAATGTAGGAATATCTTACATAAGAAACTTTGCTTCATCCAAGGCTCTGAATATTCTGATGATTCTTCAGTGCTGATTCCAGCCTTTATGGTTGCAGAGCCCAAGTGAAATTTTCCCTATATCATTGTCTTGCTTGAGCTGGAAATATCAAAGAATAGGTTTCTTTCACTTTGGTTCTTTCCACGTCTGTTTCCCCCCACATCCAGGCTACTGAGCATTGTTGCTAATGGTTGTAAAATCATGTTTCAGTTGTTCAGAGAGCAGTTTTACAAGAGCAAGACAGCCACCAGGCATCTAGAGATGAAAAATAGGCAGTAATATTCCCTATTTGCTCCATTTTGGAATAATGGGGGGCTAAATAATGCAAGATACTGACTACATATATAGTATGAGCGTATACCCCTTGAATGTAGTTTATGGCAGTTAACATGCTTGGCACCTCAAAAGATTATATCCTGTCTCCTGATTGCAGAAAGCTGATATTCTTCACTTAGTGGATGTTTTCTACTACCTTTCTCTATGACACCCCAACCTCAGAGTAATGCTGATATAGGAAGAGTTCTAAGTGTAATACAAAGAATCAAGACTGTTCTCAGACCAGCATCCAGCTGTGAGTTAACAACCAAGTACTGCTGCCATATAAAGTTAGTCAATTTGTGTGGGGGTTGGAGGCTATAAGTGCACTGCATTCACTTGAAACTGTCTCAGGAAGTTTTTTGAAACCCAAGAAAGGCAATTGCAAGATTAGTGAGTGGGAAGAATCAAGAAACTGGGTGGGGTGGTGAGAAAGTTTTAAGAATAGTTGCAATTAATCTTAGCTCCTGGGACTTAGGGACTTTCCAATGCTGGCAAGTCTCACTATGTGCGTTGTTACTCTGGCTACATGCCAAGAATATTTAGTGCTGACCGCTGAGTGTATTGAAGAAAAGGCATTATGCAGGCACTGTCATTCAGAGGAAACACCACACAGTCACTGGTTCAGCAGTCATTTTGCAGACAACGAACAGTGCTGTTTGGAAGGTGAATAGAGTGAGACAATTAAAAATAACAACAACAACAACTTGGCTTTTTTGTAATGCAGAATGTTAAATTTGTTTGTGTGTCACTTGTATGTGTTCTGAAATGCACAGCAGTTGCAATTACACCAAATGCTGCAATAAGGCATGAAATTGTGCTTGGCAATTGGCTGATGGGTATACATTACAATTGGTATATATGCTGCTTTGCAATGAAAAGCAGTTGTTCCTGCCCTGAACAATGCATTGTAATGAAAACAGAAAATTCTGCCAAATTGATGACAAAAGAAGGTGGATAAGAAGTCAGGTACTGTTTCTGTAAGAGGGAAAACTGATTTCTTCAGTCATATACTGGCCCCAGTAACAGTGTGTCAGGAGCCAGGATTTTCCCCTTTACATTCTGTTTTGAATGTTTCTTGTTAGGTGTGATTACTTATGTTTTGGCTGTATAGGTGAAATACCTTTGTAAAGTGTCTCTAACTCTTAGAGTGGCTGGTGTATTCATCTAGGATGTGGGTAAGTCAGATCCAAGTCCCTGCTCCAATTAATATGCAATTATTTAACATGCTTCAACAGGAGAGGTGGAGAGAGACTCCCCAGTAGCTTGGTGGTCAGGGCACTCTACCAGGATGTTAACTATTTTGCTCCTATTCAGGGTGACAAACTCAAAGCTCTAAGGAGTCCACTGGAGCATCTAAAGCTATATATACAGGTTCAGATGATCTGGGAAAATTTTCCCAAGGTTGTTTTCCTGTTTGAAAAACTTACCCAGCTACATATGAACAGACATGCAAATGCTGAGCCCATGAAGAGCAGAGACCTTGCAGTGCTGATAGTGTGCAGTCTGCAGGCCCCCATGCACATATCTCAGGATGCTCTGCAGGCTCCCTCAATCTGCCTGGAGACATAATGTAGCCCTAATTGCCTGACTCAGACTACTCAGAGTCAACCTGTGTCTCCCTGCTGCACAATGGGCATTTATAGACATGCTGTGGGAGTGGGGAGGGGAGGGCACTTTAATTAGTGTGGTTCTGTGAGCCACTCAAATAAAAGTGCCCAGAGTATCATGTGAATCAGTGTCCCTATGCTGAAAAATGACGGTGGGGGCACTTTAACTGAAGCACATCGAACAAGCTTTAGTTAAAGGGCCCCTGCCGCCATTTTTCAGTGCCAGGACACTGATACATCTGATGCTGGAGTCTGCCAGAGCATGGTAATTACCACGCTCCAGCAGACTCGATTAATTGTGTCTGCTCCAACGTGTTGTAATGACTGCATACTGGAATAGCCTCTCTATGCATGTATAGGTGCCCAACGTGGGGATTGTGAAGGGGGTGTGTTCTGCTCCCTGCTCAACTGTTCTCCTGGTTGGGGTGCGGAGGGGCAGGAGTAAAGCACCCGGGGATGCTGGAAGACTGTGCTGTGGCTTCTTTCTGGAGGGAGCATGTACAGACATTCACTTTCCTAGGTCCTGGGAGAAATTTAACCCTGGTTGTTCCCGGGTTGTTTTTCTGCTGGAGTGGCCTTCTTTGCTCTGGGAAAAAGATCCTGAACATCTGTGTACTTTTGGTTTCTCCTGGGAGAGTACCAACTCTCCCCAAGAAAAACTAAATTCCTGTATGTGGCCTAAGTTAAGTGTTGGAATGCTAAACACTGACACCTGAGACCCTTTGTGTGTTTTGCCCTGACAACTTACACATTTCTAGTTTTTAAGGGTCTGGGGCTTTGAGATAGATGGCTTCAAAATGGTGTAAGACGCAGATTAAAGTAATTGATAGAGAACTCTGAAAAAAATACACATTCTTATAAAGTAATATTAAAAAGCTTCATGGCGTATAAAAATGCAAATTGATGCTTGTGCAAGACTGGCTTCAAAGCTTCTGGTGTCACCAGTGAGACAAGATTATAGGCAGGGATGTTATTAATGTCATTGGCATGCAAGAATAAGAAGCAAGAACTCTTTCCCCTGTGTCATGAAAAATGTAAGCATTTGGGTAAAGCCGAAATGAATCCCCTTCCCCTTAATCACTACCCCCCCCATGCACACACACGCATACAAGAAAAATGATTTGATTTGATCTTTCTCTTTTAGTCAGAGATACCACAGCCTACTCACAATTGAGTTTTTTGCCCCTAGATCCCTACCAGGCTGTTTGTTTGAAATGAGCAAGCAAAAGTGGATTTAGACAGAAATAGTACAAAGCTGCAATGCCTTTGTACATCGCAGAAATGGCAACGTTTTCAGAAAAATATTTTTATGCAACACTTCTGAATATGAAAGGATGTTACCTTTTAGCAATTATTTTTAGCAAGAGGCATCAGTTTCCAGCAGAAATACTCGAGAATCATTTAATATAAATCTGAAGCTAATTTCCCTTTGCTATTACAAACAGTCATACAGTATTTATTTTACTGTTGTACTGAAAGTGCTCTGTTAACACTTTAGTACCACGGGGACATAGGAATGGTGATGTCTAGAGAGTCCTCTTTCTAAACACTCTTCTGAGTCGTCTTATTTTTTTGGAGAATGGCAAGCAGTGTAAGATGATCAGAAAGTCCATTAAGTCCATTCAGGAGGTGGTATGTGGGGGAGGGGAAGGTTAAGTGATTTTATATGTGCTGTTTTGTTCTCAGGCAAAGTGAGAGGCCTCCATGGGTATATTTGGTTCCTGCTAAGTCCTAACCTTAGTTTGCTTTACTGCTTGACTTGATAACATGGACAGGGAGGTGGGGGAGATGAGTGAGAGCACAGTGTTTTTAAGAAGTAAACCATTGCTTATTGAGGATGAAGCCAAACCAAACAAATCTTTGGGTTTATATCTGTAACTGAAAATAGCTTAATTTACTCTTTTACTCTGCCAGTGCCTGACACAGCACATTTTATTGCTTTAAACACAGTGAGCACTTAGTAAAGATGGAAGTGTGTAACCTTTATTCTTCAGACTTCTGTCCTTTCTCTCTCCTTACTAACTTAAGGGAGAACCTTTCAGATTGAGCCATGCTGTCTTGCTGTATTTCTTGAGACACATTTGGCTAGAGGGTTTCCTTGCATTATTTCTTTTGGGAGGCAAAGAGCTGTTTGTTTTGTCTTATGTTACTGTATTTGCTAGATAATGGATCTGTGTTCTCTATAGCCTCTGATACTCACATTTTGCCATAGATTTCATGCTAAAATGCAGATGAAATGTTGTGCTCTTTGTCTTAAATCCTGTTTGGTTGGAGTGTTCCTAAGCAGTGTTAAATGCTTACTGGGCACATCTACACAAGACGTTTACTGTGCAGTAAACTAATTAGCAGTGCAGTAAATGTCTCAGTGTCTACATATGCACCCCTATTAGGCTGGGCTAAATTAATTTATGCTGCAGCAGGATAGTACATGTGTTCCCAAGTACTATCTTGCTGTGGAGTAAAAAACTCTGTAGCGGCACATGTGTAGACACTGACTCAGCTGGCTGGGGCATGAAGGTGCTTCAGTGCAAGGGCTGCTTGCTGACTAGCCCCACACTGAAACACTCTCATGCCCGGGGGGGGGGGGGGGCACGAATTGCAGCGACTGCCCCGGCTCCCACACTCTGGGGGGCCCTGCGGGGCCAGGCAGAGTGGTCACGGCGACTTCATGCTGCCACTGGGTTCATGTACAGCTGCTTAGCACTGCACCTCTGCCACCGACTTTGCCACTGAATCCAGTGCATCCAGCTGCTCCGCACCCCCCCACTACTGAATCCACCACTGGCTTCCTTGCATCTGGGTGTGAAGCCCTGCACAGGCTGATTTGCCCCAGGCCCCTCATCCTGCTCAGGTTGTCTCTGCTTATAGCCTAGCCAGGCTCTCTGCAGCATGCTGAGCCAGGGGGAAGCAGCCCCAGGGTTGGCAAGCTAACCTCTAGGGCCCCTGCCAGATGGGATTGCAGCTGGGCTGGAGCAGCCCTAAGTGCACATGCAAATGGCAATAAACTCCAGAGTTTATTGCTTTGTAATAATAGCACATGTAGATGCACCCACTGTGTTTCATCCAGTAAGGAGACAGCTGCGTCTCGGCAGCAAAGCAATGGGTCTCTGAGTATGAAGTCATTAGATTCTTTAGGCATAAAGGGTATTTCATCATACATTTGTTTCTATGCTACTTAGTATGAGACAATGACACTATCTTTGGTTTTCACTGGAAAAAACTTGAAAAGAGAGTCAACGCTGAACATCTATTTTAAACAGATTGACAAAGCATACTGATGGCCACTGTTTCACTTTTTGTCTTGGTTCAGCAAAGATCTATCTGTATGTTGAGTTTTGAACACTGAGTACTCTGGATGAAATCCTTGCTACACAGACATCAGCAGGAGTTTTGCTATTGACCCTAGTGGAAAAAGGATTTCACGCTGATGGTTCATTACTGGATTCTGCTTTTGCAAAGCTCTGACCCAGAAGAGAAAAGGTACTTGAATATATTAATCCTTTAATTTCTAGCTTTCAGTATAATAGGAGTAAGCTAAAATTGCTTTGTTGCCTTCTTAAGGTTGTTTGGTGACCCA
Source organism: Caiman crocodilus (assembly GCA_030014935.1). NCBI lineage: Eukaryota > Metazoa > Chordata > Crocodylia > Alligatoridae > Caiman > Caiman crocodilus. The sequence goes on along the minus strand of JAGPOW010000261.1, from coordinate 107,058,578 downwards.
TGTGGAAGGGGTAATTTAAGTCCATTTCCCAATGGACAAAAGTCCACACTACACAAAGTGCCACCCAAAGAGCAATAATCAGAAACTGGTTGGTATTCTCATCAGTCCAACCAAGGATTGTAGCAGATATAGTGACCTATCACATTATTAAGATCCACTAATATTTTTACTGCATTTTGAAAATATAAATAATATTTTAAGAGTTAAATGCTACTACCTGTTTCATCCACCTCTAGATCAAGGATCATATTTGCTCATGAAATATTTTCCCACAAGCAACACTGGGTAGGGTCAGGCCAGGCTGGAGCTGCTGATACTGCTGACTGCCTTAAAGATAGAGCAGAGCAGAGCAGCAGAAGGTAAGTGATGGTGGGAGAAGTGAAGGTGGGGCAGGCATGGCTATGGAGAGGGGTGGTGGGGAGATGCACAGCAGGGGCCAGACATAGGCAGAAGGTGGCTGGGGGCTGGTATCAGGCAGCAGGAGAGAAGCAGGGTATAGGGGGCAGGCAACAGGGAGGAGCAGGAGGTGGGGGGCAGGCACAGACATGGTATGGCAAAAGGTGAGGGGGACAGGCAGCAGATGTGAGGTACAGATATGGGGATAAGTAACTGGGGAGGCATGTGGCAAGGGGGCAGGAGGCAGGCATCAAGGGGGCAATGTGGTGGGAGCAAGTGACAAGGAGACCAAGCACTGGGGGGAAAGTGCCGGGACGGGGAACAGGCACAGGTGGCAGGATGGGATGGGAGGACAGGCAGAAAGGGAAGGGGCAAAGGTCTGGCCCCTTGTACCCTGCTGCCAATTTCCCTGCCACAGTAGTAAGAGGACAAACTGAATGTGATCTTCCACTAATTTGATTCAATACGTGGCAAATTTTAACAAAATGTTAATTTGCCATGTATAGAATCTAATCACTGGGGGTCTTCTTGGATTTGAGTAAATACAGTATGTTGGAAGGTTAGTGGAGGCTTACATTACTGGTAAGGCATGCTCTACGTGTTCTGTCTCCAGGCCTGTCAATCTGGCATTTTTCATGAACACTAAATTCACACAATACAAGTGAAAAAGGTTTTGACAAGAGAGTGATCCTTCCACATGAAGGCCATTGTCTTGGTCTGAGAAAACCTAATTAAAGGCAAAGCATGTAAATCTTTAGATGTGAAAGGAAAATAAGTAAAAGCAGGTCTAAAAGCATGACCAGTAATGGTCTTCATGGATACCAGTCAGTGACAAGTCCCTTGTAAACCTCAAAAATTGCTGGCATCACTCACAATTTGAAGTGCTTGAAAATTATAGCCCTCTAAAGACCAAGGTTGGTTTATTTCCCCACAAGGTCTAATTTCAATTCTTGCTCCTTGATCACATTCAGAAAAGGCCTTTGACTCTAGAGATACTAGCAAAATCTGGTAGGTTGATCTGAACTTTGGTTTCTCATCATTACCTAAAAGATTATTAACAAATGATGCATCAGGCTTTTGATTGAAATACGCAAAGTTAAAAATAAAATGGAACAAGAAGGAGAAAAGAATAAACTATAAAAGTAACAAAGAAGGAAAACCACCACATAGACTTAGCCAACAGCACTGCCAAAAACCTGATCACTTCAACGTTTTGAGCCATGCTTCCAGTGAACTCTAGCCTATTCCAGAAATAGTCCAATGAAGTCAGTGAGAACTCTAGTAAAGTAAGATACTCCTTAAGATAATTAAAGATAGCACAGTTCAGTCCTTTGTATTTCATATCCCTTTCTGACAACATGTATTTTCTTGTCCGCTTAGTTTATAAGATCTTTGAAGAAAAGCCATGTATTTCTATGTGCTGGTGCAGCCCCTGGCACATGAAGGTACCAATTCTTCGCTATACAACGTAATCTATAACAGCAGCTGGAAACCTTTGGAGTACCTCAGCTCAGATCTATGGCAGGCCAGTATTTTGACCCAACTGCTGCTACTTCTTCCCATGCTCTAGCTCTTCATTACTCAGCTCTGGCATGGATGCAGATGAAACCCACACTCTCCCTGCCAGAATGCTGCCAAAGTCTACCAGCAAAGCCCCATAGCTCTGTTGGCCATATGTGACCCATGGGCTATATGTTGCCAGTCCCTGATCTGTAATACATATGTGAAATGACAGCTTTTAAACAAATAATTTTGATACCCTTCCCCACATAAAATGATTTGCATTTTTCTTCCAGAAAGCATAAGAAAAATGTTTGATCAAGTCTACTTTAAAGATCAGGAATGAAACTTAGCTGGTAATGAACAAAGGACACTGAAGTGAAGTGTTGTGGGTCTGTAGTTTTCTTGCAGGCTTTTCATTCTAAACATGATGGTTAGCGTAAGTTAATGCTGACTGGAGTGTTCATGTAGCACATCACGGACCACCACCAGTACTCCAACCCCACCAGACAAACCACCGCCAGACCAGTCCCAGAGGGGACTGCCTGAACCCCTCCTCTGCACCAGATGGTGCACCAGATGGACTTCACTTGGAGAGGATTCTTCAGCAATGGACGACCCCACTCCATCTGAAGAGAAACCCTACAATGAGACTATATGGTCTGAAACACTTTCTTCGAGCCACTTCCTCCACCATTGCAGATCATTGTATGGGTTTGTGTGTATCTATCTTCTTTCTCTCTCAGTATCATGAACCCTCTCCCTTCCCTTCCCTCTCCTCCCACCCCCAGGCTTAGTTGATTAACATTGTATCTCCTGTAACCTAGTTGTGTTCGCCTCGTCACCCCCATCCCTCTAATGTTAGTCCCTCGCTCAGGCGATATGATTCCCTACCAGCTTTGCCATCTTCTTTGGATTTACAATCCTAAACATTTAATAATAAAAGTCATTCTCTCCCAGTCAAAGATCTAAGGGATGATGATGAATATCGGAAAATAAATTTAATGCTTAGTGATATAACACATGAGGCTTGGAGCATTTCAACTCATTTGATAATTGGATAGAGGGCCTTATCTGTATAATAATGGGCCTAACCAGAAAGTGAGACCTGAAAATCTACAAACTTGGAGAATTCTGTTATATTTTAAACTCAAATGCCTCGCTACATAAGAAGGACTTAAGTTAGGATTTCTCATTCTGTAGACAAAGGTTTTGCTAAGGGACAATCTGAATCAATAAATTTATTCTCCTGGCAACACCAGTACACTATGGTGATGTAATGACTTCTAGAGATACCGATCCATTGATATGTAAATATTACTTTTGTGGCACAGTCCTTGATGTTGATTAGATATTACAGGAATACCAAAATTGTCTCACTTTAAACCATTGATATCCCTTTCTAGGAAGGATGTAAATTAAATCCATTTGTTGGAGCCCAGGTGAGCTGCAGTACCATCCTCATCTTCCTCAGTTATACCTGTCTCAGGTTGGATATTTTTGAGTTGTTCATCTAGTTGTGTACCAGCTACATATTATTTTCAAAATCCTGTCAAATCTGAGTTTCTCTTGGTGCATCTACATGACATGCTATGTTGCCATAGCAACAAGCTATGACAATGTAGCTCATCATCTGGCAATGTAGCATCAGCAGGCACTAATCGTGATGCTGCCGCTACTGCGCTGTAGCAATGAGTTACTGCCCAGCAGCTCATTGCTACTGCTTAGTAGGGTCGAAAACAACCCACACACCACTGGCACAGCACAGTCCTGGTGGGTACTGTGCACTGTGCAGTCATTTAGTACTTGCTGCGCAGGACCAACTGCGTGTAGACGCACCCTTTGAGAATTCGAAAAACTGGATTTCTCCAGATCTTGTTGTATATTTTTAGAAGCACAGGGAGAAAAGAAAAACACTGTAATTCCATTTTTAGTATTCAAACTAGATCAAACTAGATTGTCTGGGAAAAAATGTCAGCTCCAGGCTTTAAGTGATAAAAAAAATTTGTTTCATAAACATGCAGCTATTTTGTCCAAGCAAGCATGCTGCTTCAGAATGTTAAAAATGTATTGAACCACTGAGACAATTCTGCAATAATTCAGAGGCAGATTTTATTCCTCACTCTTCTCTTACAGGAGTTTTAGAACCATATAATCACTTTTATTTGTATTGCTCAAATATTTGTTTTGGAGCCTGGAGAGGGGAAATTATTATTATGCATTATGCAAATGATACCTTTAAAAAATCCACAAACAACAACACTACAATAACCCTTCAGCAACACCTAGCACCTCATCCTTTCTTAGCTGTTGACAAACAACAGGAATTAACATAATCAAGATAATTAACTACAGCTCCAGGTAGTAGTCGCATTCAGTTGACTCTGGTTTGGAAGCTGCTTTTTCCTTTCACTTCCTTACAACTTGAAAGTGCCAAGATTTAACACCTACAAAGTGTGTAGGTTTGAATTTAGATGGGATGGGAGACAGACTGCTTTTTTATTATTAAAACATTAGATGAATAATTATTATAATAGTGAAGTGGCTTCACCCTTCTGTTAGAATATTTCCTTTTCCAATTTGCCTGTATGCTTGTAACTGCTTTTTTATTCTTCTTCTTCCATATGGCAAATTACTGTCATTGAAAATCTTGTACTATAAGTGAGAACATTTTTGGAATAGATTGTGCTGGTGGCCCCTAAGACAGGGTAATTATCTGTGTTGCCGAGGAAAGAAGAATATTATTTCTGGAGACACAGCAGGCATTTTATTAAACAATTGTACCAGCTGGAAACAAATTATTGCCTTTATTTTAAACTACCATTTAGAAGTCTAATGCTTTCATTTTAATGGGAAACAAATATTTGGGAAGATTAGGTCTCCTGTGTTGTTATGGTTCTTACTGGGGGTAACTGAGACCACGTAATTACCCATGGTGTACTTATTTGCTGCTGTTTTTTACACCAAGGCCTGTCATTACCTATAAGATAGAAGTTGATCCTACTATTATTTCCACTTCTGTCAGATACTACCGACTAACTGTAAAGTCAGGGAAACACATATATACCAAGCAGCTCATGTTTCTAATAGGTAGTTTTGTCAAATGTGGTATAAAGAGTATTGTCACCAAAACATTGTTGCATCACTTTGAACCCAGCTGGTTTTGTCTAGGAACAGAAGGGGGTTGGAGACGCGACCAGCAATTACGTATTCATCCCTGATGGCATTCCACTCAAGTCACTTACATGTAGAGAATGAATTCAGCCCACTCAATTCCCATATGTGCTCAAAAGTTAAAACCAAAATGCCTAGGACTAAAGAAGTGGGGAGGTACTAACTATTGCCATTAAAGAAGGCAGGCTCCACATCTCTTCATGCCTCTTCTGGCATGTATATCCCCACAGAGAGCATGAACTCTTAGGAACATGCAATATTTTCACACTGAATGGAAATGGGAATGACTGTTCTCAAGCTGTCTGGTCATAGCATTATGGGAGAGAGTGTGAGGGTAGATGGTCCTGGGCAGAGTGTTCTTCTTTCTCTGCCTGGCCACACGGGAAGCAGATCTCAGTTCTCCACAACCCAGCCCATGGTGGAGGCAAAGAAGAAGAAAAATGTTGTGGAGGGAATTTCAGAAAAGGGAGAAATACATAGAAGGAATATGAAGTGAAGGATTAAGAGTGAGAGATAAAAAGTGAGGCGAGTGTGTAAGGGATAGAGAGAGAGAGGAGCAAAAGAGCTTGTAAAAGAGAGAAAGCAGTGAGGGAAGGCATAATAGAAGTAAGGCGATATTAAGTAAATACAAGAGAGAGGAAGAAGAGGGGAGAGAGAAAGATCAGGGAAAAGAATGGTGTGCTGGTGAAAGAAAGAATGAACAAAAAAGAAAAGAGGAAAGGGAAAAAAAAGGAAAAATGGGAAAAGAGATGGAAAGCAGCAAAAAAAACCCTTACCTCTGTTTTACAGAGCATAGCATTTAATTTCATTTTACTTTTTGTTTTTACCATTAACTATCTGATCACTGATGGCTTGATGGTTGGATATAGAGGTTTAGCAGTCTGAGTGCTGGTACACCTAGAAAAAGGGTGATGGACAATATAACTGTGTATTGGGACTGTACCAGCAAATGTCTTGGTGTATACTGTGAAGAAAGAGGTTCCCTGGGAAAGTTGCAGAATCCAAGTTAGATTGTGTGCTTATAGATGGACAAGCAGGAAAAAAATTGGAGGAATTGGTAAACTGGTTTGAGGTTTCTACCTGTATCTGTTCTTGTGCTCCGTGTGTTTTCTCAAAATTGACTGGTGCTTAAAAAAGGGAAAAAGAGTTCTAGGTCTCTGGTACAGTGGCCCAATGTAAAGATTGAGAATGGGGTAAAAAACAGGCAGGGTATAATGATCTGGGTTTTTTTAGCACCACTACCTCAAGCTTAAATTCATCTATTATGGTTAAAAGGATCTAAAATCTTGGTCCTCTTTTGAATAAAAAATGTATGGAAAACTGCTAAGTTCTACAACAACGTCAACCTAGAGCCAGGAAAGACTCAACTGATCAAGCTGATTAAGGCAAGTTTTACTGAGGTTACATTTAAAAAAAAAATTGAATCCAATCTCCATTCCCCAAACATCAAATCAAATCTCACCCTCAGTATATTCACAATATTAGGGATGCCTGCCACTCTAAGAGGTCAAGCAGCATGCAAAGCTGTGAGAAAGTGTGGATCAGGACTGATTGGGGGTTAGCTGACCCAAGGAGCCACCAGAGAAGGCTCCAGAGGGAGTCATCAGACTCAGAAGGATGGCTGGGCTTAGAGCAGGTATAAGCCCAGGCCCTGGGAGAAGCCCAGCAGCAAGGTCTAGATCTTGCTGACAGAATAGCACATTAGCAAGAAGACAGCAACTCTGGAGTACCACCACAGAGAAAATATCTGAAGCACTATGGAGGTTTCAGTAGGGACTAAGGAACTGGAAAAGGTTCCTAGGGACCCAGACTGGGATCCAGGTGAGCCCAGAGCAAAGGGGTTTAAACCATAAGACCTCTGGTGATGCCTTGGGGGAGCCCAGATAGAGAGGCTCAGTGCAGAAGACCTGTTGTAGGATCCAGGTGAAGCTCAGTGAGAGAAGCGTAGGGCTTAAGACTACTTGTGGGTTCCAAGTTAGCCCAGAGATAGGGGCTGAGAGCATAAGAGACCTGCTGAGGAGCCTGAGAAAGTAGATCAGTGAGTGAGTGTGGGGCTGGAAGAGTGCAGCAGCCCAGCGAGATCACATAAAGAGACCAAGGGGTCTGGCAGCCCAGAGAGGGGTCAAGAGTGAGACCAAGGGGTCTAGCAGTCTAGAGAAGGGCTGATTGAGGGGCTGAGAGGTCCAAGAACCCAGGAAGGGTCCAAATGAGGGACCAAGGGACCTGGCAGCCTGGAAGGGAAGTGAGTGAAGGTGTGAGGGACTGGAGACTCAAGCAAGCTAAGGGTCTGAGGGCCTCGAGGCAGGCTGTGTGAATATAAATGTGTGACAATGAGAACATCCACAATGAAGCCATCTGTGAGGCATGGCGTATGGTGTAGGGGTGATATGGAGCCATGCAATTAACCCATAAGGCACAGGACTATAGCCACTAGGTGGTCATTACAACAAGACCAGGTCTGGGAAGCCTCATTTTTAAAGCATAAAAGACATCAACATGTGATGGGTGAGTGAAGAGGAGACTATCTGCAGAGCTAAAAGGGATGTTTGGGGGAGCCATCAGGGACTTATGGCCACCCCAAGGATACCACCCTGCTCTATAGTTTCTGTAGTTTTCATTCAGTATAGCAGCACACACACAAAATCTATTTAGCAGAACAATTTAAGTTTATAAAGTCAAGCATTCAAAAAATTAGGAAATGACTGTTTTAAGGATGCCTATCTAACTTTTGCAAAGCATTATGATTCAGTCTTGAATTACATGATGACATTTTTATTTGCCATAGGATCTCTGCCTCATTCAATGCAAAGAATGGACGCTGCTCAAAGAGTGAGCAGCTATTTGATTTTTTCAATGTGTCCTTAGGCCTTGTATACTGCATGCAATTCAAATCTTTTTCTAAAGAGAGGATTATTACGTTCCTAATGGGTTAAAAAAAAAGCCTAAGAAGACATCCTACAGAGAAAGCTTTAACCTAAATGATTAAAGAACAACAAAGTTAAACAAAAAAAGGTTTTAGGCTAGGAAATGTCTGGTAAACTTCATAAGTGATGTTACCATTCCTACCTGTCTTTGACACCAGAATATTGTGTCACATGACTGTAGACTGCAAACAATCTCCTTCACTCTTCAACATTTTCTTGACTATCATCAATTAAAGAGAACCAATGGCCTTGATTTCCCCAAATTAAGTAGCTCACACCTGGTGTAGCTGCCTGATAGAATAAATTATTAGCTTTTTTCCCCCCAAAATACTAGATTAACTACAAGATTGTTTTTCCTCTTTCACAGAGTTGCCCTTGAAGAACCCAAATTTGAAGCTGTAGCTCAGTGAAACTATGAGAAACTATTAGTTTCTTCATTGCACATGTCTCTCCTAAATTAAATGTGCCATATGTATCACTGCATTATCCTAGCTTGTCTGATAAGTTTGGGATGTGCTCTGTTTTTTAGAGCAAGGCAGTTCCACAAAGGTTGCCACAATGCAGCCACTCACCTCAGATTGTTAGAAGCAATTTAACAGTCAGGTCTAATTGTGCAATAAAAACTCAATGAAGGAAATGTTGATGAGTTTAATAGATTACAAGTATTGGATTCCCCAGTGAAACTATGAATAGTACAAAGTTGAGCACAGAGTCTGAAAGCTTGAAGAGAACAAATATGATTGCCCCCATTAAGCTGCCTCCCACTCTGGACTCTGAGCATAGGATGCATTACTGTATTGTTTGACAAGAAGCCTTTTTTTCCTCCCTTTTGCTCTGGTCTGGATCTGAGGCCTGAACTGAAAGTCCTCTGTGTGAATTTTCTACACTGCCCCAACTGGTTCATTATAGTTATCACAATGCTGAATAAGAGAGCTAAAAAAAAATCCCTTTGTGGTGTACGTACAGTGAATTACCTGAAGGTCATGCAAAGTACAATGGGCTTATGGGGTTGTGTGTGTTGAGCTGGTTCATTTCATTAATCAAAACTCCTACTGTATTCACGAAGAATAATAGATAGTACCAGAACTATGACACTTGGAAATCCAAGCCTTTCTGTTTAATTACATCTGAGGTTTAAAGCCAGAAAGTAAGCCTTCATTTCTTCAGTGGCTAAGATGTCTTTTCTTAAACAAACTTTTTCTAGTATTCTACAGGGCAAATATATATTTTAGCCATGAAACAAATCCTATATCTCTCAAAATCTCATGACTTTGATCTGATGGGGTAGAATGTCAAACCAGGGAATGGAGCAACAAAGGGCTCCCCTCTGGTGAGTTCCTTATGGGAACTGATGGAGAATGTTTCCAAGAATATTTTCAGCACATTATCATCACCTTTTCTAAAAAAAAAAGCCAAAACAATTTGGGGAAAAAAAATATTTAAAATGTGGGGAGGAGGCAGGAAAGTTGAAGGCAACTTAAAAAGGAACTGCAGAGATAAGGTCTATACTTACAAGGAAGTAGGAAAGAGAAATCATTACAATTCTCCCCTGCCACAATATTTACAAAACTTCAGTTGTGGCTAGGCAGTTGGCATGCCATGACTGCTGCTTATTGTGCAGACTAATATCATTTAATAGCTTTTTTTTTACTTTTTCCACTGATTGTCTTTTGTTGGATGGGTGGACTTCAAGCTTTGGGGGGTACATCCTGTCTGTGAGTGATGGCTGTCCAGTCACTAGCACAATGGAGCTTCAGCCTCAGTTGGGCCTTCATAACCCTACAGCAATATATGACAAAACATTATCGGGAGTATTTTCCTGCCACTCTTTCTTTATGTTGAATAATATCTTACCTTCAAAATCAGGCCCATGCTCAACTTGAAGAGCCTTTCTCATTTTTGTTTCCTCCACAGGGCTAAGATCTTCCTAAACGATCCTTTTTTCCGTAACCATCAAACACAATGATCACCCCCCAAATTTTCTCCTTGAGGCTTCAGTTGTTTTAAAGGTCTTTTTAAGTCCATATCATAGCTTCCACCCCCCACAATGGGGCTCTTGGTTCAGAAACGATACCTTTTATTAGACTAACTTGGAAATTGCAAAAAAAAAATCTCTTTTTCTGCAAGCTATCAGGCTCAAATGCCCTTCATCAGGATCTGGGAAAATTAAGGATGGTAAAAAGTCTCCATGGTGGGAAATAAACTTCATTTCTGCATAGAGGGAGCTGGAGATGGAAAATCTGTCCCTCTGGGTCCATGAGAGTCTCTGACTTGTTCTGAGTAGCAATTTGTTGTGTAGATCAGGTAGGATTCCTTCCCTGGAGGTGTCAGATGGCAGGCAAGGAGGTTTAAAAATCTTTCTTATTTTTCTGCAGTGAAGTTTAAAATCCCAAGTCAGCTAAAATTCAGCATCTTCCATGTTTCAGGGTTTGTAGCCGTGTTGTTCTGAGACAAAAATAATGCAAAAATCTAGAACTCTTTGTTCAGAAATTATACCTTTTATTAAACCAACTGGTAAGCCTGTGCAAAGTGGCTAGTATTTGCTTTGGATTTGGAATCGGCTTATTTGGGGGACAATGATTCATTTTGGTGATTCAGATTACTGTCCTGAATCGATTCGGCCAAATCTGATTTGGAAATTTGACTGCTGCCAAATCTCTGAATCACTCAGGCCCATCTCCCACCCATTCTCCCAGCCCAGCAATGGCCCAGCTCTCAGCTCTTTGAAGAAAAAACCCCAAAACCCCACACTCACCAGTTCCTGTCTAAGAGGGGGTGATCCCTGCTGCCCTCTGCTGCCCCCTGCTGCCCCATACCATGTGGGGGGCTCTGCATGAGCCCCCCAAAGCCCCAAGGCTGCTGCAAGAGCTGATGAGTCCCAGGATTTTTTTTGTTTTGTTTTTTTCTTAAAGGGCTGGAGCTGGGGTGGGCAGAGCAGCTCGGGGAGAGGGCTGGGAGAGGAGGCACGGGAGGGCTCATGCAGATCCCCCCCATGCAGCATGGGGCAGTAGAGATTGCCCCTCCCCGCCATCCAACAGCACCTGTTGAGTGGGGCTCCTTTTTAAAGCACCAGGATTTGGGGTGGGCAGGGCAGCCACAGGGATGCTGGGGGAGCAGGCAGGGGTCAGGGTGGGTCTGGGGGAGCAGACAGAGGATGGGGGCTGGCAGGGGTCCCCCTATGGTCCCCTTCCCCCTCCTCCAGCCACCCCTTCTCTGCCCCCTACTTACCTGCTCTGAGTCCAGCTCCAGCTCCCTGCTGCAGCCACCAGGGACTGCCCAAATTGCCAAAGCTCTCCGAATCTTTTCTTTGAATCGATTTGGACCTTTTTAGTGGTCACCTGATTCGATCTGGATTTGGAGCTTTGGCCAGTGAATTGGACTGAATCTCCTCCGCATCAAATCAGCACCTGAAGCCCTAGGAAATTGCAAATAAGATCTCTTTTTCTGTAAGCTTTTGGACTCAACGCTAAACATGGTAAAAAGTCCCCATAGGTAGGAAATAAACTTTGTTTTTGCACAGAGGAAGCTGGAGCTGGAAAATCTGTCCCTCTGGGTCCTTGTTTTTCCTGCTACATACATGCATTTTTGTAGCACTGTAGATACATTTACTGAAAATGTCACCCTCTCTTCCTTCATTTGCTCTGCCAGGTCAAGATGCCACCGCCAATGTCACTGTAGCTTTGGCATCTTTCCAGTAGCAGTTGCCTATTCACTTCAGGATTTAGGCTTACCATCTCTATGTTGATGACCTTTATAGTAATTGATTTCTGTAGCTAAAATGCATTCAGATGACTGAAACACTTCTTTTTCTCCCTATCAGTTAAAAATGCTGGGTCCTACTTTCAGCTTATTTTTTCATGATGGCTCATTACAGAGAGAATCCTTTGAAAAGAATAAAGAACAGAGGAAAAAAAATAATTAATATTTGTTTAATAATAATAATCCCTAATTGGTTTAGCACTTTTAATTGGTAGATGTCATAATGCTTCATAAAGAAGGTAAGCATTGTTATCCCTATTGTTCCCATTACATCCTCAGTATATCATAGGAAACTGAGATACATTAAGGGAAGAGATTTGCTTGGGATCACCCAGTAGGTAGGGACAGGAATAAAAAGAGTTTAATAAGGTTTTTCTGAGCCTTCTGGGATTTTTCCAACCATCTTCACATTAAATAGATGGGGTCCTTATAGTGGCCTATTCAACTTGAACAGCTGAACAAACTTGCATGAAAGAAATATTCATTTCCTTAAAGGGGTGTTGCATGTATTTCTAGTCATATTTTCATGAAACCCTGAAGGGTTCTGAGGTATCTGGGTTGCAGCTGTATTGGTCTACAGGAAAAGGCAATGAGGTCTCATGAAGGTTTCTGTTGGTTTTGACATCTTGTAGTTCTGTGTTACCAGCTTTTAATATTTCCATTCCTATGTTCTAAACCAGTGGTTGTCAAACTTGAGTATGCAGTGGAGCTTCTGATTGCTCAGTACACAATAAGCAACATTATTTCCAGGTGCTCCTCTTCCTAAGGAATGAACATGCAGACACACATCAAATGTAAGGGGTCTGGGCAGAAATGTTTTTCAGGTGAAGGAATGCATGGCCAAAAAAAGCTTTGAAAACCATTTTTCTAAGGTCTGTTATTACTCATTTTTCTAGTAACTAGTTAGAGACTTCTTTTCACAGATTCATAGATTCATAGATGTCAGGGTCAGAAGGGACCTCAATAGATCATCAAGTCCGACCCCCTGCATAGGCAGAAAAGAGTGCTGGGTCTAGATGACCCCAGCTGGATGCATATCTAACCTCCTCTTGAAGACCCCCAGGGTAGGGGAGAGCACCATCTCCCTTGGGAGCCCGTTCCAGACCTTGGCCACTCTAACTGTGAAGTTCTTCCTAATGTCCAGTCTAAATCTGCTCTCTGCTAGCTTGTGGCCA
>JAGPOW010000261.1:107031374-107045550 GCA_030014935.1 Caiman crocodilus | reverse complement strand
TCCAGGTTCTCTAGTCTCTCCTCATAGGGCTTGGCCTGCAAGCCCTTAACCATATGAGTGGCCCTTCTCTGGACCCTCTCCAGGTTATCTGCATCCCTCCTGAAGCGCGGTGCCCAGAATTACACACAGTACTCCAACTGTGGTCTTACCAGCGCCCGATAGAGGGGAAGTATCACCTCTTTGTATCTATTCGTCATGCATCTGCTAATGCACGATAAAGTGCCATTGGCTTTTCTGATGGCTTCGTCACACTGCCGACTCATGTTCATCTTGGAGTTTGTCCTGCTGGGCTCTCGCAAATGTGAACCTTGATAATTTTTTCAAAGACTTTGCCTAGGATGGAGGTAAGATTGACTGGACTGTAGTTGCCTGGGTCCTCCTTCCTCTCCTTCTTGAAAATGGGGACCACATTGGCCCTTTTCCAGTCCTCTGGGACTTGGCCCATGTGCCATGAGCGTTCAAATATTCCCGCCAGTGACTGTGCAATGACATCGGCCAGTGCACCCTTGGATGGAGCTCATCCGGGCCTGCTGACTTAAAGGCATCCAGTTCCTCCAAGTGACTCTGCACCAACTCAGGGTCTATGCACGGCAGTCTGGTGCCCTGCTGCTGCCTCTCTACCATCCCAGTGAGAGCCTTGCTGTCTGCGTCTCCCAGCAGGTGTCTGGGTAGTTTAGGGCCCCCATGACTACCGCCTCCTTAGCTTTTATGGTCTCCGAGAGCTGCCTCAGGAGCCCCAAATATAGCTCTTCCCCTCGGTATGGGGGTCTGTAGCAGATCCCTACCACCAAATCCCTTTCTCCTTGACCCCCATGTAACCTAACCCACAGTCCTTCTACTTTCTCATCCTTCGATTCCATCTTGATGAGGGTTGATATATATTGCTCATTGACATAGAGCGCAACCCCTCCCCCTTTCTTCCCCACCCTGTCCTTTCTGTACAGCCTATAACCCTCAATATGTACCGCCCAGTCGTGGGATGAATCCCACCAGGTTTCTGTTAGACCTACTAAGTCATAGGTGTTTTCTGCAAACAGGAGTGCTAGTTCATCCTGCTTGTTCCCCATGCTCCTAGCATTAGTATATAGGCACTTGAGCCCTGTGACTGGTGCCTTTCCTGCCCCCCAGCTCCAAATCCCAAGGGGCCCCTTATTGCTTACCTGCTTATTGCTTACCTGTGCTGTAGTGCTGGCCACCCCATGGCTTGCAGGCCGCTGGCCCCATGGCTTGCTGGCCACCCCATGGCTTCTTGTTCCATTAGGTCTGCAAAATTCTGTAGCAATACAAGTTCACTAAGTCACTGTAAGTAACATTGAGTGAAACAAATGCCAAGTACAGACATTACACATAAACTGGTATAAGTGATAGGAAATCAATCTACACTACACCCGTAACCAATCCAAAGCTCAGTGCACATAGATGATGGAACCCGGTCTAAGATAGACCTGAATCACTGTGGTCTCAGACTTACTTGATTTCGGTACCAGATCCCCTGTTGACTCCAATTAGATTGCTGCCCCCTAGCATCTCAGGTTGTTCTATGGTCCCCTTCTAGCCTCCTCTCTCTAGAAGCTGTGCTAGCAGCTGGCCCATGCTGACATTTTTACACTGTTTAGTATTTTTCTTTCTTTGCCCCAGGGGGGTGAGGTGCTCTGCAGAAGGACGGATTGGGCCTCTCGGAGCTCCAGCAAATGGCAGGCAGTGGCAGCAAGCACTATGTGCCAGGGAAGGGGTTCCACAGAAGGAAGGATCGGGCCCCCCAGAGTTCTAGCTAACAGCAGACACCTAGCGCAGTTGCAGGAATTGCTGGGCACCTCTTTCTACTGTTTGTCATTTAACAGAGCTCCAAGAGGCTCGATCCTTCCTTCTGCAGAGTGCCCCCCACCCCCCCCTCCGGGTCCTTGTATAAAGAAAGAAAAGTATTGAGCTACAGATGCTCCTTTCCCCCCTGCCCCACCTGTGGCTAACAGCTGGCTGGAGGTAGCAGGTAGGGCCAGACAGAGCCAGTGAAAAGAGTGAAAGAGCCAGTGCCACATTCAGGACAGGAGTTGGGAGGGTGCTCACTTGTGCCAGGCAGCCCATCGGGGGCGGCTCAGCTGCTCAGCTCTGCTCAGCATTCCCCGGCAGTCTGGGAAGCCCACAGGGCATGGTGGGAGGTGTGCAAGAGCACCCCCAATATGCTGGCCTCAGCCAGTGCATGCAGCCTGCGTGGCCCCCCTATCAAATGGTGAATGTATGGTCTGTTCATTCCCATTCTAACCTATGACGCTTACAAAATCCTGCATAGGTTAGATCAATTCTGGCTTAAGTTTTTCAAACGTCTGTACTTAGCCAACATGAAAAATGCAATAATTTTGTTGTACTTGTAACCCTGTAGAAGCACGCAGATATAACAGTTACATTATAATGGCTTATATCATAATCCTTTGACATCTTTACTCTTATTATGCATAACCTTCACCCTAGGTAATTCTGAGATGTGTTTAGAGTCATTACATGAGGTAGGTAAAGAACAATTTCCACCCTTCTTAATGTAACTTGTATTTGAAATCTCAGTGGTGGTCATATGGAGGACTAGATAAAGTTTCATTGGTTTCATAGGGATTAATTCTCATTTCCATAAGGGCTGGTTTACAGTGCTCTACTGCAAAGTGCTTTCAAATGGGAGTAAATTATGTTTACTTCCACTTTAAGGCTCCTCTGGCTCACTAGGTGGTTTAAAGAGGCTTAAGCCTACAGCATTAACCACTTACAATGCCTGCAGGTAAGGTGCGCAGTAATTGAAATCATGCAAATCTCACTGGCTATTTGCCAAATCTGACATTTCCATTTTAAAAGCACCACATGAGCTGATTGAAGTGATTTGTGCAGCAGCAGCCTGCTCCTAGCTTTTTGCACCTTGCCTTGTTATCGAGAGCCTGCACTCAGCCTCGGCTCAGCTGTTTGCACTCCTTTCCTCCTGCACCTTGCCTCTGACAGCAGAATTGAAATTGTCAGGACCTAGTCACCTCTGAATCTGTTAGTAGCATAACGCTGACCATGATTATGATGAATTAGAGGTATTAGCTATCTACCCATTTATTGACATTTTTTCTGATTGCCAAATAAGCCCGCAAACAAGCGTACAGCAGAGACTGTAAATTAATTCAAAATCCCTTGTCAATTTGTGAGATCACAATGTAGGATGGAAAAGGTTATCCCTGAATCCAGATCTTAATTTGGAGCAATGGGTTGAGTTTTTTTTCCTTTTTCTTTTTGTTTTCTTTTTTCTGTTTTCCTTTCTTTTTCTTTTCTTTGGAGCAAGGTAGGTTGGGAAGAATCAGATTCCTAATAGGGAAGTGGTATTGTGACAGTTTCTAGGGCTGTGAAATTATGGAAAATAATAGACACTCCAAGCCAGAATCTATCCCCCCGCTAGGCATCTATTTGGACACAGGCACATATATATGATTATATTCCACCCCATGGGCTGATCTAGGATTTTAAAAAGGGAGGTGCAGATGGTGTGACACATCATCAAATATAACAGCACATTTTTCTCCAGTTTAAAAGAAACTAGCAGCTTCACTAATAAGCTAGGGCTCTATAACTTTATTATTCAACTGAAAATTTAAGCAGAAAAAAAATCAGGAAACCCCGCCCTTTGTTGAACTGTGCATTCATTTGCTATATCGTATGTTATGTATAAAAACACAACAAAGTAGGCAAAAATATCAAAATATTGTTGTTGTTTCATCAGTCCTACATTATAGTTAAATGTTTGTCTTCTTCAGATTCATGAACCAAAATCTAGCCTTCTTGAGCATCTTGACAGTGCATCCAGTGCTTCACTGAAAGTTATTTCCAAATCTGAACTAATGTTCACCTGAGTTAACACTTCTACACCTGAGTTGATGTTCCTAGCTAGAGCTATAAAACAGTCTGTAGGGCTGTGAAATGGGAGCTTCATTTCTAGGAACAGCCAACAGACAGTAGTATTGCAGAGTAGTGGAGTAGTGAAACCAATGAAGACCATTAAAAAAGAAAGAGGGTCATTAAAACCCATGGAATGAAGAGTTTAGAAGGAATTGGGTAGATTATAATAAGCCATGAACTCAACTAACTCCCTCAGTACTGCCTGAATAGAAGTGCTGCTGCCACTGCCAGGCAGTTGCCTTTAAACTTTGCCTGGAGCAGGAATCAAAGAGGGGGTTGCAGCTGCACCACTGCACCCTCCCCTTCTGCCCCCCTCTGGGTCTGCCCCTGTTTCACACTGTTTAAGTCCCTGAAAATTCATATTATATCTACTTTTATAACACAGCACCATCTTACTTTTAAGATTGGGTCACCAAAGTGTAGCGTGGAAGAAGCATGCCTCTTATCTGCTCCACCCTGTCCTTTTACATTAACCTTTTCAGGGACTTGAGAAGTGAGAAAGAATTGTACTCAAGAACCTAAGTCCACTTACAGTCCTCATAGGTGAAATAGAGTCTGGCCTTGGATGTGAGTACATTTGGGGTGAAAGGTGATATTATTCCTTGTAGTATTTCCGTCATATGAAACACAGGGAGCTTGCTGAACATGGCATCTTTCTGCACGCTACGAGAGCTGGAAAGATGAAGTCTCTGTGTATATCTTGTTCTTTTATAAATATGCAGTACTGTCAAACAAAGCTATAACTTTTGTCTAAAGCAAATATGAGACTTGCTGTTCTAGACACGAGATGCACAGTATTCTAATTCTATTTCCAGGCTCATAGGCTCTTGTAAGTGCTGAACTTCCTGTCTGCAGAACTGGCTGTCAATCAAACTGCAACTCCATACGGACTCACATTTCCTGACCCTATTAATTATTGATATTCCTTCTTCATCCATTTATACAGGTAGGTGAAGCTTAAGGCCTTGTTTGATCAGAAATAATCCTAGCAGGTAGTATAAGAGCTGGCTAGATGCTGTGCAGGATTTTTGACACCATTTAAAAATAAAAACCCATCATAGGCCACCTCCTATCTCACTGTCAAAAGCCCCAGGGGTTATAGAATCATGGAGAACAATAGGCATTATGTATATGAGTAGTGGCTTTGAATACTGGTTTATTCAAATAGCATATCTTAAGGCTACCAGATGCCTGTTCTAGATTCAGCTTGGAAAGTCTGTAACCACTGTCATTGCACCAAATTCCCTGGGAAATTTTTGGCAGACAAATGTTTTGAAACCCTATTCATAAGGCACTGCAAAGCCAAAAAGGGAAAGCTTAGAATCAATTAGCATTCCCCTAGAGGATCCATAGCTTCTCACCATCCCTTTCCTTTTTTTTTTATCTTCCAGCAAATCTCCTATTAACTAAGGAGAGAGAAAAGGTTTATCTTAAAAGATTCCCCATCTCTTAAAAGGCTCCCTTCATTAGCAATTCCACTGCCCATCCCCAAGAGCTGACAATGTCTGCATGGAAATAACCCTCCAAGGTCTGAATGTAAGGGAGAATTTAGGACTCTAAGAAGGATTTAGTGCAGTCTATTTAGATACGCAGGGTGCATCCACATGAGTGCACATGTGTGTTTCCCTGGGGACAAACAGCAGTAGCACACTGTTGTGCTGCTGTCCCTGGGGAACACCTTTGCACATGCACTGTGGCATGTGGCAAGTTGCCCTGGGCTGGCGCCAGCAGCCTTACCTGTGATTCTGGAGGCCTCCGGGGACTGCAGCCACAGTGATCCAGCAGCAGGGAGCCTGGCTGACAGCTGCAGTGTGGCTCCAGCTGCCTAGGCTCTGGTTTCAGACAATGCATGCTGCCACCCCATGCGTCACCCATTTTTATTTAGGCATGGGTTTTTTTGACACCAGGATCTCCCCCGTGCTGCAAATTAGTAGCACAGGGAATGCCTATATGTGTGATACGTGTGGTATGAGGTGTGACAGACCATACCACTTGTGTGCACACATCTGGACGCGCCCACAAGCTTTATATTTGCTTTGCCTTTAGATCCAGTGTTTGGTCTTCTTGGTGAATACTAACCATCTTCATTTTTGTTTTTCTCATTTTTAATGGCTGTTATTCATTCATCTGAGTCCCAAGAGTAGTTACCCTCCTAAAGGTTGAGAGGTGTGAATGCTTTTGGAACGTGTCACGGTTGCTCCTTAATGACCAAAAATAAAGATATTAGTTAGCAACCCAAAACCCAGTTCTTCCTGCTCAAGTTCCAAGAGTGCTGCCTTTTTAGTGGCTCCCATAGGCAAGATCTCTCTCCAGCTATGTCAAACAGGGCACTCAAACCAAGCCAAGTGCTGATGTTCACAAGTGATTTACCAGCTGAATGGAGTGAGGGTGGCTATGCAGTCTATCTGAAACATCAGATATGCCTAACAAGATTCACCTCTGAGCATCATTCTGCAAAGTGGTCAGTGCCTTCAGTCAAGTACTCTGACATAAAGTACACTCTGAGCCAGAGATGTTCACCTGCTGTCAGAACGAAACTCTGTCTAATGTAGGCATGTAATAGTCATATCAGCAATGATCTGTGCCTTTATTGCACTCTCTACAAGGTATTTTGTGTTTCAGCCTTTAGGGCATTACAGTCTGGGTTCTTTAAATAAATGCATGCCATGTTGTAGTTTGTCTAGAGGGGTATATGCATGTGCGTATGTGTAATTTAACATTTAATTTGTTCATATTGAAATAAATGAACAATGTTACCAGATCCCTTCAGTCAAGAACAATTTGAACTGCTTGTGTTCCTCATGATCACATACCACAAACAGAAAATAAATGGCTAATTATCTGTAAGCCAAAAAGAAAGCATCAGGTTGATCACATTTCTTGTGAAAACTGTCTATCAAGGTGTTTTTGTCAAATTTGTAGCTAAATGAAAATGTTCTGCAGAGGAACTCCTTTGTTGCTGCTTCTAAAATTAAGTTTTCTAAAGTATTTTTTTTTATTTTGAGTTTAAAAAGTAAGATTCTCTTTGAAAAAAACAACACATTACATCTGTTACAGTGGTGTCATATGCTCCTCTTTCAGTGAACTGATGGCTTAACATTATGGTGCAGACCAGTTATGACAAATGGGAATATTCTGTAATTTCTCCAGGATTATGTCAACTCTGGAAGGAAATGCTGCTGCCAAATGTGTTTGGGCCAGTTGCCTCATGCTGGCTATTGCTAGGATACAAGATTCTTGGATTCTGGATATCCAAAAGCTTCGTACAATCTTGGCTTCTATGCGTACTGTACAAGAAAAAGGGATCTATAAATCATCCTTTACAAAACCCATACAGACTTGATGCCTCAACCTTGCCAAGTTTATCTTATCATGAAGCAACTGTTCATAAGTAAAATAAATGTTTACAAGTGAACCTTTGAAACAAAAAAGGGGAATATTTTATTGTGCACAAGGATGAAGGAAATAGTACCCTGAAGCATTGTCAGAAGAATGACCTGTTCCATCCATCCCATGAACTGAATATAATCAACATGTGAACTAAGTCAATATGAAAAATAGAAGTAAGCAGGCAACTTCTTTGAACTTATGGTGTATATGTAATTTACAAAATGCATTGTCACTGTCTGGTATGGTTACAGGGCAGCAGGGTGCACTAACTTATATTTATTTGCTTTGGATTTAAGTGTATTTTAGAAATGCACACAGAGAAATAGATAGTAGATCCAGATATAATAAAGGCTGTGTGCAGGCTCCTTCTCTCTTTAAA
Organism: Caiman crocodilus; assembly: GCA_030014935.1. Taxonomy (NCBI): domain Eukaryota; kingdom Metazoa; phylum Chordata; order Crocodylia; family Alligatoridae; genus Caiman; species Caiman crocodilus. Next base: position 107,037,866 of record JAGPOW010000261.1, on the reverse strand, counting down.
CTGTAGTTCTTGGCATCAGCTCCAGCATTTTGCTTTGCCACCTCATTCTATAGGAAGTCTTTTTGACATTCTGCTTCTTCCAGTGGAGATAAGCAATAATAGCTGGTTATATTCCAGGAGCTGAGTTTAACATCACTTTGGGAGCTGGAGTATAGTGCCATCTACTTCAAGTTATGGTAACCTATCACCCATCTTATTGAGGTAGCTTCGTAGAAAAAACAAGTGTATATTTACATGTACATTTCACACTGTAAAAAGTGTTGGATTGACAGCCACTGTGAGGCCAAGTTCTTCTATGGAAAAGAAGTATGCACAGAAGCAGCCCCATACTGTCTCACCAAGTCAGAGGGCCACTGAGGGGCTGGGTGATACTTCCTTTTACAGGGCTATTTTCCATCTCATACAATTCATTGGGTTTCTGATTCCACTTTGAACCTTTCCCTTTTGGAAACTGCAGGGATAGACCCATGTAACAGCTGCCTGTTTTAGCGCTTCGTACAGGATCACTGTCTGGCTACAGTGGCAGCCAGGAAATTGTTTTTCAGATTTATTGTGTAGGTATCCAGGTGCTCTGGTGTTATTTCTTATTGAAAGCAACATAGACATTTTAACTGGCAAAAATTTTAGAAGAAACTATGAGCTCTCCAATTGTATTAAGCTATTTGAATCTCTGCCTCTTTTCTACAGTTACTTATTTCCAAAGATACTACTAACGAGACATATTAACTGGAGGGAAGGACATTTACAAAAATGGAAAATCCATGTAGTTTGCAATAATTTGACATGGTCGACTGCTCTGTCCTCTTGACTTCCAGCAGTGTGATGTTCTAATTGTCAGCCATATCTAAGTTGGATTTAAACAAATGTGAGTCCAAACTGGCATGGAAAATTCAATTAGATCACTATGTCAGCTCCTATATTTGCATTTTAAGAATTGTCTCTAAAATAAGTGTCAATCCACATATATTACAGAGTAATGAAATTTCTAGAGTTGGTTTCCTGATGGAAGATAGTCAACCATGATACTGATGTCAGGAACTCTCATTTTGAAATGCAAAGCAGATCTAATATCCAGCAGAAAATTCAGTTAATCAATAAACTAATCTGATACTTCTAAGTTAAAAATGCAATCTGAATCAGGGCAGACCTAAACAGACTTCCTTCCCTGCCAGCAGAAGAAATAGCTTTATTTCTATCTAGTTTGCTGTTTGTGTTTAGACATGTATTAAAGGGAAGCAATGAATGTTTTTGATTAGTTCTGTGGATGCTTACACTTGTTACTTCCTGCAGTAGGGAATTCCATAGGTGAAGTCCAGATTCTGTGGATGCTGCCTCCTAAATGGCATGAACTTTCTTCTGTGAATGACAGGTTTATTTATCCTGTGATATGAGGCTGTTTTGGGTGGTCATGGATGCAGAGCAAGCAGGAGTTTGTCAGGCAGACAAGATCAATTTTATACAAGACACTGAACAGCACTACAGAGGCCTTGACCTAGACTTCATTTCACAGGGAGCCAGTGCAGGTGCACTGTGTGGGTGACCTGTGTGGATAAGCAAAAGTAAGTGTTTTTGACTCATGGTATGATGAAATAGTGTCCAAGTGACTTATATGGTGGGCATTTCTTGTATCATAAAGCTTGGGTGTTCTCATTTACAAGGGGACAAAAACAATTCTAGGTTAAAAAAGACAAATTGACCCTTAAATCTCTACTCACCCTATCTATCTTGAATATTTGGCTGCAGCTTTTTGTTGTCATTGGGCTCTTTTCATTCTCTGATCTCTCTATGACAGTGCTGCACTTCTCTAACCCAGTGATCAGCAACCCTCTTCTGGTGGTGAGCTGGGGTCTGAGGTACTAATGTACAGTGCTGGGACACAGCATTTTAAGAGCAAGAGCCAGTGGACTGAGTACAGAGCAGTGGCAGCAGCAGCCAGGGACAGGGTAAGACAACTCAGCCCTCCCCTCTCCCAAACCCTACTAGTTACACCACTGCCACCAAAGATCTCTGGGCCCACAGACCAAATCCAATGACTCTGCAGGTCAAGGCTGCCAACCACTGCCCTAAACAATCAGTGCTGTTTACTGCAGTGGCCTTATTACTTGGCAAAGTTGTGTATGTTCACTACTGTGCAGGAAATATTTATTTCTGGTGGATTCTTTGAATCACTGATAATATTTTAGAAGTGTGGCCTGCCTCACCCAACACAACAATGTGGGCCTAAAAAGGATCCCTGGATCATCAAAACCAATCTTTTGCATTTGCAGGTTTTTATTAACCAAATGAATCCCACTCCAAACTCTCCAAAACGCAATCAGTTTATCCTTTATAAACTTTTCCCTAACTTGGGAGACCTGAATGTACTGGGAACTTTTTCTGATTGGCGTTCCGTAATGATACGTCCAGGTTACTCATACTCAGTAAATGTTCCAGCAGAGGAAAGGGTGTGGGAGAGAATGTGAAGTGTGACAGGTCAAAGATGACATAAGAGGAACATGAAATAGGATAACTGAGGTTAAAGCACTGAAATTTTAGATGCATATACCAGGGTTATTGTGGTTCCCTTCCCATCTCTGATTTTTTTGTATAGTCCCCCATTGATGGGATGTCATAGCGTACTTTGTGAGATGGGCCCCCAAAATATATGGATTTTAAATGAAACACAAGCTGCTTCAATAGGCTTTTGCACTTTCTTACATCATCGTGTATGAGGCTGCAATGTCATCTTGTAACAATACCCTGTAAATCTCACATCACAAGAACCTCATCATCACTGTCTCATAAAGGATGTGCTGTCCTTTGTGATTCTGTCAGCTAACAACAGTACAAATCCTGCTAAGTCTCATGGAGTACATGACTGGTCACTTATGCCCTTCCCCTCTTTCCATGAATAAAACTAAGTGGGTACAGAGGTCACTTTGCACACTGGGTGTAGTTAGTAAAACAAGCCAAGGTGGGTGGGATATGGGCAGGGGGGAAGAGTTTCAGGAACTGTTAGAGAACCACTCCCAGCTAGTTAAAAAATTATTTCCATGTGAGCTAATTCTATTCCTAAAGCTCTTAATGGAAACAGAGTTCCTCACTTTCTTGATGAGTTCCTCACTTTCTTGATGCATGTGGAAAGGCTTTTCTACTCAGAATATAATTTTTAAAATGTAGTGGCCATTCTAGGAGATAAGTGGAAGCCCTGGTGAGCTCATTTACAGTTGCAACCTAATTCCCAGAATGCTATGATAGCTCTCAGCTGTTTTTCACAGCAGTGGTAGTGTCTGTGCTCCAAAAGCAAACCAAAGCCTCTGGATGTAGTCTTCTTCCATTTTATCCTTGTGTTCTTTCTGAGTCACACTGGTAGAAGGCTTTTCCTCTGGTGTATATCCTGTTTCTCTATGTACATATATATGCATTTGTCTAATGCTTTGACATCCTGTAAGGCGGCTGGCTTTCTAATACTGAAGAATATAGTAATAGGTGAAAGTTTTCTGCACATCTGGCTGATTGATCCAAGGCTTTTGTTGAAGTTCCAATGTTATGTAGCTATGATCAGGACCCATTTTTGCAGTGGGCTGAGCAAGCCTGCTCCCACTAAAGCATTTGTGTGCATATGCTTCATTTTCTCTTGCTGTATAAAGAAAGGCTGCAGCTTGTTTGGTTTAGTTTGCCAGGCTGAAGAGGCAAGCTGTTTTTTGGGTTTTTTTTAATATTAGAAATCTAAAATCTGGTGATTCTTAATGTGTGCCAGAGAATGTCTTGAGGGTGTCAGCGATGCTTACTGCAGGCCCTTTCTTTTAAGGGTGAACAAAACCGGAATTCTTTTTCAGTGTTCGTTGGATGAAAGTGTTTCCTACATGATGATAAAAACTATATAGCCCAGGTGTGGACTTGTTCCTTCCTTGGAGTTCAACTCTCAGCCTTCTATCTCAGTCTTTTATTTTGTGACACTGTCTTTTCTCCAGTTCTATTTCTCTACTTAATATGCAGTCCTCCAGTGTAGAAAAGGCCATTATTTCTAATGTAAACTAGAGGCAGACCTCTCTGTCCAAACTCTCCCACCAGATCCAATTCCCACTTGGTTGTAAACATCATATGGAAGAAAATAAAAGAGCCCAGGCATCTTCTAAGTATATATCTAAAGGGAGATGGTGCTCTTCTCTTCACAGGATTGAGTTGTTTTTCATGTCTGCTGTGAAGCATGTGGTTGGGGGACATTCTCAGATTCATGATGCATAAATAAACATATTCTCAATGCCCACAGCAGCTTTAAACACCATAGTCATTAGATGTGGGAAGTTTAAAAAACAATAGCATTAAGAAGAGGGTAAAAGAGATCTCATAATTTTATTCTGGATCTGTTTCAATAGAAATTATTTTGGGTAGCTTTCATCTTGCGTATTCAAATGATTAATCTGGTATACTTGGTGTGTAGTTGGTACTGGCATACAGACAAACAGGTCATTTACTGACAGGCACACTCCTCTGTCAGAATACACAGCTACTCAATGATTGTACCAGGTACATCAGAAACAGTGGTTTGCATATAATTGATTAGTGTAAGTATGCTCTTCAGTACCAAGGAGCCATCAGATTGTTTAGGTATTAGACTGAAGTAATGAGTTATTGACCTATAAAATAGGGTAAGGCTGATATCTGATTTCAAATTGTGACCTTGTGCACTTCCACCTGAGGTCAAATCAAGTCTTTGCATAAAATAATTGACCCACTGGCTGTAAAGCACAGAGGGGAATATAGTTTGTGGCAGGCTTGTCATCTGTAAACACCTTCAGAAAATCTCCCCTCTTTTGTAAACTCTGTTTTTTGGTAGAGCAGTTGGTGTGAGTAAGAGCACTGCATCTGGGAAAGCATGGGGGAGAGAGAAGAAAAATAAATATGCTCCAAGAATTTATTTACTTACTATGAGCAGTTTATGGGAAGATTATAACAGCAAGGTTGATTTTTCCCCTCCCTCCTATTCTGAGTGCATGGCTTTGTTCTTCTAATAAATTAAATCAGACTTAAAGATATTTTTTTTGTAGTTGAAAACCTTCTAAAGCCCAGCAGTGGGCCTACAACAGACTTACCCGATAATTTATTTTCATGATGCACATTCAAAACACAACTTGCAAGTTACTCCCAGGAGCTACAGCGGTGGCTGAAAATCTAAAACGATACTCGCCAAAGTCAGCGCAAGTGTAGACAGTAGGATTCGGCTAGGATTTTCTGATGGCCTTTGCCTCAATAGCTTTGCCAAACATTTCTAAATGGAACTTTTTAAGAAAGGCAAGCTGGTTAGAAAAGAGAAGTATAGTGTCATCATCTCTATGATAGGCATCAGATGAGAGAGACTGGAAAGAGAAATCTTGGGGAGAATGTTATGACACATGTTGAAAGAGAGTGGCCTCTTGGGTTGGGATCAGAGAAAAGAGAATTCAGAGGGGTCACTCAAATTTTAGCTGGAGAAAAATTCTGCAATGGCTTCTTCAGTAATTATCCACAAATCTGTATGTGTGCCTGTCTGCACCTGAGGACCAACCTTTGTTTACAAATAACCAGGTGCCCACAGGGGTCTGTTTGCACTTACAGGGTGTAGCTACATATGTGCTTTACTGCAAAGCTGGCTAATTAGCTCCTCAGTAAAGCGACACCATCTAGACCAAGGGCGATCAATTATTTCAGTTGAAGGGCCGCTTAAGGAGTTTTGGCGAGCTGTCAGGGGCCACATGGGTACCCCTCCCCTTGATGGGTACTCCTCCCCTTGATGGGTACTCCTCCCCTTGACAGGTGCCCTGCCCACCAGTTGCCATCTTGGGACTGGAAGTCCTGCCCCTTAACACCTGACCTTTGACACCAGCAATCCTTCTCTTTGCCCCTGGAAGCACTCCTTTCCATCTTGGAAACAGGAAAAAAAACAAATTATATTCCAAAAATCAAATATCTAATATAACATACATGTATTTGATTTAAAAAAATACGTTCATACTGATTTACATGTGTTTGTGTAGTGTACATAGAAGTGATTGCATAATAGTTTAAAATAAAGTCTTACTCTTGTATTTTGTGGGGGTATATGGAGGGATATGGATGGTATGAATGGGTGGGTATAGGTTTGTGGGGGGCTGTGGGAGTGTGTGTGTGTGGGTATGTGGGGTGTGACTGTGTGTATGGAGTTTGTGGGAGAGGTGTATAGGTGTGTGTGAGGGAGGTGTATTAGGGCTGTGCGAAACTTTGGTAGCTGATTTGATTCAGAGGAGATTCAGCCCAATTCAGCAGCCAAATCTCCAAATGCGAATCGAATCAGGAGACCAATAGAAAAGTCCAAATCAAATTGGAAATCTCCACCAGCTGGAGGCAGCTGTAAGTTGCCCACTTGGAGCAGAGAGGTGTGGGGTGTGGGTGCTGCCACTTCTTGCCCAACCGTGACGGGGGTGGATGCTGCCACCACTTGCCCAACTGGGGCAGTGGGGGGCTGGTGCTGCTGCCACTTGCCCAGCTGGGGGG
>JAGPOW010000261.1:106959752-107028090 GCA_030014935.1 Caiman crocodilus | reverse complement strand
GTCATCTGACCCCGGTGCTCTTTCCTGCCAAGGCAGGGGGTCGGACTAGATGATCTGCCCAGGTCCCTTCCGACTCTAACTACTATGATACTATGATTAAAATTAAGCTGCCTTTGCTGTACAGAGCCTGCCTTTTTGCTTTCTTTTAACTACATGGAGTGCCATTCCCTCTTGCTAATGAATCAAGGGAAGGGATAATTGTTTATAGCCAGGACCCTGATGTCTTGATAGGAGAAAAATCAGCGAATACATTTATAGCCTGGCTTTCAGAAATGACATGGGCTTTCTGTTGAACTGCTTTTTAAGTGTGAGGAGAGAGGACTGCAGATGGTTAGGAGTGGTAGAAGCAGTAAGCAAGGTTTGGGGTTTTTTCTTTCAAATAAACTTTCATCAAGTATGTACCAAATGCCTTGAAATATATTTTGGCACAGACCTATTAATAGCTTAGCTTAGCTTTGCTGTGATTGGAGAAAACACAGCTCTCTCTTTTGTATATTCAAATAATTTAACCTTGCAAATATTTCATTACACTTTCTTTCCTCCTCAGGAACCTTATCCCTAAAATAATTTGAATGGAGTTGCTACAGGCTTCTGAGCTTCCCCTTTGTTGACCTGAGTTTGGGTGGACTTTGAAGAGAGGAGGTGAGCAGCATGGGAGCTTTTGGGGAGAAATGGCAACATATAAACTGCTGTGATGGCATATTTCTTAGCAGAAGCATTTTTTGAAACCCCAAATGTCCAAACCTGGATCTGGCTGATGTATGTATGTAGGGGGTGTTCAGTCTGAAGATAGAACCAACATACTGTTTTCCTGTTGATGTCAGTATTTTCCAACATGAGGGAGCTGATGAGGCACTGCGGTGGGAAGCATTTTAGAGGCAGTGCATCCCATGAAATGAAAAGAGAAACTTCACACTGTGATTCGATATGTGCTGTTAATCTTTGGTCATAACAAATCTATTTGCATATAGGATCTCTCTCTCTCTCTCTCATCTCCCCTCCCCATGAACTAATTTTGTCAATATCAAGGGGGCAACATTACAGAATCTGTGATTTAATGAAAATTTGCTGTTGCCATGGCAGAAGGAGAGTTCTGATTTTATATCAGAAGATGCGTATTAGTCTTCATTTGCCTCTCTCCAGTTCTCTTACCCACTACATCAATCATGACAATTCAAACAATTAAAAATGCTGTATTATTAAGAAGAAATTAAAAGAAGTAATCAGCTTAGCACTATTCCGGCTCAAAAACTCTTCCCTGATGGCTCATATGGAGAGAACATTTGCATACCGTTAACATCCCAGATTGGTTTGGCATGGCTTAAAATATATCGAAACAAGGTTAAATCCGAAGCAAGCCAGTGAAAGGGTGTTAATGTTTTCATTTGTTATGAATGTGTTGTTAATGTCTCATACCAAAATACTAGGCCCAAACCTACTGAACTGTCAGCTGTGCTCTCCTAACTGAGCCTATGTTGAATAAAATTCTTGGCTTCCATTTAAATCCTCTACATTATTTCTGAAATGTTTATTGCTAGACTTGCTCATGTACCCTCTCGTGTATTTTAACAAGGGACAGTATTTTCCATTGTGAGTGGATGATATGCTTTGCAGAACTGAGGGCACTTTTACACATGCTCCATGGAAGGGATGGGGGTGATTTAATTAGAGTGGCTCTGGGAGCCACTCTACTTAAAACCTGTCATGTCTCATGTATTGGCATCCCTGCGCTTCAAAGCAGGAACTTTTGATGAGCATTTGATGAGCTTTAGTTCAAGTGTCCCTGCCAGTGGTGACGCATAGCAGGTGCATGGGGGTGTACGTGCACCCCTTGAGCGTGCCAGTGCACCCCCTGACTGGCCACACTTGCTGCTTGGGTGACAGGTAGGGGGTGCAGGCAGAAGCACCAGTGGCCCCTCTCGTAAGTGCCAGCTGGGGAGCAGCGCTCCTGGAAGCAGCCGCAGCCACTTCCAGAAGCAGCCGCAGCAATCAACTGCCCTGCAATCAGCCATGGGGGGACCTACCTATCCCATCAATGAAACTGGCTGTGGGAGAATCCCCCCCTCCCCACCGGTCACTGACTGGTCACTGGGGGGGGGCGGCATGTGCCCCCACAACTAAGGTGGCACCAGTTGCCCATGGTCCCTGCTGCTATTTTTAAGCACCAGGATGCTGATACATGAGATGCAGGAGACTGTTAAGCACAGTAATTGCCATGTTCCAGCAGACTCGATTAATCCAGTCTGCTCTGATACGCTGCAATTCTAGCGCATTGGAGCAGCCTCTGCACTCATGTATAGGCACCCCGAGAGACTAACGGTACTGACTTAAATAAGACACAAAAGAGGCAAGGGTTGAGTATGTTTCCCAGGCAAAATTTTGTTAGGGCATTTCCATACCAATGTACAATAGTTCTGTGCTTCCAGGCTTGGATCTCTCTGAACAGAGGCTGCCACTGTGTCAGGACACAGACTGTGATGGTTTTGTGTGGTGGACCAAGAAAATATATGTGGGGCTGCATTAGATGATACAGCCCAAATATATCTTACTTTTGCTTACAGGTAGACCTGACCTCCTGCCTTGGATTAAAAAATATCTGGAACTATAAACAGGTTTGACCTGACTCTCAATTTTGCTTTTGCTGGCCTGAAGCACATTTCCAGTTCCAAACTTCAAGTAAGTTCAGCTCTGCTTTGGGATTTTGTTTCCACCTCATTTCCCACTGTGATGGATTTCTGTCCAGGATACCACATTTGGGAGACTCTACACACCAAAAGTTTCTCCTGGCAAGATGCAGTACAGTGTAGACATACCACCGCCAGCTAGCTGTGGGACTGAACTGCTGTGAGTTTCAGGGAGTTTCAAGTCAAATATAAACTTGGCAGCCTGGGCCTATCTCTAATCACACCCATTTGGGGCAACGTTCATCTCTGTATGGAGGAACAGACAAGGCCTAGGCACTCCTGAAGTTCTGTGATGAGAAATACTAATGGCTTCTCTGATTGGTAGCAGTAAATCTCTGACTCATCTCTGTATATGACAAAAAATACAGGCAGCTTTTTTAAAGAAAAGGAAAAGTTGTTGTTATGATGGGCTCCTCTGGTGGTTAGGCTCTATTTTGCCCACAGTTTAGCCCCTTGTGCACTGCATCTGCAATAGTGTTAGCCAGTTGTTGGCAGCGGTGATCCCTTATGGTGGAGGATGATCATTCCCGTGGGTCAAGTAAAGGGTTGTAAATGACAATAACACTGTAATGACACTTAGCAACAGTACAATTACAATATGCTGGTATGGATTGCACACAACTGTGTGCCCCAAATTGTATTAAAACTCTGAACTGGGCTAGCCTAGACAGGGCCTAAAAGGTAGGGGCAATTCAGAGGACAAATATACTTATTTAAAAGTCAATTATAGCCTTGGAGTAGGGTTTTCTGATTTCCCTTCCTCATTCCCCTAACTGCCTCCCAGGATGAGTGTGTGGCTGAGACACAGCTTTCATTTCAGCAGTGCTTTAGCAGGTCCTTAAGAGGTTAGTTTGTGGTTAATAGTGCAGTTTTCTCTACCTCAGGATGCCCCCTCAGGAGGACAAGTTTGCATAGTCGGTGCAATGCTATTTTTCTAGCCCACGGCAGTCCTGAAGGCTGAGGTTGCTTGCCTGACAGTTTGGTGATTCTTTTATTTTTCTAGCGTGCTGTACCTCATGTTGGCCAAAGGGGGAGGGAGGAGGGGGAAGCCTTTTCATCTCTAATGTTTGATGTAGCTTTGTTATTCTAACCTCCTGCATCCTTCTTAGGGGTGGCAAAAGGAGGGGAAATAACTTGAGTGGAGAAGTAAAATATACTGTTCTGCTCTACAAGCTCTGTCTCAGAACTTCAGGATGCCTGTGTGTGTTCATAAAACTCTTACAAATGTATTAAGGCTGCTGCTTCACATTCAGCTGAGCCCATGGTTAAGGAAAAATACAAACCTGCCCAAAGATTTGGAGTTTGGTTTCCTTAGGGAGCACACATTGTATATTTAGCTTATTTTGTAAATCCAATTTTAATCTGTGGGGCCTCCCACCAAACCATATAAGTTAATGTTTTTGCAATTTTGATCTGCTGGGACCATGCTGAGATCAAAATGGGTTGATCATTCTGAAGTTAAGAATGTATTTTCACCACCTGCCACTTCAAAGTACTTGTATTTAAATAAGAGATTTTAGCTGAGCCCGGAAGTCAAGTAGTTAATGATCAGAATAAATTTGTCCTGCACCAAGCCACGTGGTTGGCTCTCATTCAGAATCACAAAAATCATCTTCAGAGAGGGATCAGGTCTGTTTTGTAGAGTGTGACAATCACATAATTACCTGCGGAACTGGGAAAGACTGTGCTCGCTCCTCCTCATCTGTGGGCTCTTGTGAGAAGCCTGTCTCCCACTGCTTTCATCACCTTCCTCACTCCTTATTTATCTCTCAAATGCTTTCATTCTGCCCATTACCAAACCGTGATCTGGGGACCACCCTTGTAGAAAAGCTGGTCTAGAAAATGGAAAACATAACCAGAGTGCTGGTATACATTTTTATTAGGTATTATAATTCACATCTCCATGACCTCTCAATCTGCTCTGCCAACACTGTTTTTGTTGCATTTCAGAGTCTGGGCACATCCCATGGTTTGCAGGTAAGGTGATGCAAAGATGCCTGAGCTCACTTTAGCTCAAAGCAGTGTGGAGCCATGGCAGCACAGAGCTCAGCATGGGTTATCTACAGGAGCAGTTACCCAGTTTTTTAGCCATACAGAGCTTATCCTGTGTGATGGACTTGCACCTTATTGAATGCTTCCAACACATTCTTCCTTTCCAACCCATCAAGAAAATCTTAGGATTTTGTACCTTGCAATTCAGCTTCTACCTTGTGATTTCAACATTTCAAGAAAAGCTAAATTAGATGAAAAGAATGAACAGAAAATACACATGTGAATAACCAAACTGAGGCTAGAAAGTACTTGAATACACTGCGGTTTTGATTTTTGATTTTCTTTTTCAGATCAATCGCATTTGCAATAATGAGATTAACGTAATGATCTTTGGAAAATTTCTATATAGTTCTACTATCTCCCATTTGAGAAAATAAAAGAGATTTAGGTGTGGTCTCTCTAGGTACACTGAAACATGTTTCCTAGGTTAAATGGTAACAATCTGACTTGTATTTTTATTTCAGTTTTTTTCCCCTTAAATATTTGCTATTATGATCATTTTAATCCATACAGGCTACTCTATTTTGAGGAAGGAAATGATTGTAACATAATCAGATACAGATTGATGATCCTTCCCTTTGCTGCTTTCATGTGCAAGGAAAGAGGAAGCATTGGAAACCATATTCTCTGTGCAAGTAGTAAACTAGGTTCTCTTGCTCGCTCTATCTCTACTTTACAGCTCAGCTCACTGATGCAGTAAGACAGTTTTGTAGTTTGATGTCACCCACTGGAATGATAACTGCCTACTCCTTAAATTCAGATTTTATATGCCATTTGTTCTCCAAGCTCACTGATGTTTAGAAGCCAAGGTATAGGTACTCAAGGACAAAATAAGGTTTTAGCCCTGGCTAGTTGCTCTTCAATACTGATATTATAATGTGGTCCAATTAGATCTTGGAGGAATCCAAATGCCAAAAAATTGCTTCAGTAGGAAGTAAGCCTCAGATAAGTGAGCCTCAGACACACAGGCATGCATTGCTTAGCTCTCAGCCAGCAAGAGCATATGTTGTTGTGAAAAGCAGGTACAAGCTTGGAGATATTTATTTCTAGACAAAGGAATGGTAAAGTGTACAGCACAGCAGGCCCCTGCATGTTAGTTCGCAGCATTGCTAGGGAGGACTCCCAGTCTCTCTGAAGGCAAAATTGACTTGATCTCCTCAATCAAGTTTCAATTAAATGATTGTCTCTACAACTGAGTTAACTTTGGCCCAGCTTTTACACCGGAAAAAGGACCCAATAAAGGAATTGAACATACATGAACAAACAGTGCCAAAGATTTCTCTCTTTCTCTTGGATCATGACAGCCATGAGGCCAGTTGCTAATTGAAGACCCTTGGGGCAGCTGCCTTATTTTTCTAAGTGATGCATAAATTGGGGAGATCCTCTGAGAATCCTGGAGTACAGTTGTTTCTTACTGGAGGAGCTGATGGTGCCTGTGTGTTCAAATTGGAATCAGGCTCCTGTTGTGCTAGAAACTGCACAAACACGTTCGAAGACATAGTTCCTTATTATTGTACTTCCTGATTGCAGTATAAAGTATTTGCATATATTTGACAAATACATGTCTTTATCATACATTACCAAAACACTGTTCTTTGTTCAACTTTAGCCTTCCAGGAAGTGTGCTAGTACATGTGTACCTCTTGAGCACAAAGTTTAGGGTGAAGTCATATTGTGAGTTTATTATGTTGAAGAGCACTAGGGTGAGGTTAAATTTGTTTGGGAAATTATAACTCCTGTGTCTTATGTGCTGTGTGCCTAGTAACAGTTCTCTTTTGACAAAATGTTCTACAGACAAATTTCCCTTAGGGTATTTTTTTAATAAGCTTCTTTTCCTTCATAAGTGTGGAACAAAATAACAGTGGCAAAAAATTGTTCTATAAGAGTTTTAGATTGTCTCTTAAGCATCATTATTTGTGTTACCTGCTAATGCAAAGTAAAAATGAATATTAATGTTACTATTCATATTCAAACATATATTGAATGCATTGTTGTTCCTCAGAAAACACAGATGAGATTAGAGAAAAAGTCCCCATATGTAGTGCAAGATTTATATTAGTCCCCTGTATATGGAAAAAATGAATTTAATGGCTGCAAAATGCAGAATGTGATGATTACTAGCTTAAATATTTAAATAATGAAGAGTGATTAATGGCATGGAGAGCACTGTTTCAATACAATATGAAAAGCAGTAGAAAATCCATAAGGTATAATTACACAAATTGGCAAGCCTTTTATATTTTGCACTGACAAGATATCAGCTTCTATATAATAGTTTACAAACTAAATCAAATGTTCATAATTTGATGCAGTGCTTGCTAATTGTAACTCATCAGGAACCAGAATTAAGCCATTGTGCATTAGTAGAGGTTTCTCCTATATGTTTTCTTGTTTGTTTCAGGATACCTATGTTTCATTCTGGATTTCATTCAGGCCGCCTCTTCCTTCTACCCTCAGGAATCTTGACTTCCTGGATCAGTGGCTGCTTATAGCCCAGAAGTTTTTTCCACCTGCTCTCTAAAACACTGTGATGAGTTTTACACTAACATAAGGCTGTCCTATAAGTCAAGATACAACCTGTGTTGAGTGGGAAGTTAAGGGGCACCATACCATTGGAATGCCCTGATGCAAGTCTGGCTGAAATTGTGACTGGCATGCAGTGAGAAAGGAAATGGAATCTCCCCAATGTCTTGCATCCCTATTCAGAAACTGACTGTATGTTCCCAGAGTTTGTGTTCCTTGAGCATTTGGGGCTGTCTTCACTTTTCTGTGTCCTTGCTGGTGTTGGTTAGTCCCTCTCCTCAGAGAAGGCAGGAACCAAGGTTTTGGCTACCCTGTCAGGAAGAATGCAAAGTGATGGAAAATCTTGCACGGGTTTTCTCTTTTTCTGTCTGCCTGTCGGTCTGGACCACTCAAAATCTGGCTTTTGGGTTTTAGAACAGGCAGTTCATTACAAATGCCTGGGGATTTCCAGACGACTCCTAAAAATCAAGTTGTACTTTGAATAGGCAGGATATTATAAAGCTATATTTTTTCTCTTCAGTTCTTTCTCCCTTGCATAGGTTTGCAGTCACCCCTATCCCTACTCCACATCTGCTCAGCTATCCTTCTAACATAACAGGCTTAAGTGCATTTGTTTTTGTTTTCAGTTAGGTCCAATCACTGGCTTGCTAGGGTTGATGTACCAGTATGACAAAATTACGTTTTCTAACTGGCCAGTCAGAAAACAGCTTTTGACAATTAGTGACTCTGCTGGATTTCTGATCTCTCATTGAGGATCTGACCTAGTAACTGTTTTGCAGGATAGCTGGATTTTAGCCACAGGTAATCCAACAGAGACAGGCTGGAAGTTGATTGATTTGTTTTAACCATTTTAACACCCTGCACCCTTCAGGAAGTCATTGACAGGCATTTATTTTAAAATAGCCCAAACTATTATCACTAGGACCAGAGCAGATTCCTTCCTGGTACTGACTGGAGAACACACCTAATAGCCTAGACCTTAAACACTGGGGGGAAAATCATCTGCATTAGGACTGACCGGCCATTAGGTATACTCCTCTGGATGCATGCAATTAAAGATTTACAAAAGTGTTGGAAGGTTGTTGTAGCCATGATAGTCTAGGAAATGTACAATTGGCAAGGATTTAAGAAACAGTTATTAAATAGTGATCAGTATCAGCATTAGGGAAGCTGTAGAGGAGCCTTCTTCAAATGATTTGGAAAAACCATGCACCCAGCAGAAAAGAAGAGGACGAGTTATGGGTACTGAATCCAGCAAGGCTCTATTTGGAACAGGAAGCAGGATTATGGCCTAAAATAAATGCAGTGCTTTAAGTAGATAGAGGTTGGAAAAGGAAAAAAAAAAGAAAAAGATTTATGAGAGGATGAGTATTGTAAGTCTGAGGGCCTGAGACAGTCATTGTTATAGGCATTCAGTGGTGTTTTTTATTTGTATAATAAAATATTGGGTAGTGTCTAGAATTGCAGACAAAATGGAGTTCCTTCTCCAGTATGACTGCTATAAAACGCTCTGATAACATAAGAAGTATCCTTTCTGAATTAAAATAAACTACCATCCAAATGGAAGCTTGTTGTATTTTATGAACTGGGACTAGTATTAATGTTGTACAGTTAGCCTGTGAACAAAAGTGATTTGAGAGATGTGAGGGGGATGGATTGGCAGGAGGATTCAATAAATGGCATCTACACAGTAAAAGGAATCAGGTTGTCTTGTGACCTGAACATACAGCAATGCAATGTTTTCCCAGGTCCCTTGTACATGTGTCAAAATTGCTCCTTTTAGCCATTTAAATGCCCTTTTTCACAATTTAATTGTGCAACAGTGTACACATGCAGTGGCATATTGCGATTAAATTTTGTAACAGTGTACACCTGCGGTGGTGTATCTTGATTTAACTGTCTTTTTTACATAGCAAAGTAAATCAGATCTGATGTATTTTAGTTTGCTACGTAACAAATTACAGCAATGCATCCGGATATGGCAGTGGGGAGGGGTACACAGGGCGCTGAAAGCCCAGGCATGCTCATGTGCCATCTCCGGCTGCCAGCACACCCAGCCACCTTCCTGTGACCTTCCTGCACTGCCCCAAGGACAAGCCAGCCCGTTCCCAGGCAGTCCCACGCAGCAGGATGGCATCGCAGATGGTGCATGGAAGCCTGTCAAGCCCAAGCTTCCTTGAGCACATCTGGGCTTCCAGAGCCCCGTGCACCATTGGATCTGGTGGGTGCTGCCTCCAAGCTTGGACAGTGCTCGTGCAGCTAGCACCCCGCCTGAGGAGTCCCAGGGGATACCACTGGCATGGAGGAAAGCACTGGGCCCCCTGCAGCATAGGGGCTGCATGGTCTGATGGCCACTCACATGGGCAGGCTCTGTTAAGGAAAAAAAAAAAAGGGGTGAGGGGGCCCACTCCCTTCCCCACCCCCTGGTGGAGCTTGCCTGCATGTCCCGTAGCTGGGGAGTGAGCTGCTGGTGAGCTGAGCGGCCCCTGAGCTGCAGGGAGCCCTGGTGCTTCCCTCCATGGTGGTGGCATCCTCCCAGTGGCACCCTGCACAGGCAGTCCCATGGTACATTGCCTCTGCAGAAAGAAGGACCAGGGTCTCCCACAGCTCAGGGGCTATTCAGCCTGCTGGCAGCATAACCCTCAGCTGCAGGAAATGAATGCAGGCTCCGGGAGGGGGAAAAGAAAAAGACCAGACCCCTTGCTGGTTTTTTCTTTTTTTTGTTTTCTCAGTGGAGCCTGCCTGCACGAGTTGCTGCCAGGTCACACCGCCCCTGAGCTGTCGGGGAGCCTGGTGCTTCCTTCCATGGTGGCAGTGCCCCCCAGGACCACCTGGGCAGGGTGCTAGTAAGCAGATGCCACCCAGGGAGCACCACCGCCTCACAGCTTAGAGTCCACTGGCAGCTTACCCCCTGGCCACAGGAGAGGCAGATGGACTCCGGGAGAAAAAAAAAGAGGATTGGGCTTCTCACCATCTTTTTTTTCTCCTGGTGGACGCTGCCTGTGTCTGAGGGGGGCGGGCGGGGGCATGGGCTGATAGGGGACATCACTGTTGCATCACAGTGACAGAAGTCCCTAAATTGAAACAGTGGGTTTTTAATCAATACAATTGAAAAGTAAATTAAAAAATTTAGGGGAAACTAAAGAACTAACCCACCGGCATGTGTACAAGCATTCACAGCTGGCAGTGCAGCCCTCTGTACTCTTTCCTGTTACTTAGAATCATAGAATCATAGAAATGAAGGGTTGGAAGAGACGTTGAAAGATAATCGAGTCCAACCCTTCTGCTCTGGGCAGGAATACTGCTGAGATCAAATGATCCCAGCAGGGTGTCTGTCCAGTCTCCTCCTGAAGACTGCCAAGGTTGGGGACAGCACAACCTTCTTGGGAAGTCTATTCCAGATTCTGGTCACCCTTACCATAAAGTTCTTCCTTACATCCAACCTGAAACCATCCTCTAATAGTCCTGGTCCTTCTCTGGGGCACTCTAGTGAACAGTTTTTCTGCCAGCTCCCAATATTCACTCCTTACATACTAATTAGATGGCCACTAAGTCCCCCCTCAGTCTTCTCTTCCCCAGGCTGAACAGTCCCAAATCCCTTAGTCTTTCCGCCTAAGTTGTCTTCCAAGTCCTTAATCATTCTTGTGGCCCTTCCCTGGACCCTTTCAAGATTCTCCACATCTTTTTTGAAGTCCAGTGCCCAGACCTGGACACAGTATTCCAGGTAGGGTCATACCACTGCTGAGTAGAGTGGAAGTATTACTTCCTTAGCCTGCTCATGACACATGGGCTAATGCATCCCAGTATGCTATTAGCTCTGTTGACTACAGTGCTGTATTGGTAGCTCACATTCATCCTGTGATCAACCATAACCCTGAGGTCCCTTTCAGGCATCATGGAGGCCAGGACATCTCCTCCTAACCTGTATTCACATGGCTGGTTACTTCTCCCCAAATGAAGCACTCTGCACTTATCCATAATGAACTGCATCCAGTTCTGTTCTACCCACCTTTCCAGCTTGTCCAGGTCCACTTACATCCACAATCCTATCCCCTAGTGTAACTTCCCCCCATAACTTAGTATCACCTGCAAATTTGGCCAGCATGTTTTCCACATCCTCATCTAAATCATTGATAAAGATTGTTTTGTTGAACAGCGTGGGGCCAAGAACTGAACCCTGTGGGACACAACTGGCCACATCCCGCAAAGAAGATACAGACCCATCTACTAATGCTTTCTACATTCAATCTCAAGGCAGGTTCCAAACCACAATCCCCCCATTTTTGTTTTTTTATAAGAGTGTCATGGGAGACCATATCAAAGGCCTTTTGAAAATCTAAGTATATATGAGATCAACCACATCTCCCACATCTGAGTGATTAGGAGACAAGGCTGATCAGATACAACTTGCCTGCAATAAAACTGTGTTGGCTATCCTTTAGCATCATGCCTTCTGCCAGTCTCTGACAAATAAACTTGACAATTTTTCCAAAGTTTTACCCAGTATCGAGGTCAAACTATAGTTTCCCGGATCCTCCCTCCTCCCCTTCTTAAAGTTTGGCACCACATTGGCCCTTTTCCAGTCTTCTGGGACTTCTCCCAAGCGCCATGGGTCTTCAAATACCTTTACCAATGGTCCTGCAATGACTCCAGCCAATTCCCTCAGCACTCTGCTGTAGTCCATCTGGTCCTGCCAACTTGAAAATATTCAACTCATCTAAGTGCTCCCTCACTAGTTTGACACTGACCATCAGTTGGCAATCACCCTCTCCCTCACATCCATCTAGTATCTGACCAGGCAGGTAACCACCATTTGTATGCAGGAATACCAATGCAAAGTATTCATTAAAGAGTACAGCTTTTTCCTGATTGTCTGTTATCAGCTGTCCCACTCATTCTGCAAGGGCCCTACATTTCCCTTGGTCTTCCTCCTGCTCCCTATATACCTAAAGAAGGACTTCTTATTATCCTTGATTTCAGTCTCCAACCTGATCTCAGTCGCCACCCTTGTCTTCTTTGTCCTCTCCCTACAAATATGGGCTGTGCTTGTGTATTCCTCCTTGGTGACTACCCCTTGTTTCCACTGTCTATAAGCTGATTTCTTTTTTAAGTGCTTCTTGACTCTTCTGGTAAGCCAAGAGAGCTTCCCAGCCACTTTATCACCTTTCCTGCTTACAGGAACGTTCCATACCTTTTCTGTGCTCTGAGGAATGACCATCCTTCCTGAACTCCCTTCCCTTCCAGTCCCTCTTCCCATAGGGTCTCTCCCACTATTTTCCTAAGCTCCTTGAAGTCAGCCTTCCTGAAGTCAAGCATCTCTGTCCTACTGGCTGACTTCCCTTGTCCTATGATGGATAGTGAAGTCTATCATCTCATGATCACTATCTCCCAGATTTCCCTCAATCCTCAGATCTCCCACCAGGTTGTTCCCTTTGGCTAGAACCAAATCCACCAAAGCCTTCCCCCTGGCTGGCCTATTCACCTCCTGTGCTAAATAAAGGCCCTGCTTTGAAAGGTGAGATGACTGGTAAGGATGTGTAAAGCATTGGGTGCTGATCCAGTTCAGAGGAGATTCAGCCCAATTCAGTGGCTGAATCTCCAAATTTGAATCAAATCAGAGGGCCAATAAAAAGGTCTGAATCTATTCTAAGCTCTCCAAATCAATTCAGAAAAGATTCAGAGAGCTTCAATGATTCAGGCATTCCCCGCCCCCTACAGCAGGGAGCTGGAGCTGGACTTGGAGCTGGTAAGTAGGGGGCAGGGGGGCTGAAAGAGGGGGAGGGGACCATGGAGGGAATCCCTGCCTAACCCCCCCGACTCCCACCCCCTCCCCCAGCCCCCCCATGCCTGCCCAGCACACCCCAGCTCTTGGTGCTTAAAAAAAAGCCCCACTCTCCAGTTGCTGCCTCGTGGGGAGGTGATCCCTGCTGCCTCCCACTACCCCATGCTGCACTGGGGGCTCTGCAAAAGTTCCCCAGCCCCCCCCACTCTTCTAACCCCCCCATGGCTGTCCCACCCACCCCAGCTCCAGCCCTTTACGAAAAAAACCACCAACCCCCCCCAGACTCACCAGCTCCTGCAGCAACCTCGGGGCTTTGGAGGGCTTGTGGAAGAGCCCCCCACTTGGCACAAGGCAGTGGAGGGCAGGGGGATTGCCCCCTGTCAGGCAGGAGCTGGTGAGCCTGGGGGGGGTTTCCTTAAGGGGCTGGAGCTGGGGCAGGCAAGGCAGCCATGGTCGGGGGATTGGGGAGCTTGTGGCAGAGCCGCCCATGCAGCATTGAGTAGCAGAGATCACCCCCCACACACCTGGCAGCACCTACCTGGTGAGTCAGGGCTTTTTTTTCAAAGTACTGGGAGCTGGGGCAGATGGGGCAGCCATTGCTGGGACTGGGAGAGGGGCAGGGGATGGGCCTGGGTGGTTCACAGATTTGGCAGCAGCCAAATCTCCAAATCAGATTTGGCTGAATTGATTCAGGATAGTGATTTTAGTTACCAAATCGAATCCCTATCCCGCGAATTGGCCAAATCCGAAGTGACTACTAGCCACTCTGCACAGGTCTAATGACTGGCTTCCATAGGATATTCCTTCACCAGCTTCAGTGGAGGTTCTGCTCCAGAGGGTGCTCATTTTGATGACAGTGATCTCTCAGGACATTGACTGCCATGGTCCTTCTGCTTTACCAAATAGGTGTGTTACAGCAGGCTGGAGTAGTTTTGCTAAGAGGTTAGGCAATGAATTTGTATAGGATGGTTTGGTTAGGGATGATCCTGCCTCAGGCAGGGGGTTGGGCAAGATGATCTCGAAAGGTCCCTCCTAGCCCTGTTTCTCTCCAATTCTATAATTTTATGAAGAGTGAGGCACCAAGCTGATGGACCTTTGTCTGATTAGCACACAGTAGACTGTATTGTTGCTTTCAGAAACCACGCTGTGGGTAAGGGCGGAGCCAGACTGCTGCTTTTCTTTCTCCATGCTTCTTAGGGGAGAATGCTCCACCCCCTTTTTTCAGCCTGCTCTGACTCAGCACAGTTGGTTGGAGGGGAGGAAATCACCAGTGTATCCCAGTGGCGTTAATATACCTGGAATTCAAATACGGGGATTGTGAATGGCTTTTGCATGGTAGTCAAAAGGAGGATCAGGAAAGAACAATTTTCATCTGCTCCCAGGTGTATTTAGACAGGCCAAGCCAATCTTGCACTTTTTAAACTATAAATAGGTAGAATATGGAAGTAGGGCAAATATCCATTGGTCTCTACTCTGACCTGAATAATATTCATATCAGATGTATATACCAGTATCTTCCTCTGGCTGCACAGTGGCCATGCTGATTTTTCTATGATTGTTTATTTCCTGAATTTTAAGAAAACAGATAGTTTTAGCCATTCTGTGTTAGAATGATCAATGTCATATCACGGAGAGAAACCTACAGGTAGATATGTATAGTGCAGACAATGGAAGGACTGGAATGGTGATTCCTCTCACCATTGCTCCAGACTATCCAAAAAACCCCAAAAAACCTAGAGAAAAGATTTTAATGAGGGCTGAAGCTGCTCTGTAGGGAAAGAGGGAAAGTGAAAGAATCTATTAGGGGTAGTTCACAGAAGGAGAAGGAAAGTTGATGGCCATGAAAGAACAGTAAAGATAGTGACAGACATAAGATTAAAAAGGGTAGGAGAGAGACGGAGAGGAAAGAAAAGCATAGGACAATTGATGTGTGTGAAAAGCAAAGTGGCTGACCTCTCCTAGGTCTCAAAAAACAGGTGCATTAGAGCAGAATTTTCTAAATAGAATTATAAGGGACAGGGAAAGTGAAAATAAGCAGTGTTGCAATGTAGGAGATGGTGGTTGACTAGGGCAGAAGGGGGCTTGTTTTCTTCTTAAAAGTCCTTTTAATTCACAACATGGATTTTCATTTCCAATTTCACAGTTTTACCTAATGTTCAGGTCTACTATGGTGGCCTGCTTAAATTCCAATTACAAGAATTGCTTAAACACTTAAAATTAAAAACTTTTAGCTGTAAATTTTAAGTTATCTGGTGTTCCTGAATGTTAGAACTGCTATTTTGGTCACAGTCTTATAAAGCGACCTCCTGTGTGCTTATCATATCCAATCTGGCCCCGTGTTGATTTTGATTAGAACAAATAGGAGATGAGAACATAAGGAAATAATAATAAAAATTATTAATCACATTTTAGTAACTGTCAAGAGTCTTAGTCCGAACCTGTGTCCCAGATGAGTTTACAATATAATTTAAGGCAAGATATGAAGAGTGAGAAGAAGTCATAATAGTGACTCAGCCGGAAAAGGGAGGAAGGTGACAGTAACAACAGCATATAATTATTTTAGCTTCCTAATACACAACTTGATAGTTTGAGGTCATCTAAAATAAGTTGTGTGTGTGTTTCTGTGTTAATACAAGTAAGCAGACAGCAGTCCTTACACTGGTCTTTTGCTAAGCAGTTTTTCTGCTCAAGGAGAAGTTTTTGGCTTTTTGTGGTTGTTGTTTTGATAATATTAATTCTAGCTTGCTACAAATTTTGATCTAATATATTGATGTTAATACTTTGTATTGGGTCTCAAATCTCATTCTTTAAGATCCTAAGACTTGCTGTCAGTGACCTGACTTCCTAACAGGAAAGGGGCCTGAGAATGAGCAAGGGAATCCAAGTTTCCCACTGTCAAGGAGAGAACTGCCTGGGTTTTCTGTTTGTTTATGTTTTAAGTGCTGATGCTGGTTATCTGGACGTTTGTGTGTGGGGACTGATGGGAAACATGCACCACCAATGAGGTTCTGTGGCTTTGGTTTGTGGCGCATGTAACCGAATTTGTCCCCGGTGACTTATTCTAGTCCAAATTGTAAATGAGCACCCTTTTGAGCATTGTATATGTTTCCCATAAATACCCCAGAAGTTTTCTAACATGCCAGAAAATGTGTGCCTGGCCTCTAAAAATTTCCAGCCCCTATTAAAATGATATGTTGCCCCCCTGCTTCTCCTCACATTTGTCTAGTTGTCTGCCTGATCATGATAGGGGTAAAGTGGCCCCAAGGGAAGTCCAAGCAGGGGACATACAGGGAAGATGGGGAACACTCTTTTATTTTACCCAGCAATTTTCCAGGGAGTTTTCACCCTGGGAAAACTCTAGGGGCGTGTCCAGATGATCCCACACGTGCCTCTTGCAGCATCTCAAATTGTTTGGGGGCAAAATTAGACCCCTGGATATCCAGGGGGAAAAAACCCCCTCAGAGGACAAAAAGTGGGACAAGGACAGTCTGGGACCGCGTCCTGAAGCAACTGGAGGCTGGGTCCTCCATAGAGATGCTCTGGCTGCCAAAGTGTCTCTGTGGTTAGCTCTCACCCTGGTGCTTCAGCAGGCTGCCTGCTTGCCGGCAGGCCATGTGCCAGCAGCAGGGACCTGGATCCAAGCACCACTGCCAGTAAGTAAGAGGCCGGGGGCAGGAGGAGGGGGGCAGGGGACCCCCACTGGCCCTGCCTGCTCCCCCAGCCCCCTGATCTCTTTCCAGCCTGGCCTTATACCCTGCCTGTCCCGAGCCCCCGATCCCTTCCCTGCCCTGCCCCATCCCCCCAACCCCCCCAAGTCCCCCGAGCACTGCCTCCCTACCCCAGCATCACAGGGGAAAAAACAAAAACAAAAAATAATCCCTGGCATTTACCGGCAGGTCTAGCTGCCATCTGGCTCACTGGGGCCCCACCTGCACAGCCCAAGCAGCCCCAGCCCAAGCCCTGCTAACCCCCGCTGCCCTGTGCTGCCCAGGGTGGGGCTCTGCCAGGAGGTCCTGGAGTCCCCACAGCCCCTACTGCTACGGTGAATAGAGGCTTTTTTTTCTTTTTTTTAAAGTGCCGGAAACTGGGATTCTGGGGGCAGCCACTGGGGGGGCCTGCAGGAGCCAACGGGGGTTGCTTGCAGGTGGGACAGCAATCCAGGGGGCTGGGGGAGCAAATGGGTGGGGTGGGGCAGGGCATGTGGGCCCTACAGGGTGGGTGTAGCCCCTGTGGGGGTGCTGTGGCCCCTGTGGGGGCAACAAAACGTATGAATTCATGAAATAAGTCTTTAGAATTCACTTTATGATTATGACAGAGACACTGGTAGTCTTCCAAATTGCTTTAATACTGTAGATATATCAATAAAACAGTGCCTGACTGATCTCTGTCTCTCTGTCTCTTTCTCACTCTAGTCTTTTGTTTTAATTGTGGAGGAACATGGATTTTAGGGTACTTTTCAGAGTGACTTTGGGATTTTTTTATCAGGGATTCTTCAGTTTTCAAGTAGAGTTCCTGCTAGGGAGGCCAGTGGCAGGA
Organism: Caiman crocodilus; assembly: GCA_030014935.1. Classification (NCBI taxonomy): domain Eukaryota; kingdom Metazoa; phylum Chordata; order Crocodylia; family Alligatoridae; genus Caiman; species Caiman crocodilus. Next base: position 107,010,513 of record JAGPOW010000261.1, on the reverse strand, counting down.
CCCTGCCTGCTCAGAGCTGGCACCTTGGACCCAGCTGGAGGTGGCTGACCTCCTGGCCAGTTGGGGCCAAGAGGACATGCTTTGACAGTTCAAAGTAGGTCACCATACCAGGAACATTTTCTGGGCAATAGCTGCCCAGATGGCCGGGCAGGGGACATACATGGCAGTAGTGCACACAGAGGCCAACCCTGCAGCCACAGCCCACTGGCAGCTAGCCCAGAGGGGCACATGCCTCTACTGGCTGTGCAGTCCCCATCCGGGTCTGCTGGGTGTGCAGCAGGTCACAGCCAGGCAGCAGCCCCCACTGCCAGACTGCTGCAGTGGGTAGAGGGTGCAGGGAACCCTCAGGGCTGCTGCAGCAGTCCAGCTGGCAGAAGAGGTAGTGTCCCCAGTTACCAATTGGTTGGGCCCCAGAAGCTCCTGAGAGTGAGTAGCCCTGAGCTACTTGCCAGGGCAAATTTTTGTACTGATGGGGTCAGGACAGAGCAGCTTTTTACATTGCTGGGGACTGTGTAGGTGCTGGCCCTGGGCCCTAAGTCCCCCTGACTACAGATTCAGGAGGAGCCAGGCAGGGTTATTTTGCCCCAAGTGGCACAATTTGCTCCACAACAAAGTGAATGTCTGAGCACGTGCACTGAGGCAAAAAGCCCTGGCTCAAATTTGCACTGCTTCTATTTGAGCTGCTGCAAGTGCGTGCGCTTGCATGTGTGGATGTGCCCTAGATGTCTGACCAGCTGTAGCCCTTTGGGTCCAGGTATCAGGTGTGGAGGTTATTTCAGTAGGTTTACACTCATTTCTAAATGCCTAAGATATCCAAGGTGTGACAAAACTTTGTCTTCTCTCTCTTCTACAATGAAAATTCCTCCTCTTCAGATTGGAGTACCTTGTGACTGCAGATTTTGCTGCCTGCCAGAACCAGTCGTAGGGCTCTTCTGAAAAGCCAACGCCAGCATGCATAACAGATTTTGTGATGCTACTGTGCCTAGGCTGTGTGTAAGGCAAATGAGGACAGGCTCCTTGTCACTTTTCCAACTTGTGAATTGTAACAGGGCTCTACCCAAGCCTGCCTCCTATGTCAAGAACCGTATGGGTGTTCTAGCAGATCCTTTCTATGAAAATAAGGGCACTTTGAAGGTCAAACACAACTGCATTTGTGACAGGAACCTCTTCATAATACTACAGGAGAGGCTGGGCTTAAGCAGTATTTGGTGTATATGGGATCATTTGCCATCTGGGAGAAACAATAAAAGATTCTAGGAGGTCTGGACCCTGTGGTTGATTTTCCCCTTACAATTTAGAGTAGCGTGAAAACCAGATGAAAGACCACATCTACCAAGTGAGGAAGAAAACAATTCTGAATTTTGAAATGAAGGCCAGTTGCCACAGCATGGAATATTTGTTACTTTTGTTTATTTTTTAAAGTAAAAGGTATCCTGGAAGAGGCTGTCTGGAGCCAGCATTTCATATGTTATATGTGAGACACTGTATGTGATATGTTAATTACAAAACTTGGCTTTCTTATTTTGTTCTTTGTGGGTCATTTTGTATACGAGGGAGTGAGGGGAGTGGATGATCCAAGCCCCCCTGAAATCAATAGCAGCCTTTCCATTTACTGCAGTACACTTGGGATCAGGTCCAAAGTGACCTCCCTTCAGCTCCTGTCTGAGTGTTTAAATAATTAGATCATTGTTGGCAGCTAACAACATTTTTTTCCCTTAATACCTAAGTGCAAGTCAGTGTTCAACAGGCTATCAAAACACAAGTTCCCATTACTGCAAGAAAAGCAGCGTTGTTTAGACTCAGAGTTCAGTGTTAATTTTTTCTTTGTCTGGTTGAAGGGCACAGCAAATAGTGTAAGGGAAACAGAATGCACAGGGCAAGCTGTGTCATGCTTCCCATATGTCCTGGGATGATAGCTTGTTCAAGTTTTGCTTTTAAAAAGTTGAGGTGATTTTTCTTTTAGTCTCTCTCACCAGCTTTGTTCAGTTTCCAAACTTTCAAGAAGTCCACTACTTACCCAGCAGCTCTTGTGGTTCTATTACACTTTAGTCTCTATCTGTTTTGCCCCACCTATCAGAGTTTTCCCCTTGCAAGGAGACTACTGAGGAAGTCTGTCACTATTTAACTTTGCTAGCAAAGATGTGTAAACACATTCTCCTTCCTTCCTTTTTCATTTCCTTTTTGACAAGGTATTTAGCAAATTCACTGGAATCCAAAAAGGCTGTGCCATGAGCACTTCTGCCATGTCCCCAAACTTGTAACCTGTGGGCTGTCAACTGTGCACCTTAGCACCTGCACAGTCCCAACCCCCAACATGTGGCTGCTGGAATGGGACTCAACCAACAGCTAGTAGGTACAGTGATCTGAATGTGTCCCAGTTTTCTGCTGTAATATATACATTGCACCATGCTGACAGTTGCTTGTTTTTAGCATGGGTAATCACCAATATGTTCTTTTAAGTGAGATTCATAGATGCTGATTAGATTTATTGCATAAATTACTTCATTATTAAAATCAGGTCATTTGAGCCCAAAAACCATTAACATGCAAACTATTAACATAATTTCATAAGCTAATAAATCAAGCACAGGAAAAGAATTAAGAGGTTCTTAGTGATAAGTGTTTCTTCAGAGATTAAGGAACACAATTTTCTTACGCATATATTAACATTTTAAGAGTGAATTCATGCAAAAGCAATTTTTTCTGCATATATAAAATTTGTGCTTAATAATCGTTATAGTCAGCCTCCAGAACTCTTTCAAAATTAGTTGTTATTTTTTTTAATCAGTATAAAGCAATTTGATGTTGAATCAGTTAGCCTGCTGTGATATACTTCCTGTAAAATTCTTATCTTCTCATCTTTATCTAACAGCCAAGTCTGAGAATACAACATGCTAGGACAAAGTTTAGAAGAAAAATAACTTATACTCAGCTTTGTTAATGAAATGATCATCCATGGTGAATTTTAAAACCTACTCTCAATCTTAAACATCACTAGCAAAATTGTAATTCTCTAATTATAATGCATTACTTTGGTTGTCATCATATAAAGAAAGGTGAATGAAAATGGATGTTATTCCCCTTTCTTATGTAAAGGGCTATGCTATTTTCCAGAATAATATGGTAATGGTCTCTTTTAGTCATTTCATTAACTATGTTTAAAATGAGTAATGCAACTCTAATAATTTGGACACAATAATATTGCACAGGGAAAAAAATGAAGTTAATGAAAACCAGAACATAATAAGTAACAGATGAAAATGCACAGAAATCTTAGCAAGCTGCCAGGCATCCCTGATTTAACTTTTAGATGGTTTTGGCTTCCAGGTTCTCACCTACTTTTCTGAGGTGTTTGATACACCTCACCTTCAGCAGGAGATTCTGTATTTGGTTCTAAACCCCAATAAATTATAACATTCCATATAATTCTCACAATGCCTGGCATTTGTGGTCTCTCAGATCCTCAAAACAGTAATGCCAAGGCCTCTTTCTTCTCCTTGCCTCCTCTTAAAACAATGTCATTCTGTGGTCACTGCTACGTAGTGACTGGCTCAACTGAGACAATCCACTTAGCCCCAAGGAGGCCGGAGAATTCCAACACTTATCCTGATCAGAAATGATAGCAAGAAATAGCTGTATCAGTTTTCCTGAGCAGAGATAATAGCAAGAAATGGCTCCTTGCAGGCTGTACGTGGCCCACAGACCTCCAGTTGGACAAGCAAAACAGGTCTCCTACATAACAAGATAGGAGCATTATCAAGGTGTTGAAACTGTCTCTGACCATGCTGGTCTTGTTTTGTGGTCATTAATGCCAACCTTAAGTATCAGGAAATGCAAGCTTAAGAGTAAATTCCCCTAATTTCTTTAGTCCTTTTCACTTTCTCCCAGCTAGAGGAAGCAGTTGCTCATTTCTGCACTAGTGTCATCCCTTGAGAAGGGGGATCATCCCAGGAGCGGTGGAGGCCAGCCAAGCAGGTTAACCCTTTCTGCGTGCTCCCCCTGAAAAGACAGCATGGGCAGCCACTGGTAAGCAGGGGGGAAAGGGAGGGATAACTGGGGAAGCCTGGGGGTGGGGTAGGCGAGGCAGCGAGAAGTCTGGAATGAGAAGCAGGGAGGGATTTCTTATCTTTCAGTCCTCCAGGCCCTTGCTGGCTTGAACATGGGTTGCTCCAAACTTGAGCTAGCACTAATACCATCACCATTTGAACAGCTTACAGTCCAATATGTAACAAGGTCCTTAATGACATATATGCCTTCTCTACTGGTGTCACTAACAATTATGTTTACAAACAACATCATTTGTTGAGATTATCTAGTGCTACAAGCAAAAGTCTTCACTGATCTGGCCGGTACTCTTAAATTTGGTAAGAATTATGAACTGAAGTTGAATAGAATCAGAACAATTCTATTCTTCTGAATTCTACAGAAAAGGTCTATTTAGTCTATGTGGTCAAGCAGCTTTTAAATTATACTCAGCAGAGCTCCAGTGGTTAACAGAACAAATCATTTAGAGATGAGATTCATGACTCATGTCTCTCTTTACAAAGTGAAAAACCTAAAAAAAAATACTCTTAGGCTACTCCTTCCTCCTACAAAATTGATGGAAAGGATAAGAAAGGATTTTTGTGGGTGATATCTTTTACTGGACCAACTGCATGGTGAAGAAAAGTGTATTGCATTGGAAAGCTAGTCTAAGTCTATCCCAACTGTAGTAAATAAAAGGTTACCAAACACCAGACATGAGAGCAAGTTATGCTCATGGTGCGGGGGAAGCAGCGGGCGCAGCCTAACAGCCATGCGATCAATGCATGCAACAAAATACCCAGCTCATGCAACCCGTTCAACATGCCAAAAGGGTCCTAATCCTATTGGCTATTCGGGCAGTATAAGAGCGAAGCCTGTGAAAAAGAAGGCAGGACCCACACAACATCGGAGAGACTTGATCACCCTCACCGGAGGTCCTGCGTCCACGGCATCCCTTTTCCCCCGGACGCCCCCATCATGGTTAGTACATCATTCAGATGTGCGAAGAACTCTCAATAGTTTTGGTTTTGAAGTTGTTGTAAAGGGGAACTGCCAGCGCAGAAGTGTGAATATAGCATTTATGTGCTATCTGGTGCAACTTTTACGGAAGGTGCCTACGCTCTGTACTTCAGCAGTGTAAGTAAAGCATTTATTTGTCACATTGTTTTTTTTTATTTTTCTTGGACGGGAAGAAGTAGAGGAGAAAGCAAACAAGGTTCCATAACCCTTTCGTCCCCGGCCTGTTCGGATCTAGGGGTTAATCAATCACACACCCCTCCCCGCCCCCGTTTCTCTACCACACCAACCATGAAGTTAGTCCAATAAAAGATATCACCCACAAAAATCCCAGTTTCTTATGCATTTCCTAGACCATCACAACCACAACATTACTCTAACACTACCGATAGATAGGATATAATTTTTAAGGACTGTCTGATGGAGTAAGCTATTTTGCACTTAGCACATACACTAAGAATCTCCACAGACAGAGCCGGTGTAGTATGCTGTAAATTAAACCCTCCTTTACTTGTGTGCTAATTTTCTAATGCAGAAAAGCCCTTTGTGATTTGTCCATGATGGTTTCATTTGCCTCCAAATCAACTAATTTGGAACTGATTTTGTGGAACACAACTGAGGAGCTAGAATGCAGAAAACCAAATTCTAGGTAAGTATGCTTGCTTGTTTCCTTTTTAACACACAGCAAAGTCTTATAGCAGTCCTGCACATAAATAAAAGTTGCTTAGACAAACCCACTGTGTTAGAAGTAATTTGTGGATTAGCTGAAGGGAAGTGGTTTGACTAGCCATGTACTATGACCAGACATAAGTGTGATCATGATAAAACAATAAAAAGTCTGCTCCTTTCCTTTTGTTTGCTTGTATATATTTTTTTATCTCTCTTCCACCTTGGACAACAATACACAGAAAGGCTTCCTAGTCATCTAGAGACTGGCTAGATACCATTTTCTCACATACAACGCACACCTTTCTCCCCAAACTGACCCTTCCCCTAATTAGGGATGCATGTTTGAACCAGGGAAACTGTTTTCTTCACTGGAAAAGAAGTACTCCTGGAGACACTGTGCACATTGTGCAGCTGCCAAGACAGCTGCGGCTTATATGCTTAGAAAACTGAAGTGGCAGAGTCCTGTTAGCCCTCACTTTAACCCTCACAGTGCTGTAGCTATTGGCTGAGCACTGTAGGTTGTGCACAAAGCAGCAAGAGAGCTGTTGGTAGTATCTTGATGAGGTTTGTGATTTGGAAACAGCACTTTATTTACAGGAACTTATATAAAGAACTACTTAGAGCAAAGCAGTAATAGTCTTGTGACTGTTCTTTGCAAGGGTCTGGTGACTAACCTTGTATGATATACTGTAAGCCCTCCTGAACATAATATGTCCAGGAAGTGTGGCATCGTAGCAGACAGTTTATCAGTCCGGGAAGTTCCTGATACCATGTGTCCTGGACAATATATGTTTCCAGGAGGATTTACTTTGTCCACAGTTTGCCAGGACTCTTAACAAATCTTTTTTTTCTACATTCTGCTTCCAAAAACAAGATCCATGTTTTATTTGGAGGTGTGTTGTATGTGAGAAAATACAGCTTTTATCTACATGCTTTTCAAGTTCCAGATATCTTTACCATTTGGTAATACTTGTTCAGATTATATATTTCCCATGAGTCTAAAATTTTTGTCTCAGTTTACAGTGGCCAGGAAAGCTGGTAAAGATTTTTTAATAGAAGGTTTTTCATTGTGGAATGCCTGTTTGTGGGAAACAGTTGGTTTTGCTGCACTTTTCAACTCAAAATGTAGAAGAAATGCTATTGAGATTTTTTGACATTTTCTAAAAGAAAAATATTGGTTAATTTTATATCATAATTAAATCTGTATTGAAATTAAATCTGATTCTCATGTGATTTTAAAAATAAATCATCCAAAACAAAGCATTAACAATTATCTACATTAAATTTTGTATTGATCCAATCTTTTAAAAAATTTTGGCCCATGTAAACTTCCAAGCTTTTTACTTCTTATCCCAATTTAGGAAAGTAAAATTGTCTTCAACCCACCTGTTCTAGCAAAATGAACAAATTGTGCACAGCAGAAAACTAGCATCCTAATAGTATAAAGCTTTCCAATTTTATCTAAAAGCTTTATTTAATATAAGTGAGTGGAGAAAAGCTACTTTCTTGTTTTGCTAGCAGTTATAATTTATCAAGATATATTGTAAATAACAAATATTTTCAAAAGTTCCTAGAACTTGGGTCATAAGGCAAATTTAAATATTCATAAACTTGACAAAGGCATCTAAGCAGACTTGGCACAAACTCCAGTAGCTCTGTCTCCTTGTTAACCTCAAGTGCTACAGCCACTCTCCCATCCTCCTTGGAAATACTGCTGGTGTGGTGGCATGACCAGCAGTCAGAGGGTTAATAGAGGAGCCCTCTCAGAGCCTCCACAGAGCCACCACTGAATCCAGTTGCCACTGAGGCATTGCAACACTGAATTTGGCATCGTGCCTCCTGCAGCTGACTCCAAGTGCTGCCTCTATTCCATTGCTGGTGCCCTCTTTAACTTGGTGCCTGGGGGCTGTGCCCCCACTGCTAGTTAAGCTACTGCATCTAAGCCTTTCAGGCCTCTGCTTAGTACAGTAGAGCGAGTGAAGGTTTTCTCCCATCCCTCTCTCCTCAGGCCTGAGTTCAGGGTGTCATTTTCATGATAGACATTATTTACAGAATCAGGATGCTGAACTGAAATCAAAATATGCTCAAGTTGTTTTTTTGTAATGACAATATTTGCTGAAGTTCTGGTTTGTACAGAAACACTTTAAAAATACTGCACTTGTATTTGGAAATGATCAGTTATAAATATTATAATGAACAATTTCCATTTCAGAAAAGACTGAGGGTTATGGTCATAGGAATAAGAGTGAATGGAAGCCTACAGAGAATGTGTGTCAGTTTCAGAGATCACACTAGGGAGAGAAGCATAGGTGGGTCTAGCCTGAAATAATGTGCCAGATAGGCTTTCAGTCCAGTAGTGATTTTATTCAGGCTGACACAATTTTATGGAAATTATGAGGCAGTGTTGGATAAACCTGTATTTAAATGTGAATAAACCTGGCAGTATTTGGTTAATGAGATTCTTGACAAATGGACCCAACAGATCCATTGTTGGGACGCAGATTCATTGACTGATGTCAGCACACTCTTTGTCAGTCCATTCTTGACAAATGGACCCAACAGATAATTCATCAGGTACTGAACAAACTCCTCCCCTCTCTGGCCACCTACTTCAGCTTCACCACTGCACTGCACTCCCAGTCGTCACTGACATCACTGTTGTACTCATTCCTGGCCACTCCACTTGTATGCAGCAACAAAGGGAAGTGAACTTACTACTTCACTATTACCCAGCACAGGTAAATTAAAGGCTTAAGAAAGCAACAACTCTGGAACAGTGCACTGGATTTTTTCCTGACTCATGAATTACAAACAAAATAGTTAACAGAATCAACAAAGGGAAGTGGCAGAAACTCCTGCCCTTGTTCTTTCTGCAAAATGCCATAGTTGAAAAGATGCATCTTGATACATGGAAATTAGGCCTCTGGCAGACTGTACACTTAAGCTGTGATTGACCAGTTAATCGCATCTTAAGCAGCAACCCAACCACGTGGTCATGCAATTAATGGTGCAATAAAACAGAGAATAAGCTACAGTTATTACATAAAATATGTGTAAGAGCTTTATGGCTGGTTGCCAATGCATCCTAAATTATATGGGTGGTAAGTCATCAGCTGTTTGGGACTCCTGTCCTGAAAAGTGCATGGGAGTCACCAACACTCAAACCTGAGTGGGTTCTTGAGAACATTTTAGGGTTTGCTTCAAGATAATGCAAAGTCAATTCAAGATTTCTCAAAAAGAAAGAATTCCCTCATACTCAGTGCTCTTCTTGGTAAAAGAGGTCATGAAGCACTAAAAGGGAAGCAGTCTTGAAACCTAATCTTATTCTGATCAAATTTACCTTCCTACCTCAAGAAGGAGGTAGTTCTTAAAAGCTGCAAGAGATTTGAAAAAAAACCCTACACACATTGAAGGTTTTTTTTCCTTAAGCCTTTGGTACTGAGCTCACCTGGAAAGACTACACATTCTGGCCTGAATAAAATATCCTCTGATCAGCTGAAGAATTCACTGTTCCTTGTAGTCACCAGTTAGGCTTCAGGTCACCTGAATGGAGATAGACTTCAACGATTTCAAAAAACAACCCAGTACCAAGGCAGAGAAGTGAAGCATATCACTCCTGACTATGGCCAATGCTCAGTGCATGGACGCGCTCCTAAGCAGCTGTGGTTCCAGACATGTTCAACTCCAACACACTCTATGGTCCTTCCCCTTTTGCTCTCTTCACATCTAGTGACAGAAAACCAAGTTCAAAGTGGAAATGAGGCCTTTTTTAAATGCTGCAAGCCACCAATCCAAGTTTTCCCTTCTCTCCTTGGAAGACTTGTATTTTATTAAAATTGAAGGTTGGCAACCAGAGACTGACCTTGGACATATCTTATCTCCCAGAAAATAGGATGATTCCCCACCAATGCCTTGCCACAGCAATGGACTGGAATGTGTTAAGTTAAAATATGCTCAGATGACCGCAGGAAGAGGACCGTGCCTCATATCATGGAGAATGGCAAAACAACCTATGCTCCAATCTTTGCCAATCTGATCAGGTTCTGCCGCAAATCCAGTCACTGGTTTGACTCTGAGCACATGAGCCAGACCCTCCTGTCCAGCAACTGGGAAATTTTTTTACACCTCTAGCGAAGGAAGGGTGTGAATGAAAAAGGATGTGGAGAAACTTGAGAGAGTCCAGAGAAGAGCTACGCGCATGATCAGAGGTTAGGAAAACACACCTTATGATGAGAGGCTGAGCACCATGGGACTCTTCAGCCAAGAAAAGCGCAGGCTTGGAGCGATCTGGTGGCCAAGTTTATACAAGTTTATAAGGGGTGTTCACCAGGGTCTGGGGGAATGTTTGCTCACCAGAGAGCCCCAAGTGATGACAAGGTTGAATGGTTATGAACTCCTCCAGGACCATTTCAGGCTGGACATAAGGAAGAACTTCTTTACTGTCTGAGCCCCCAAGGTCTGGAATAGCCTGCCATTGGAGGAGGTTCAAGCACCCACTTTGAATGTCTTCAAGAGAAATTTGGATGTTTATTCTGCCGGGTTCCTATGACCCCAGCTGGCTCCCTGCCCGTGGGGCAGGAGGCTGGACTCGATGATCTTCTGAGGTCCCTTCCAGCCCTAATGACTATGACGTCTGTGAAACAGAAACCAAATAATACATGGAGAGGTGAGGGGAATTTCTTTCTGGCTCCTGCAGAGAACTATCAAAAGTCCCAAATCATGGCTTCTCCTCCATTACAAGACATCTCCCATCAGAGACAACATCATTTCAGCCCCTTCATGGGGATACTAAATGCTCACGTCCATGTACCACATGCTCTAATTGCTTGTCTAAATACACATTTATCCGATAGTACATAGATTCACTGAGTTCTATCTTGTAGCAATTCAGGTTCCTTGCCCTCACTAATGTTTTATCAGAAGGCAATTTTGAAACTTCACTTCTGATTACTATAAACCTTCTTCTGATTTACAGACATGACTGTTTGTATCTATTTGATCTTGCAATGATGTTGTTCTTTAACTTAACAAACTCCTTTCCTTCCCTGATATTCACCCTGCAAGTGTATTTGCAAAGAGTCATCACATCCTCTCTTAACCTTTGTTTGGCTAAGGAAAACAATCCAAGCTCTTTTAACCTCTCATAAGATACTGTCCCCATGCCCCTAACCATCCCAGGAGACTTTTCTTTGTTCCTGTTCCAGTTTAAATTAATCTTTTATGAACCTAAGTGATTAAAACTAAACTAAACATTCTAAATTGTGTCCTCCCAAAGCCACGAATAAAAGTACAAATATTTATTTTCCTCAACTTGGTATACCCTAATACACCTTTGATTTCCATTAGCCTTTTTCATGGCTTCATCACAGAAGTGGTATGTGATCACCCCATGAGCCCTCTCTTCTTCTTTGGCCTCCAGTCTGTGAGTAGGATCCTATTGTATAGTAAAAGTTCTTGTTTGTCCTTAACTGCATTGCATCATTTCTTTCCAAACTCGTTCATATTGCTTATTGGCTTTTCCCCAGTGTTTCTCTGCTCCTTTCTTCTTATGTGTTTCTAACCAGCAACTCCAGGTGATGTAAAGATGTGATAGTGGTCCTCAATCTTTTTTAGACTTGGAGCAGTCATCATTAGACTTGAGGCACCCCTCCAAAAATGCCAGTTCTTAGCTTTTACTTATTTTTTGACCACAGAAAAGTAATAGAGCATTTTTTTTCTGTTGCAAAGAGGTTGGAAAGAGCACAACAGGCCAGAATGTGTTTAATACTGTAGATTCCTATTTGAAATCTCTGGGTGTATCTTGTTTATCACCTAACTGATAATACTCATGGCAGCCTGTAGGATCTCAAGGCACAGCAGGGTACCATGGCACGCTGGTTAAGAATCACTGGTATATGACTAATACATCTCCTGCACTCTAGTCCTAAGAATCGATTAATTTTACATAGTCTTTCCCCTTGTTTTCTGTGTAAATGTTGTTAAATAACAGCTTGACAGGTCTTAGAATTCAAGGTTTCCTGCCCTGTTTGACACTGTTTTTGATCACCTTGAATGATATGGGCACCTTTCTAGAACAGGACAAAAACACGCCAGTACGGGCTCAGTCATTTGGGGTACAGAGCACCTCAAGCTAAATAAAGTCAGAATCAGGCCCCAAGATTAAAACTTTTATTTTAATGTCTTCATTTGGATTTTCATTAAGTAAAATACAAAACATTTTTTCAGAAGCACTTTTCAGGACACCTGCAGTAATTCAGTCAGGAAATTAATTAAAGTTGGATTTAATATTCTGAAATTGTGTTATTGCAACATCACAGCGCTACTGTCCAAAACTGAGTCGGCATAAAGTGCAGTGTTACTTGCCAGACTTATGTTAGCATGTATGGTTTAAATGATGACACAAGCAAAACTCTGCTCTGAAATGGACAAATTAAAGATACCAAAATATTATGTTTCCTTTTGCCAATAAGAACAGCTGGCAAGATGGGTTTATTAAATGCAGCTTTAGCCAGCAGACATAGGTTATAATTTTCACAGGCTTTGTCTTTGAAATATGAAATTAACAAAACATTCTTCCCCCCCACCCCTTTCAAAATTGGAGGGTTTGCATCTTTCATCTGGCAAAATTTAGCAGAAAAATGAAAATAATATCAAAGTTACAGGCACCATAGGGAGGCTGTTAATGTGGAAACAAAGGGCATTTGGCCAGTGAAAATAATAAAAGACTATGCAACTTTCCCAGTGATGGCTGAAACCCAATTAGTACTTTCCAACTGGAGCCACAATACTCCTTTCCAGATTATGCGGTTTGGCAAGATACAGCATGCGTAAACTTACTTTCCTAGAAGGGAAAAATATAATTAACAGAAAAAACAAAGTCATGCAGTATTATGCTTTAAGTAAACAATAACATACCACTGGGTATACATTAAACAGTTGATATATGTACACCTTAGATATACTGAGGCAAAGCTGTGGCTCAGCAGAGAAGGAATGCATCTATTATCTATTGACCCCACTGCTGGAGTTTGCTGCTGCCTTTATACACTAGTTATTTTCATTTCTTTAATGGAAAAATATGGATTTAATACACATACTTGATTTAATGTTAATTAAACTAGTGGGTTAAGTTTAGGTAATTTAAAGTAATTTTTTACATTTGAAACCTCTGTTTTTGCTACCTTCCTGTTTGTTAAACAACTGATCTACTCTGCTGTTCCCAACACACCATGAGGATAACTTTTTTTTTTTACTAATTTTATTAATTGAATGCAGAGATTAATTTTAAGTTTAAATGGATAATAATGACCAGCATAGTTACAGCCCAGCCATATTTACCCTACAGTACATTCCACACACCCTGGCAGTGGTATAAGTCCTGACAGTCCTTTCCACCCTTTTCTGAGTGCTGAATTTAAATTTGGAACCCACAGCAAACTGGAGGTGACCTGATTGCTGATTTTTTCAATAGCATTTTAAATAAAATCTGACACAGGAGGACAGCACATTAAGTTGAAGGCCAAAATGAGGGGAAACATGTAAAAGAAAGCAAGAGTATAGACTATGGTAGTATAATAAAAACAGTCCTGTTGAGACATCTGGTTATTGCTCTTGCAATGACACTCTTCATAAAAATGCAGGGCAATATGCCAGAAGGAAGACTGAGAAAAAGGAGGAAAAGAAAAGAAAGCTTCAAAAAACATGGAACCAGTCCTGTCAGAGGCTTGGACCACACACCTGAAACAATTATTCACTTATAGTTCTATTACAGGATGTATTCATTTGACAGGCATATCCCACTACTGCCTCCACACCCCCTACCCCCTCCATCCCCCAGCTGCCCCATCCCATTCTCAGATCTAATTTCATGCATTTCTGATGTAATTTAAGTTCATAGTTCTGATAGTGTATGGACTATACATACATTTTTCAAAAGTAAGCTTCTTCAGAAGGGAAGCAGATCAGGAGTATGCAGTTAGCTGTTAAGACTCAAACAATGACGTGGATGAGTCCGGAGCGTTATAAAAGTAGCACATTACACTGAAGATACCAAACATTGGGGTAAACCTGAGGGATAGGCTGGTGATCCAGGCCAACCTTGACAGGCTCAGAAAATGGGTGGACAAAAACCTGATGACATTCAATATGGAAAAATGCAAGGCACTCCACCTCATGGAAAAAGAACCGGCATCACGCTTATAGGCTCCACAGTGCTATGCTTGCTAACACCAAAGCTGAAAGGGACTTGGAGATCATGATTGACCACAAGATGAATATGAGCCACCAATGTGATGTCACGGCTGGTAAAGCAAACAAAATGCTGGCTTGCATCCATAGCTGATTCTCAAGAAAATCTCAGGGTGTCGTTCTCCTGCTGTACTTGGCCTTGGTGAGGCCCCAGCTGGAGTACTGCATCCAATTCTGGGCTACACAATTTAAAAAGGATGTGGAAAAGCTTGAGAGAGTCCAGAGGAGAGCCATGTACATGATCAGTGGGCAAAAGAACAGGTCTTATGATGAGAGGCTGAGAGCCATGGGACTCTTCAGCCTGGAAAAGCTCAGGCTCAGGGGTGACTTAGCGGCTGCCTATAAATATATAAGGGGTGTACATCAGGATCTGGGGGAACATCTGTTCACCAGTGCAGCCCAAGGGATGACAAGGTAAAATAGTCACAAACTCCTCCAAGACAGTTTTAGGCTGGACATAAGGAAAAATTCTTTACTGTTCAAGCCCCCAAGGCCTGGAATAGACTCCCTCCAGAAGTGGTGCAAGCATCTACTCTGGACTCTTAAGAAACATTTGGATGCCTATGTTGCTGGGATTCTTTGACTCCAGCTGACTTCCTGCCCCTGGGGCAGGGGGCTGGACTTGATGCTCTTCCGAGGTCCCTTCCAGCCCTAACGTCTATGAAATCAATGAAATCTTTATGAAATCCCCCCTGCTGACTAAGCTATTCCGAGACTATTTAGAAGATATTTCTCTAGTGATGCTTACTTGCCCATTATCTGCTTTTTCACTATTAAGTGAACTGTTATATTAAATTCAATAGGCTACAGCTATTGTGTGTATGCATTTTATATGTATGTATGTGCATGTATATATAGAGTAGATGCTGGTTTTCATGGTCTCATTTTTCCTTTAATTATTATTACACCTTTATTTTGATTGAAAGCAGTAATACAATACATCACCCATTACACTTTTTAATTTCCATGTGACAGGTATATCTGTAGAGCCTTTTGCTTTAGCACTGTGGAATAAGGCTAGAATATCCTAAATGGAAGAGACTAAAGACAAAGCTGTATTTGAGAGCTACAGCTTAACAAATACACAGGTACTAACTTCAACTAGCAAAACAAATGGGGTGGAGATAGGGACAGGTAACACCTTAAGACAACCCTTGTTACACTGGTAACTCAAACAACCCTTACATTTAAAATGTAGAAGAATGGAGATCTGCATGTGTGCTTGCACTTGCCACAAAAATTTCTCAAAAAGCTAATGAAGCAAGCTCAATGTAAATAACCTCTTCTGACACGAGTACCAAGTAATTTACACTTCTGAAGCCACAGTTTACACATGGTGATACATTTTCCCTTGTCCCTGAAAGCCCCTCATCCACATCATAAAAGGTATGAAGCTTGTTTACTTAACATTATAGTAGCCCATGTTCTTGAATCAAGAGGGATTTCTAAGAAATACAGAACTAAAATTTGCTATTAAAGGTGCAGCAGGACAGCTGTATTTATTATATTTACCTTAAATCCAAGTAGGGGGGGCTTTTACCTCTTGAAATTCATAACTAATACTAAATGTAAGCTGGATCAGCTCTTAGACCAAAGAAGCTAAGAAATTTTACATTATAAGAAAAATCCTCCAAATTTGCTAACAAATTTGCAAAATAGTGATCAAAGTGTATACAGCTCAACATCCAAAGAATATTATAACAAGAGCATGGCATAGTAGGTGAAGCTACTAATTATGAATGTATTAACGTTCTCTTCAATTTCTATAAATAACTGAATAATCTTGAAGAGAAGTAGAATCCCACTGACATGCATCAGTATGGACAAGTGCCCAAATTCCCTAGATGAACAGAAAACATATTAAAACAAAACAATATAAACCTTTTGAGAATTTTCTTAGATATGTTTTGAAATAAGGACATACTAAAAAAGAATGAAACTGACAAAGCTACAAATGTCCTGAATACTCCATCAATTTGATAAGAAATGTTCTAATCCCATATGTCTGTAGACACAAAATGCATAATTAAAGTACCCCCACACAATACATCATACTTACTCCCATATCAGACACACCTTTCCCCACAAACTTAGTCGTCCAAAATTGTGTGTGTGTGTGTGGGGGGGGGGGGTGTTTAAGTGAGAAAGTCAATTTCCACACTGAAATGAAAGCATAAGGATGCTGGAGCTGCCAGAGACTGTGCTGCCTTCAAGGCTACAATAATCCCTATCCAACACCTCCCTTCCCCAGAACTATACCTAGACTCCTGGTGGCCCCAAGAGAACTTTTAGTATCAGGCCCCCCTCCGCCAGAGATAACAATAACAATAATAATGATAATCAGACAAAAAAATTACCAGTTTTGGGCCCCTTTTCTGTGCGGGTCCCAAGTGGCTGACTGGTTCAGCCATGCCTGTGTTTGGCCCTGCCCTTCCCCCTCCAAAAAAAGTACTAGAACTGCATGCTTCTACCCTCCTCACATTTCTCCCTAATAAAGATAAAAAAATTCTTACTAATTTGTTTAGCAGGGATTAGTCCTCTGTTCCCTGTACTCATGCATATCGATAAATCTGGTTTTATATCTCACAGGACATCTAGCAATATAGTAAGCTTAACTGTTATTCAGTAAAATAGTTATTATAATTGCTAAAAGATTAAGGGTGGACTTTTCAGTCATTAGAATTTGGGCTTGTAAATCACTTGGATATCTTTGAAATCCTCATCTTTAATCTTTCCCTAAAACTACCTCATGTACAACATCCTGCTCCCTATTTCAGGAAGCTATTGATTTATAATGTACAAGTGCCCGCAATGGAGTCCTTCAAAAATGATACATGTCCAAAAGGTTACAGTCATAGCTAAATATCTTTCAGGTAATACAAAGGAATTTAAATAATTCCTGTAAATCAGACTTTGCCCCACTGAACTTTAGATACATTTTAGAAAGTCTTACCACTGTTGAAATCTGCCCAGTTGATTTAAAGTTCCTCATGTCAATGCACTCCTCTTAATTATATTTTGCATCCTACAGCAGTAATAAATGGTATAAATATAAATACAGAGTGAAACTTAGTCTCTGCAAGCAGGATAGCTAACTGGTTAAAAACCCTGAATTTTCCTAATGCCACATAATATGCCACAATCCATATCAGTAAACTTAAATATTTTTAAGTGGCCTATATACTAAAAACCTCCTACAGACTGGTATGGAATCATCAGTATTCTACCGTTTTAGGGTCAAGTTCAATTTCAGTTCAAGCACTTCCTCTTACAGTAATAGAAGGTGACCCAAACCTTTCATGATCATACCATGACAAGACTTAGCAGCCCAAGTCAAAATGGAATTATTTCTAGAATATTGCTTTTGAATACTTAATGTATCCATGAAAGCTTATGCCAGACAAAGCATAAGCAAACAAGAACGCCACTGTGATTACATGAGTAAAAAAAAAATATGGTCAGCGGTCTAAATCACTAAATTGTATCTTTTTCCCCCTAAATGACTATGTGCGCAATACCGCAATTTAACCATTACAGTTTATGCTAAATGTTATGTTAAAATCCTTGTAAAATTTTCTTACTGTATATACTACATCATGTGTGGTGCATTCAGTGTGCTGGATATTTCCCCCAGCAACATTTCTGTTTGTTTTCTCTTGATTTAGGCTTCTACAAAGCCTGTATTACCCTTGAAACAAGCACATAAAAAACCCAGTCATAAACTATAAGAAATAGCTTTCTCTGTAGTATTTTTGGTAGTATTTTTTCAGATGCATGTACAAAACCAGAGCTTTCCAGTATCCTTTTAACCCAATTAAGTTAGCTTAACATGACTATAAAGGATTTGAGATGTAGTTAGGCATGTTGGTCACAAATTAGGCAGAAGGCAGGGTGGATTTGTACTTTATAGACAAAGTAAATCAAAGATGTATAGCATAAGCTTTTATAAGCAGAGGACTTATAGAATCTAATAAAGAAAGCTTATGCTATACATTTTGATTTAGTTAATCTATAGCCTCCTGTATATGTTACAGGTGCAAAGTAACTATCATGCAATAAAAACTTCTAACCAGCTATAAAGTTAGACCTCGAAAATGTGTATTGACTTTATAGCTGGTTGCTATCAAGCTTTAATTTGCACATGGAGCAGGGTCTCCTTTGCAGCTGGGAGCCCCATCAGCTGCCATGATCCCCCAGGCCCACATAGGTCTCTGTTCCTGGCTACACCTCATAGAGCTCTGGGTCCTGGCTGTGCATGAGGCACAGCTGGGAGCAGGAGCCCTGTGAGTTGCAGGATACTGGGTCCTGGCTGCACATGGCACCTACGATTGGGAATCCTCTCAGCAAGGAGGCGAGTCCCAGCCATGGGTGCCTGCTTCTTGCAAATGCAGAGAGAGCCCAAGATCAGGCTCCCCCTACACGGGCAATAAGATGCAATTGGTTCTGATGCATGATCCCACAATTGCCCCTCTTGTCATCCATGTTTGGCATGGCGGGAAGCATGACTGTGTGGATCAGGCATTGAGTTTAATTGTGCCTTTACTTATAAGTATAGAGGGAGGACCTATAAGGCACAAATCCACCCTACCTTCTGAAAAGTCTTTGACATACCCATTCTGCAATTCTCCTTCCACAAGGATTGCCACAAAGACAAAAGAAATTTGACACAGCTGTGTCCCCAGTATGAGCTGCCTATTAATTTGCTTCAGTTTTAAATTAGTGAGTGCCATAGTAATTGCAATGATTCTATGCTTTGTGATTTTTTCTTGTGTTCAAATAAATATGTAACTTCGGTGTTTTCCTATGCATCTTGAATTATGTACTTGACAGTAGAATGTTGCATGCGACTGTGTGTGTGTGTTCATATATATACATATCTATACGTATAGATTAAGAACATTATATATCATCTTAATCACAGGCAGGCAAAATATGGCCAGTGGAGGCATTTTCATCTGGCCCGCAGGGCCCACCAATGAATTGTACCTCACCCAGCCCTTCCATCCACAAGTGTCGGAACAAGGCGCCCAGGTATATACCCCCCTCCCAACACACCCTATTGTGCCTCACTCCCATCCTTGTGGGCAAAAGGGTCTGGCTGAGCCAGCATGCAGCTCCGGGCAGGGATGCTGCTGCTGCTGCCTCCGGGGGTTCTCTGGAATCCTGCTTGCTCTGGGCAGCAAGTAGGGAAACGGCAGTGGTGGGGTTGTGTGCAGCCTGTCAGCTGCACCAGCAGGCAGGGCTGCTCTGGGCACTCATGTCCAGTGCAGGCATGCAGTAGCACATGGCTCCAGTCAATACTGCACTTGTGGGGGAGGAGTACAGCCTCCCCAGCCCACCTTTATTGCAGGAGCTTTGCATGGCATGCATGCAGCTCCCAGCACTCAATGCCAATGTCATTAACAAAAATCTTATATAAAAGGAGGCTGAAAACAGTTTTTTGAGGAACTCTGCTAATAATTTCCTGCCGGCCTGATGCTTCCCCTTTTAACATTATCCAGCACCAAGTTCCCAGTAGCCAGTTCTTCATCTACCTTACAAGTCTTATATTAATACCATATCCTCCATTAATATTTTCCCATATGACCCCAAGTCAGATGCTTTACTGCAGTCCCGACAGATGAGCTCTACCATATTTTTTTTGTCAAGAAACTCAGTTAGATAATCAAACAAGACAAGCAATCAATGTGGCATGATCTGCCTTTAGCAAGTCTACACTGCATTTCATTCCATTTACATCTATGAGTTTATTCTTTCCTCACTTTTAAAATGGCAGGGGAAAGAAAACTACACAGGACAACTACAGGCTTGTTGGTTTGATGTGTTAGAAATATTTGCTAATACACTTGCCATCTCATTGCCAGTTCTTTCAGAATTCTTGCCTGAAGATTATCCCTCTCCCACTGATTGGAGTGCTTGACCTTATTTGAGTTTAGATTTCACCTTCGCTGTGATCATTTATATTTCTCAGATTGTTATTCCCACTAGCTATCTTCCCTTTACACCAGCAGTCAACACTAGCATCCTTAATGAGAAATGAAGCGAAGTATTGCTTTAATTTTGGGGCCATACCTAAATTTTCTTTATTTTCTACTCTGTCCTCATTATATAGAGGTCCTTTTTCCTTTCCCTGTTCTCTTCTTATTTATATGGCCAAAACCCCCATGATTTTTAGCAAGTCTCACTTTATCTCTAAGATTTTTTACCTCTATGCCACAAGTCTCTGAGCTGATATCTTTTTTTCCATCCCGGGCAAGCTCTCTGTGTATTTGTAATTTCCTGTTTGAAAGTGGTTATTCATCTGGTTAGATCCAGAGCACTTTTCAAGCAGGATCCCCTCCCTGCATTTTGGAGCCAAATTCCAGTTAGTTTTAGCACCTCTGACCTCTTCCACTTTGAGACCTTGAGATCTTCAGTCCAGTTGTGGTCCCTAGCTTGTTCTCTTAATTAATCACAAAGTTTGTCCTTTTGAAATAATTCCTATAACAGAAAAAAGGAAAAGATTATTTATTTTTTATAGGTCAAATGGAACCATACTAGAATATATCATGGTATCTGAATGAGTTAAAACACTTGATAACTATCCTGCTTATAAAAATCAGCATTCCTCTTCTGATGACTGATGACATGATCTAACAAAAGAATGCAAGGTATAGCATGTCAGATATTCGAAATGTAGTCTCTACCTGCAGTCAAGCACACATCTATTTGTATGTACAACTTTTGCAAACATAAGTTTACAATTGCATGCAAATATGCATAATTAAACATACAGGCACTCCAATTCTGTGTATAACTGCCTACTGTGCACTAGCAGTAGAACTGGGCAGTAAGTTTCCTCTCTAATATATGTAGATATAGATATAGATATTGATATGTGTGTGTGTTTTTAAATTATACCTACAGTTTTAACTTTGCAATTGACTACCAATGTATTTAAATTTCATGAGTACACTCAAGAGTTTCATATGCTAAAAAGATTATCTTAATTTCTCCTTGAAAAAAAAAACTATTTGGGGAAGGGAAGGAAAGAGTAATAAAAATTAGTAGATGCCCCAGAGCACTGTGATTTTCAGTAAGGTTATCTTCCAAAAACACAAGATGGAATGTGATCCAAGAATGTGCTACCATCTGGGCCCTGAGAAAATGTAAGTGGGATGTAAAGGAAATTAAATGTGAATGCAAATCTGGTTTTGTCCTTGTACCTTCCAAAATAGCCTTTTGTTTTCGGAAAATCCAAGGTGGAACAACAGAAAGCAAATTATGTTTGTGCATAATACATTAGAAAAATTGTTCAAGCAAAAGTCATCCATATGTATATGAGTTTTGTAATTAAGGTTCTGTTTTGCAATATAAAAACAATTTAAGTTGATAAATAGGTACCAAATCATTCTACAGTGCTTAGAAGCAAGTATTTTTAATGGAGAAATGCTAATGTGTGCTGTTCAGATTTCTATGCTGCTTTACACTTCATTGTTTCTATTCCTTTCAGTTTTGTCCTGGCCTGGTCCTCTCCATTGTGGAGTACTGTGATATCAGTACGGACACATATAGCAATTGAACTGTTCCACTGTCACTGACTGGGAGTCAGTTTGCAATAGTTGTGGGATACAGTACTAGAACAGACACCAAGCTAAAAGAAGAATGTCTGCATAGATATTTATATCACCCCCATAAACTTTGATTTCTAAGTTCCCATTTGAGCAGGCACTGTTAGATTGAAGTAGCATCAGGAAGCAGTGGCAAAAATAAAAATCACTACAGGAAGACACACTTTGATTATCAAGAACAAAGAAGCAAACATAACATAATAAGAAAGCAGCACATCAGCATCTGAGTAAGAAAAACAAAATTCTTTTTCTTTAAGACTCAAGAAAATTGTCTCCCAAAATCAAAATGATAAATGAAGAGAAAAATACCATAAGCACAGTGAAATTTTACTGAGATTATAATTATGTTTTAGCCTAAAGAACCAACAGTAACACAGTTTTATAAGGTTGTCTCCTGCAGTCTTACTCTTCTGAGGCTCCCTCTACATGTTCCATGTATTATGTAATTACCTGGTTTATTATGCAATTAATTTTGACTGGTTACACTGGAAAATTAACTATGATACTTTCAAAAGTCAAATCAGCTATAAAGTTACTGCTAGAAAATGTGTAATAATGTTATGGCTGGAAGATCACATCACCTGCAGTCTCCCAGCTACAGGGGTACATGGTATGTTCCTGGGGCTGAGAGCTCCATCAGTTGAGGGGGCTCCCAGCCACAGGAGCTTGCTTTTTGCTGGTGCAGGGGGAGCCTGCTTCAGGTTCCCCATGTACCAGCAATAAGGTGTGATAGGCTCTGATTCATGATCTCACAATAATGACTCCAGCCATGCACATGTGGCATGGCAAGAGGCACGATTGTATGGATTGTACATTAGAGCTCATCGTGCCTTTTCCTACATATATAGAGGCATCCTGACATCTCAACCATTTCCCCTGTTGTTAAGTTACATATGTGTATCACAAGCACTACAGTGGTTCTTTGATATGTTCAAACCTATACCAGACTATACTGTTTAAGGAACTGCTGTTGTTTGAAAACTAGGCAAGATTCTTATGTGAATGAAGCTGGGAGAAAAAAATGGCAAAAGAGATGATAAAGCAATGCTGTTATCTGTATTTTTCAAATATAAATAAGTTAAACAATCTTTTTAAAAACAAACACATATATAATCATTTTGTAAATTCAGTTTCTATCATCCTAAAGTGTAAACACACACACATACATGAGTATTCGCTCTATAAATAAACCGTCACACTCTTCTGTAAAATTCCATTTACGATGTTGTTTGGGAGAAACAATAACTGTATGTTCTTTACCAACAATTCTGTTGTTGGTTACAGGTTTCCCTCACTTTATGTGGGTTCTGTATGTGCAAATTATCTCTAATGCGTTGACCCTTTCTATACCAAAAATTTGTGATATGCAAGGTAAATTCACCCATATGTGATTGGTGTGGTGGAAGACTGCAGTCAGCTGCTTTGTGCGGTGCATTGTGGGAGTGATGCAGACTAAAATAGTCTCCTGTGTGGATCTGTGCTCTTCATTCATTGTCTGCAACGTGTTTCTGTAGTTGCCATCCCCATTATAGTAACATTCGCCACCACCCTGTGCTTCTGTGTACTGTCTGCTGTTGGCAGGTACCAAAATTGTCTTGTAAGAGTGGTAGAAATGGGCTTGGGGGTCAGTACAGTCATGGTCTTGGAATGTATCCCTACTTGTTACATTGTAAAGTGGGTTTCCTTTATGTGAATTCAAGTTATATGCTGTTTTTCAGGAACACATGTACAGAATAAAGTGAGGGAAACCTGTGTAATGGATATTATGTGGATGTATTAATTAGTTGTTCATAGTAACCTATAAAGACATGGATTTCAAAATGAAAATGACCTAAATAATAGTACAGCCATAAAATAACAAACCACTTCATGGGATGTAGTTAAGGTTCTTGTAATAAAATATGTACTTCTTCCTTCTTGATGAAAGTAATGTGCTGCATTAAGCAATTTTTTGCAAATATAAGCAGTAGGTAAATAGATCCACAAAGCACATGTTATTGAAAAAAATAGAACCTGGTATCGTGAGTACAGCAAACTTCAGTATCTGAGGCTGTCACTCAAGTGTTTGATGCAACACTCACTAAGAAATGGCATTTTTGTTTTACTTTCCCTTTTCACAAATTAAATTTTGAATTGTTTTAAATAATTGTTTACAATAATGAAGTTTGATTTGGTGTGATTTTTTTTTCCTTTGGTTTCAGGTTTGGAACCGAAGGAAGACCTGCTGAGGACAAGGAACAAGTAAGAAAAAGCAGTTAAAGAATGAAACTTACCTCTGAAGTTTATTCTTCTCATCTCGATAGCACTTAGTGAACAAATGCAGCTTCTTAAGTTTTAATTTCACTTGGAAATGAATACGTCTTGATTTATTTTTGGTAAGTTGAAGTGTGGTTTCAGGCTACAGTTTCCTGGAGAATTTAGGGTAAGGTAAAATACACAAGGCTGTCTGGGGAGAAGAGATAAAAATAAATTGATATGGATTGAGTAGTTGCCAAAGCTTCTAAGTTCACAATGAAAAACTGGCTACAAGAGAAGAAATTTTAACTCAGAAGATGCAATCCTCAGCGTTAAATGTAGCTGATTTGGTTGAAGGCAAAGCAGGATGCTAAGCTAGTTTTACCCTCCCCCTTGTCCTGGCAATCTGAGGGTAAATGGGACACCAGCACATGTTAGAGCAGCTCCAGAATTTAAAAAAACACTTTAATTTGTCCTGCTTAAAATAGAACTTCTAAGGCCTGTTCTGTTGGCCTCAAATCAGTGGTGCATCTCATATCTGGCCCAACCCTACCAGTTCTGGCTGTTTGGTTCGGGATTGAGGAGGCAGAGTTGGGAGTAAAGCAATGGCAAATTTATTATAGCTTACACATACACAACAGTTAACAGAAAGATAAATGCAATAAGCAAATAATGCAGTATTAAAGACCTAATAGTAAATAATAACAACAGAAAATAGCAACAGATGGATCAATCTGTCGCAGGCTGGCTGGGCACTGCGGGGGTATCAGCCACTGGCTGTTTAAAACAACAGATAGACAGACATAGGTTGGCAACTTAACGATAGTCCCTCAATGCCATGTGCGCACCAGGTGATTCCAGCGAAGTCAGGCATCCCAGATCAATGCTGTCAGGGGGATTACCGGGGAAGATCCCTTGATCAGGATCCAATCCTCACTCACAACAGGAGTCTGGGGTCCAGGCGTGGAACAGCAGTAACTGTTCTGTTCCCTCCTGCCTGCTGGTCACCTGATGCATGTGCTTTTTATACCTAGTTTTATACTAATCTGTTGGCTTTAGAGCCATTCACAATTTTCTCCTATAGCTGTTGTCATATCGGATTAAAAGGTGTTAAAACTTATTATAAAAGGTTACTACCCAAACTTGGGTTTATCCAATAAGCAAATTACAATGCAGTATCTTCAAGTTTGAAATTAACATTACTCCGTCCTTTAGATCTCTCTGACTATGCTTTTTTGAGATGTGCTTTCCTGGAATGTGCCGGGTATGCCAGGCAGTTGAATCCAGTTTTTATCATCATCAAGGTTAAATTCTGAGCAAGAAAAACCTAGGTCAGCTAATTTTACAACTATAGCTTTGTCTTTGAGGCCTAGTCAGTTCCACAAACAGTTACAAGTTACATTTGCAGGTTACAAAAATAAAAAGCTTTATATTAGACAAAAATTCCAGATGCCTCTAAGAAGCACATATTTATTGCTTATTCATTTCTTTGGTTCTGGCTGTCACATCTGTGCCTGGGGCAAGTAGTGGAATAAACCCCCTCCTGTGCCCCTCCCTACAGAATCTGTGGAGGAGGCTTATTCCACTGCTTACCCTGGGCACAGAGTGATTGTGCCCAGGGTAAGCACAGCAAGATAAAATTCATTAATTACCATTAATGTTGTCCAGTTTGTCAATAAAAATCAATATTTCTTCAATATGTTTACTTCTTATAATGTGCCTGATGGTATCTTTGCACATCTAACTGCCATGTTAAATTGGATGTGTATTCAAATTCCAGGGGTAAATTTTTTGAGGTCTGTAGGATTTAAAGAATGGATCGAGGAGTTTAAGGGCTGAACATGTATTGTGCATAGTTCCAGTCCCCTCATTGCCACTGAATTCGTGTATAAACTGACTCAAGTCATATTACCACTTCTGTGCTTTTTTTCTCCTTACTACTCATGTCTGTCTGCCAAACAAGGCTGCTTATAGTGGCTTAAATCATTACTATTTGTAAGGTACATTTAATAGCCTCAGATAAATTGTCTCTGTCTTGCCAAATATTATGGTTATATGCAATGTTTGACTAGGATCTGTATCTGTATTAATAATCAACAGTTTTTTCCTATGTAGTTCCAAGTGTCTTCTCACTGGCAACCTTTCCAATTTTATTTGGGACTGCAAAAAATGTCTGGGGCTTTATATACAAGAATAGTTTATTGCCTGAATAAGCATCTGTTAGTGGACAAAATATGAATTAGGTATTTCTATTCTCTTTGCACTTGTTCAGTTTGTTTTGCATTTCTGATGTGTTCTTCTCCTGCATTTTTGTTTTGGTCAGGTAGAGTTCAAAGGTAATTATTTTCTAAATATCTATACTTTAATACAATAGAAAACAAAAATATATTTTCAAAATATGTGTTGTCAGATATCTGGATAAATCAATTTATAGTAAAGTGTAGATGGAGCATTACAATGATAGTGCTTTTCAATCCTCTGTAGATCTTGTGAAAAAGTACTTTTTTATGATACCCAGATACCACAGTGACCGGCACCATAGAAATACCCAAGCAGATGTTTGTAATCGGTGAAAATTGCAGCCTCGATTATGTTGAAAATAGTTTGACTCTTTCTCCCCTAGCTCATCCATTTATTTAGCTCTTGTTTTTGCAAGCAATAGAGTTTGAGCTCTGAACTGCCATGTTAAAAGTATGAGAGAATTAAAGTGCACTTGTACTTCGTTTTGAGCATGCAACTCAGGCATGTATTTTAGAAAATGTGGCCTGGCATGTCTACCATTGTAATAGATTTTCTTTTTTTCTTTTCATCCTAGCAGTAACAGGCCGATGATAATACAGTCACTTAGTGACTTTCACTGAGGACTAAGCTGCCCCTGCCTGGCTTTCACTTAGTGTGGAATAGGAACAGATACATGGAAAGGCTACCATAGAGCAGCTGACACAGGGTAAGTGCCTTCCAGTTCCTACCTCCACCCCTAGCCTTATGCTAGCCTTAAAGAGAGATGCATTTGTATTGCTCCTATTTTCAAGCCTAATATATGCATGCAACACCACATCTACTCTTAAGGTGCTGAAACAGTGGGAATGAACACCACCACACAAGAGTTTCAGCAGCCACAGTGATGGCCCCGCAGGCCAAATCTGGCTCTCAGGGGTGAGTGGTCCAACCTGCAAGAAGCCCTAAAGACCTGATATTCCCACTTCTGCAGGCGAGATCCAGCCCATAAGCTATGTGTTAGACACCCCTGCTGCAACAAATCCTGAGATTCCTGAGCCTCCTCAAGATTCCTCCGCTGTCTCCAAATATCTGTGAAACTCCAGTACACACGCACAAAAAAACAACCCACTATTTCCATCAGTTCCTCCGATAGTTCAAATGGCAAAGGTCTGTATAGGATTTAAAGGTTTCAGCATGGCTGATGATTTATGTCAAGGTCAATATAGAGTCTGTGCAACTTCAGTTCAGGCTGTTTGTGTATATCTTTAATTATCTGGTGATATACTATTTTTCTAACGGACCCCTGCCTAATTCATTGACAGTTTGGACAGCTCTCTCTTACTGAGAAACAATTAAGCAGTTTTTATCCTCACTCACTGTATGACTTCATTCCTTGCTTACCCCACACATTTGATACCATATAATAAATTTACTCCTGGGCTTTGCCATGGCATGCCTATGTATAGTATCTGATTGACAAATATTAATTAGTTTAGTTTAGCATCTCTATGAGGTGACGGCATGGCATTTCCTTATTTTACCCAGAGAGAATGAAGTTACATGGAGGCTGAAGTCCGAAGCATCCACTAATACCAAGTTCCCAATTCTGACTTGCCTAGGGAACTGACTTCTCAGACTGCTTAGCGTTACACTGCACTTTGTGGCCATATCCAGATGAGTGTAGCCATGTGGCATGTGGTGCTGCAGACATATCTGTGGTGCTACATACCACATTCAGTTGTTCTCTACACTGCAAGAGAGCAGCATGGAGGGGTTTTTTTGACCCCTGGATATCCAGGAGTCAAAAAACCCACAGAAAAAAAAGCGGAGTGGTGCATGCAACAGCAGTGTGCACCACCCATAGTTGGAGCCTGGCTAGCCAGAGCCATGTTCCATTGCCAGCCAGGCTTTGTCTGGCAGGATTGGCACAGCTGCAGCCCAGAGAGGTCCCCAGGACCTCAGGTAAGGCTGCTGGGGCCAGCCCTGGGCATCCCCTAATCCACCTGGGGTAACTTGCCACGCACCAGTGTGCATGTGGCATGGGCATTTCCTGGGGATACCTAGCAACGACACAAGGTGCACTGATGCTAGTTGTCCCCAGGAAACAAATTTCCAAGCACATCTGAACACTGCCTGTGTCCCCTAAGCCTAGGTGCCATTACAGCTGAGAGAGCTCAGTAGTTTTCCAAGTCAGACACAAACCTCTTTAGTTAAGGCATCCAGAAAGGATGGAAAAAACACAATTAATGACAAGTGAGAAGTTTGGTTTCAGTGACTTGAGTAATATGTAATAGAGACTCTGTGACAGTGACTGGGATGCAATCCATGAACTAAATGAAATGACAAACATCTTGTCTGTAGAGCAACTAGCAGGACCCTCAATCTGCTGAATGCCTGTCTTTGATTTCCTTCATTAAGAGAGATATGATGGCTTTACAGACAGATTTTAAGGCCAGAAAAGGGTCCAATTATCATCATATAGTCTGAACTTATGCATTATACAGGTCACAAGATTTCTTACAAAGGTGAGAATTTGCAAGTATGTATAAAAAAATGGTATTTCATTTTAAATCAAAAGACAGTCAGACATTTTATATATATTTGTGTATACACAGATAGATATCACACACACACACACACACAGAATAGCCTTTTTGTTACTCTCCTTTCCCTCTTTCTCTCTCATATATATGTATAAATATTATTTATAACCAATCATACATATATTATGTATGAGAGAGAAAGGAGGGAGACAAAAAAGACTGTTCACTGTAGAGGCAATCAAATTAAGTGTGTGTGTGCGTGTGTGTGTGTGTCTGTGTGTGTGTGAACTTGTAACTTATAGGGTTGTGTAAACTATTTTCCAGAGAGCTTCATTCTCACTGACTAGTTATGAGTGATGTCCTATCAAACTAAATTGTAAAACAGTAATTCTTGCTCTGATCTATTACAGAACCTTGTTTGCAGCTTTTTTGATTAGATCTCAACAATCCTGTAAATTATGCAAAGCACTCTGCTGCTACTCTGACATTTGTCTTCAAAGAAATCTAGTATGTAAGGGTTGATCCTAAAAGGAACTGAACAGTCCTGTGCTTAGTAACTTTACTGGGAGCTGAGTGTGCTCAGCAGATCTATAACAAGCTCCTTCAGCATCCAGGGCTGGGGAAAGGGGAAGGGAATTATGCTGACCACAAAGGAGCTGGAGGAGGGAGAGGTTGAGGAAGAGGAGAGAAGTGTTACCTGCTGGGGTTCTCCTCACTTGTATGGTAGCTGCTATTGCTACTGTTCATCTACTAGCAATATGAACTTTGGCTGGTGCCACTGAGGCACATGCAGCAGCATAAGCACCCAGGGGCTGTTCCTGGCATGTCCCCCAAGGGGGGCTGAGCTGGTCCTCCCATGGCAAAGCCTCGTGGGAGAGGGGAGGATGTCATTCCACTCCCCACTTCCTCCAGATGCCCTGTGAGGCATGGTGCTGCTCCTGCTGGCTGCACCTGCTCAGTTCTCTGACACAGGAATGATTCCTGCGGGGGAGACAGCCAAACTGGTGACCCCTCTAAGACAGCGCTTAGGGCTGGTGCTCCCCCCTGCCCATCCTAGTTATGTTGCTAGTGCTCAGCATCTTGCTGAAAGAACCCAGTTCTTCACAGCAAGATAGGCCTCAACAAGACGAGAAATGTAAGTGAAAGAGGTTTTATTTCCATCACCTAATGATATCAGGAAAATTAAGGACAGTTAAAATGGCTTCACTTCTGCAGTTCAGATGGACTGAAGATTAAGCTCCAGTAGTACAAATAGGATACGGGGATTGCTGACAAGGTTTTCCTTATGGGACCTTCCACTTTGGAATTTGCTTCCCCCATCACTGGTCAGAAATAGCTTGCATTTTAGGAATTGAGACTCCATTGTAAACCTTAGCTTCTGTAACATACACAAAAGGATTGTGAAGGTAGTGGGTTTAATTCAAAGGGGGAGGATGGCTACCGCCTTTAATTAACTTTGGTTTCTGGCTATGGTCGTATTGAATGGCATTGCTTTTGCTAGAGCATTTGTATACTTTCACGGTATGTTGTAGGGTACATAGAACATTTGGACAGAATATTTTTTTAATGTGCATGCATAAACACAGATATAACTATAAACTAACATCTGTCTGCTTTCCTGTTAGGGAATTATGGAAATGAAAAATCTAACTATAAGCGACCACAAATTCATTATAAGAACATTTCTTAGATACTAACAGTAGTTCAGCTGCTGCAGTTAATAAAAGCCTGAAGACTTTATTAATTTATACTTGAATTTCTCTTTGTTCACTCTTAGGCACGCTCAGCTATAGGCTAAAAACATATGTAGCCAAGTTCTGACTTTATTTGGGTCTCCTCTTATCCAAATGGGCATAAATTAATGCCATTTTAAATGGAAGAAAACAATTCAGGGCAGGGTCTTCTAATAAATTCTGACTCTACTTATCACACTTCATTCCTTACTCCTGATTAGCTCCCTGGTATTACCACAATTCAAAATAATCTGGTCAACTATGTGTCTGATATAGTTGTTCACCCAATTATTTCTGTCAGTAATAAGAGGAATCTAAAGAAAGAAGAGTGCAGACAGGAGCATAGAAAGATTAGTGCATCAGCAGTCGAACTCAAGATAATTTATCGTCACTATCACTTTTAAACTACTCTTCATAGGAAAGCGACTGAGTATCAATTCCACAGATTATAGCAGAGCCAGGATGGCAACATGGTAACTACATGCTGTCTTTGCTCTCAGATTGCCCCTATCCCCCTGTTCTTTATTCTCATGGGAGAGTAAATCAGAACTTGAATCATAAAAAATTTAATCAGACACGGTCCTTTACAAGAGGTAGTATGCAAGGGGTAATGTTATCAGATTTCCTCAATAATTTTCATTTACTCAGTATGAAATAACAGGAGGGTGTAGTGATTCTTTATTTTTGGACAATATCAAATTATGAAATAGGTAAGTTTAAGAGGAATACTTTCATAATTATGTCATGGAAAAAGGGCCAAATATGAAAGTAAGTGTATCCATTACAAATTCTTGGTTTGTTTGTGCTGCCTTTTCCCCTTCTCTGTTTACTTATTACTAATTAATCTAGCATAATTACAACTTCTCCAGTTTCTTAGGATTGGTCTATGTTTAAGTTTTACTGGCATTGTTGTGGTGATTACAATGTGATTATTCTTTTCTTTATTTGGCTGACATACCTATGAAGATAAAAGTCACGCTATAGACATTATTATATCATATGGAAGTGCTTATATTAATATAGTATATGCCAATTCCTTAAACCAACATAAACTTCAACATTGTAAGTATTTTATATGGATACATCTGTGTCTACAACAGGAGCGTTAGCAATTTTCAGTGTGCTGGCATACTTAAACCCTCAAAACTTATCAGTATAAATCTGGTCTTTGTGATATTAATACTATACTTTTCATGATATATGGTAAAACATATTTATTCTTTAAAAAAAAAAATCAAATCTCTGGATTTATCCAGTCTCCAGTGAAGCTGATGGTAAAACTCAAATTTGCTTCCATAGATACCAGAATCAAGCTACCCTAATGAAGCTTTTTTTTTTTTTAAGGTTCAACAAAACCTTTTCAGCAATGTATGCAAATGGATAAGAGATATTGAAACAATACAGTAGATGAAGTGGAGTTGAGAGAAGACTTTAACTCCAGAAGTTTATAAATGCTTATTTAAAAGTACTCATCCTCAAGATTGAGATCACTGTGTACAACTTTATACATCTAAGCAAACAGCCATCTTGAGCTCAAAACTTGCCTTATTAATTGCATTTAAAAGGGGTAAATCTGGACTAAGAAATGGATCACAAGTATAACAAGGAAAAAGAGTATAAAGACTAAATAAATATATTATATTGATATTATTTATTATATTATGGCAATGTGATAAAGTCTCTATAGTTAAGCTTGAGTTATATTTTTAATTTAAGACTCTTCAGTCTCTTTGTGCTATTGTAAAATGCACTCTAACTTTAACATTGCTTTATCCATGATAAAATTTGGAGTGGTTTTACTACATCTGAATCCTTCTCGGCTTGTTCACATATAACAAGTAGGATGGACCAGCTGCTGTCCTTTAGAAAGGTTCTTCTTTTGAAAGCATACCAAATGTAGGTATGTCTATGCAAAGAGATCTTGCATTATTACACCTAAATTGTTTCACTCTAACTAAGCTCAAACTAGCCTCACTCAAACAGGAATGGTCATACTGTAAACCAACAAAAGCATTAGAGGGTAATTAGATTAATAATTAGATTATCATCTCATGAGTTGAACTAACTAGAGCTATAGCCTGTAATGTATCTCTACTACATTGCTAATTTGAATCAGTAGCATATGAGC
Organism: Caiman crocodilus; assembly: GCA_030014935.1. NCBI lineage: Eukaryota > Metazoa > Chordata > Crocodylia > Alligatoridae > Caiman > Caiman crocodilus. Next base: position 106,978,088 of record JAGPOW010000261.1, on the reverse strand, counting down.
ACCAATAAAAGATAATAAAAGTCATTCCGGGACATACTAGTTGGCTCAAATTTAAAGTACCATGCAACTCAGCCTAAACACAAGATGAAAGTGTTGCTTTGAGATACCTGAGCTAGTTCTGCGCATGTGAGCACCAAACTGGAAGCAGCATCACCATGTTTAGCACATCACTTTGCAGACATCACTATACCGCTTCTTTTGGAATAAGTGTGGGTAGAGCTAGGTGCAGGTATCTTTGCACTTGTGCTATGTAATATTCCTAGAAAGCTCTGTGTGTAAATGGAAATTGGGGCAACATTCAAGTTATACCGCAAGCTAACACTGTGTTGAACACAAACCTACAAACTTTCTTTGAGAAACAAGTAGGGAGAAAAGCTGCAGGACTGGGCTTGAGTCAGTTAAAAAGGTGGAAAAGAAGTCCAGATATGAGCATGATATAGGAAACCAGCCTAATCCTGCTTCAACTGGTGTTAATGGAAGTTTTGCCACTGTCTTCTATTGTTAGTAGAATTGGTCCCAGTAATGCTTGTTACACATGTGAGAATGAGGATCACTACCCAAGTGTAACTGTATGGCCTGATCACACAAAGGCACATGTAAGTCACTTTACTCAGGTGGGTAGTTCAATGCACAAAAACGTATTATTTCAAAAATAGTACAAAAGCCAGAACTAATCACCTTATTACATAAGATAACATAAAAATAATGATTATACCAGGGCTGCCAATATGAGAGGCTACATTATATTACTTGAATGCCACCATGAACCAGTTTAATTATTTTATTAACGGTTTACACAATTTCTAGAAAATTATCACTACAGCCATTACTATATATAGTTTTGTTTATGTTGTATATATATGTTTGTTATGTTTTGGACACTGTTTGTGATGTATAAATGATAGTAATTACATCATGTTGTTTTTAGTGTTTAAATTGTATTTTACCTTGTATTTGCATCAGCAGCATATTATAGGCAACTTCCAGTGCTGCCTGCTTTTAAACATTCATCAGACCTAATATATTTACAGGGGTTCTTAAACTTTTTTACAGAATGCATCTTATTTTAGAACACAGTGTACCTCATGGACCAGCTCCCTTCTTACTAGCAACCTCATGACATCCTTATGGCAGTTACATCATCAAAAATGTGTTTTATTACTAACATTGCTTATTTTGGAGCACGACACAGATTTTGAACTACAGAAGGAACCAAGTGACCCATTAAGGGTGTGATGATTCAAAGGTCTGATTCACATTTGTTTGGACTTCAAAGGACTTTGGATCAGGCCCTGAAAATTCAAGGGAAAAAAAATCAAGCCATTGAGTATATTTTTAGCTCTCCTTGAATGCCATTTTGTAGCTGGAAATTTAAGACAGCTAGCGTCATGTGACCAGCCAGATCTCCACAGACCATCATCACTGTTATAAGCCTGGTCTAAAAATGTGAATACAAGCATTGTGCACAACTGCAGTGATTGACAAATCAATGCAAAACTGAAGTATTATAATAATAAAAAATTATCAGTACTTATTTTTTATTGCATTTTAGAATCATCCATGCTATTAGGTGCATAATTAGTTATCATGGTATTTTATATCCTATAGATACCAATGTCAAATAAATAGATATTATAATAATTATATAAATATAGAATGATTATAAACATTTATTTTTTAATACTTTGCTTTTATTACCATAGTAACATAGCATTGTTTTCACACTTTTACCAAGAGTAGCAGCCTTTGCACTATACAAAGACCTTTCTTTGTTAATTCCTGAATACCACTTGAAAATGAAGTACACAAGACAGATTCATCACTGGTTGTACTAATTAATTCCTGATAGTTCAGCAACTACAGATAATGTTCCCTAGGAAAATCTGTTTGCCAAATTACAGCTACTGAATATAAAAAACCCTAAACCTTTCCAGCATATTTTGTTCCTGTTCAAATCCTTTGTTATCAAAGTACAAGCTGAAAAACCTTCTGCCATTTCTACAAACAGTTGCAGTACAGACTAGACTTCTATATAGCAAACTCAGACTTACATAGAATTGTTTTTTAAAAGGATACAGTAACTTAAAATCCCAAACAGAATTCACTATTCAGTTCAGAATTCAATACATGAACAATCTTTAATATTTTCTTACCTAGAAATGTTTTTTAAAAGAAGGTATTATAGGCATCCATTTTTAACCCAATGTACTTTTTTATTTATTTTGACTAGGAGATATATAAGTACAAATCTTACTAAATATACCATGAGATACAACTATATAATATAAATCTGCATTTCTCTACAAATTAAATAAGACAGTAAATAAGACACAGTCTTATGTAGTTAAGTAGAAGTACTGCTTACCCCTTATTTCCTTTGAAAAAATATCCTTTGAAGACAAAGTAGACCTGCTTATGGAATAAAAAACAAAATTGAGACATATAACTTAAACACGTACTAATACCAGACACAAACGTCTCCATAAGGAATGATTTTTTCTAGCCTTCTGTTCCTCTCTCTTACTCTTCCGTGTAGTTATTCTACTGAAAGAACTCAATCTGAAAATGCACTTTAGAATATTTTCCTATATCTTAGCTGTAGGAACCAGCTTACTGTATAAACACTACTTACTGTTTCAGAAGTCCTGTGTCCTGCTATAAAACAACTACACTGAGCATTTCCCAAGTGAAGATTTGTTACCAGAACAGCTTCTCAAAATGGCATAATGAGAGCAGATTCTGACGAAGCATCATGTTTCCCAGCTTGTTAGAAAATAAGTTGTTACTTTCTGCCAGAAATTTCCAATGATCAGCACATGTTGACAGAGCATGTACATATATAATAACAGTTTATTTACTGAATGGTCAGGGGGGAGGAAATCCGGTTAGTGCTAAACACAGTTGTTTTCTGACTATGGCTATTGAGTACATTTTAAAACGGGATACTTGTTACATAATACAACCAGGACCAGCGATGCCAGGTAAGATTTCTATCTTAAAAACAGGTAAGTATTCAAGTAAGGCACAAAACCCATATTGAATTAATCTACAGATGTATCACTATTGTTTTAGTAGTGTGGATTCTCTGTCCTAATACTTATTTGCTGCAGTCTTTGTGCATAAGTAAACAATATAAACAAAATGTATATATACAACTAGTACCCTCCAATAACTGGGAGCTAAACAAAAACATGGAGAAGTAATGACATCCTTAAAACAAACATACAACACATACAATTGTAAAAATGCTTAACAGAGCAAGTGCATTTTTTCTGTGCTTCCAAAGTTAAAGATAACAAAGATGAGCCATATACTGAGACATTTTTGCTCCAGTGTGATATTGATCCGATGCCAGACATGCTGACACACAGTGGGCACACAGTCAGCCTTGGTAAATTAGGTAAATTAGAGATCATTTGATGGTATTCTATTGTTGCTATTGTAATCACAGTAATTTTCACTGGTAATGGTGCTTCGTGATGAAGTGCGGTTCTCACAGGATAATTGTGAAAGGTATCGAAAGATTCAGGATGTAGCATCTGGTTTTAAAAGCTCTTCAGATTCAAATTGGCATTTTACTTTTATCTTGAAAATTTATTAGAGATTCAGATCATGCCGGTTTAAATGGAAAGGTGAAAGCAGGGTAATTTCATTCTATGAATTATTCAGTTTCAGACTGGTGAAATTGCCATCCATGAACTGATTCTCTGACAGTCTCTTTTGCAGAACCTCCAGTACGCTTGTCATTTTTATTTCTTTATCTACAATCTCGCTCAGATACTGAGCTTGTCCCTTAGGGCTGTGCTTCACAAACCAAGTATTTCAAATTGGCAATAACCTAAATGTGTTGCTGTCTCAAATCGCAGTCTCCACAGGCTGTCTTTTCCAAATCATTAAAAACCACATCCACGATGATGTCTGTTAGGTTCTTCAATTAGATGAATTAAAAAAAGGCAGAAAAGAAAAAAGAAGGGCATCATATCAAACAAGAATTATGTTCCTGTAACAGCCCAGAAAATAATGATGGTTTGTGCTTGCTCCTTTGTTGTCAGTGTAGTTGCATAGCATCACGCAGAAAGAAACAACTGTTAAAGCAAGCTGACTTGGTGCCCTGATTTCCAGCAAAAGCAGATAAGGACTGCATTAGAGACAAACTAATCCACACAAATATACACTTAGAGACCGAGCACAATTAGTAGTTGCTTGCGGGAACAAAAAAAAAGAAAAGCAGCAGCAATTGGATAACCAAAAGTGGAGTGTTTCATTCTCACAGGCTCCAACTGATAAAGATTGCAATCCCAGAGACTCTCCACTTGATGGCTGGTTGTGTCATTGCTAGCCGACTGCTGCCCCGTATCCAGAAAGATTGGGATTGATTTAGGTCAGCGAGTCTGGTTTCTTGTTTGAGCTTTGCTCTAACTGATGTAAGAAACTGCGGCAATCTATATTACCAATATTATATGTGAGCCTGGGATATTTAAACAGCTTCGGCAGTGGAGTGGTTGCAAAGGCCCCAATCAGACAGACAGTGACAAGTACCATCTCCTTTGTCTTATCCTTGCAGCTATATCATCGTGGCATACAAAACTATAAGTATACAAAGTGGGAACCCAGCCGTTCTTCATCAGAGGCAATTTGGGTACAAGGCTCCAAGCAATTACTGCTCAGCTGGAAAATGCTGCAAAGTTAGAAGCCACCATGCACGTCCAAGCTGTATGTCTGCTCCTATGCTAACACAGGTACACTGTCCTCATATAAAAAGCCAGAAGAGCAAAACCAAAAAAAAAAATCTATGTTGCTTTGTGCCTGTTCTATGCGTCTGCTTTGCCGCACTGCGACTAGAAAACTGCAGCACTAAGAGCTCTGGCAGTTGCGATAATGTAGAACGCAGCAGCTCTGTGACACAGCAGTCAGCTGACTCGCAGTGTTATCATTCAATGTCCTTTATAGAATAAGGCCAGTTTCTAAGGTAGCACCAGAAAGATGACCTCACTTACAAAATTTGAACTAGAAAGACTAACAACTACTCTCAGATCCACCTGCAAGTGATTTTTGTTTTGTGAAATTTCCCATCTAAATATTTTTCAGCTGGATCATAGAGCTCTTTAGTGAGTTTTTCCTTCTTTACGAAACAGAGCAGTCATTTATTTGCTAGTTATCTTGTTGCCATCAAAATAGTTAGTATGATAAACTATTATTGCTGTTACTGAAATACAGTTAGGTAAAAGAGCTAAAGTGTTTTCAATATAAGCCTCGTGTCTCCAAAAAACCAAGATTTTTCTATAAAAGTAACCTGTGAGACTATGGAATATATCTTCAGAAGCTAGATTGTTTGGGTGAGTACATTATACATACAAGCCTAGATTTGCAAAGAGATGTACCTGAATTTAGACTCCTACCACCTTATCTTGGTATCTAAATAAGTGACCTGACTTCACTGAGAGGCAAGGATTTCTTAAGGTAATATCTTTTATTGTACCAGCTGCATAGTTAGGATAGTTAGATAAGTTTTGAATGCAAGACATTAGTACTAATCACTGCAGCTCCCAATTAAGGTCATTGGAAGCGATTGGTAGCTTACTACTTTTCAAATTCAGGCTACTTACTAAGGATCTTAGTGAAGACTTGGGAAGGCAAGAGGAAGAGGGATTCAAAGTTACAAATGGCAATTAGACTGCTAACTTCCATCGAAGTCACTAAGAGCCCAGTATTTAATTACCATTTGTGCCTTTGAAAATCTCCCTTGATGACTTTAACTTTAGGCATACTACTTTGAAGACTGTGTCCACATATAACTGCATAAATTTTATTTAAAACTATGCCAATACTATTAGGAGTATCATTTTGACACAATTAACTAGTCAGATGTTCTGAAGCAATAATGAGATCCTAAGAAAAAGACCTTTATATTATACAGACTAGATTCAGCCTTGGTCACATCAGGTTCAACTTTCATTGATTGCGGTTAAGCTGCAGGCCTAAACTAAAATTTGTCCCTACGGGTGCCTGTACATGTGTGGGGAAGCTGCTCTGTAATTACAGCGTGTCAGAGCAGACTCGATTAATTGAGTCTGCTGGAGTATGCTAATTAATGTGCTCCACTTAGCCTCCCCATCTCATGTATCAGTGTCACTCTGCTTCAAAATGGCAGCAGGGGTACTTTGATTAAAACTCATTCAATGAGCTTGGTTAAAGTGCTCTTGCTGCCATTTTGAAGTGCGAGGACATTGATACATGAGACGCTTCCAAAGCACCCCTTCCCCACTCCCAGAGCACATATTAAAACGCCCTGTGTTCCTACTGTGTACATCAATGAACCACTGACATCAATGAAAAATACTTATAAGGTGTTACCCTGGGGTTTAACAACACTGAAATGAGCCAGCAATCATTATAAAATAGGTTGGTATTCATTGTAATAGCTATAATCAGACTGAATTAGTTCTGTACTTAAGTGGATACAATATGGAATTCTACAGGAGTTCTATTATGAGTTAGTAATTTCCGTCAAGGACTAAATAAACTTAATTGAAGTAACAAGAGGAAGGGATCTACTGCAACCTTAAGCTACCTTAAGCTACCTTAAGCATGTAATCGCTGCATGTTGGGTGAGGTACAGAGTGGAAAGCTCCAGGGGAGCTATGCATGTCCCTCTGCCTAATCTGCTATAGTATGGTATGTCAAATGGAGCTCAGATCCAGGAGCTAGAGACTGCAAAATCCTTCTTCAGAAGTTGTACCAGAAAATATTCAGAGGATTTCCTCAGATGCCCTTGATCTGAGGAAATTCTCTGCCAAAAAAAATAAAGTTCAAGGGCCTCCTTTTCTTCTGGATTCCTTGTGTAGAATTTCCTGATTCTCTTAGGCATCCAGGTGTGTTAGATTATTGCGTGCTGAACAATGTCTTCAGACACCTGTGTACTTCAGTTATATGTTATAGGCCACTTCAATCCATATAGTGCCATTAGGTAACAGGGTACAGTTTCTCTTCTACCATTGGGACAGAGGGAGAAAAAAAGAGCTCTTTTTCTTTTCTACTACAGCCACAGGAGCTGAAGAATTCCCAAACCTTTCCCCCTATCCTGCTGTGTTATTTGGGTTAGAGGACAAACAGGACATCCTCTTGCCTGAAGACTCTCTTGGGATGGAAAATAGATACTAAAGCTTGGTGGGAGGGTGAAGAAAGCCAGCTGGCCCTGAGAATGACACAATGAAGGGGCAGACCCTGGGGTCTCTAGAAGTGTAAATTACAGGGTTATGCAAATACCACTGACCTAAATTTAGGAACATTTTGAATCCTAAACTAGATTTTGGATCTCCTATGGACCTTTCAGTCAGCCCCAAATTCAGTTTTATTTTTTTAAACTACTGAAAGATAATAGGATTTCCAGTTATGTCCATGTTGCATCTAAACCAGACATTTATATAAAAAAGCACACACAACTTGGCAGTCTCAAATATTTTCATAGAAGAAACACAGGTTCCAATCTTCATTAGTTCCTGGTTACATGTGTATGTATGTACATATTATATTTAAAAGGTAAGAAATTATTAATGTACACCTTGGTGTGTAACTAAAATATTGAAAGTTTTGAAGTTGTTGACCACTTAGCCAATAAGAGAACAGAACAGAATAAAATCAACCGTTAAACAAAAACAGAAAATTCCATCCATGCTCACGTCTTGTATAACAAGTTTTAATCCAAACACAATTTGAAACAGCTGAAATATTAAACAGAAAACCTAAGGGACCAATGATGATTAAGTAAAGGCTCTGACAGGCTCTTAACTGTAGTGCTGGTGACAGGATGCTGCTGCACTACAGCTTGTTTTTAAGGCATCACCAGAATAATTTCATTATGTGAAATATTGAACCCAAAGCACTTTGCAGGTCTTTCTGATGTTGCCATCTTCTCCCCCAAGAAGAATGCATGCTTTCACTGTAACTGAGCTTTTGATCTGCTATGATTTCAAAAGGTTAAAATTCTTTTTTTTTTCCAATTGGGAGCAGTAACTGGACAAACTAAGGAAAACATAAGAAAAACCTAATCTGAAGCTATTAAAAGTGTAAAAGAAAAATGTTCAGTTTTTTTCTGCAAATTATTAAGGATGTTGAATTTATATTATGTTCTGGATACTTTCTTCTGTTTATCCAGTTGCTGAAGACAATGACCAACTCATGCATTTAGAAAAGGCCAACATGGTCAGTATGGCCGTCTAGGTTTGCCCATCTCACATTTTATATCACACCTTGCTTTTTCACTTTTTATTCCTACTCAGAATATTTTTCCACCATTCTTTATACCACTGCAGTTTCTCAGCAATGCAGCCTCTGGGCCCAAACTGAAGCAAAAAGAAGAGCTGGATGTTCCCATAGATTATTCCATGGTCAATATATCAGATTTATCAAATACCATATCAAATTAGGGTCAACTATCATAATTCCTTATTTTCCCTCTATGTTTTGAGTGAGTACTGCTTATAGTTACAGTAAAAACTACTTTAATCCCTTCCAGTCACCTAAAAAAAGCCACATAAGTTGTGGCATATTGTGGTAAGTACTAAGCATGTCAGAGAAATTATAGAAACTGCCAGTAATGAGGTGCCTTAAAAAATAAGACACAACTCATGGGCCTTTCCCTTCACATACAATATGCCATATAAAAATGCTATAACAATTTGAATTGGCACTTACGGTTCTACTTGGTGTTTTATGTATAGTAACATTTTATTTATGTGATTAACAACTTGCTTTATTTGTCCTTTATTTAAAATTACAAAAGTTATCCTCATTATAATTGCCAAAGATGGAAAAAAGTATTATGGATTAATGTAATTCTTTCATTATTTCATAAACTGAAGGCCCCATATTCAAATGAGGTACCAGTTTTCATATTTAGGTCTCTGTGACTATGTGTACCCAAGACACTGAAGCAGCCTGATACTACTGTGCAGTAAGTAGCCTCACATGGCAAAAACAATGATGTAACGCTACTGCGCAGTAGTATTAGACTAGTGCACCATAGCATCACTAAAAAAGCATTTGTCAGTACTACTGAGCAGTAACTCAGGTTACCGAGCAGTCATTTAATACTCGTTCATACAAGTACTAAATAACTGTGCGATAATGACTGCGTAGTCAGCATCTCGTATAAACGTGGCCTGCATCAGTTATAAACACATATAAGAGCATGCATCTGTATGCAGCTCCTATTGAATATACAGCTGCAGAAGTAAAATGTTAGTCTGTTCTCTTTTGCCTTATCTCTGAAGTAACTTACACATGACCAGTTAGCCTGCATAAAATTATTTCAGAAGTAACAACACACAGAAATGATCAGTGGGTTAAGAAATGATCAATAGTCTCTTTCACCTCTGTCAGACTTACTGCGTTTTAGATGGGCTAGAGTGTGGAAGTCTAATTCTGTCCGTAAACCTCAATTCCTATTTGATATTGCCATTCTTATGTACTCTTGGAGTTAAATTCTTTAGAGTCTTTACTCAGAATTTAGTTTTTAAAAACATTCCTGCTGAGGCAAGGAGTAAGGAGTTCGGGATTTACTTTGTATATAAGCATGAAGCTTGTAGGAAATGCAGGAAGCGCTGGCAGACAATAATGAAGCACAATCTCCACACCCTACCTGAACTAGAAAGCTTGCATGGTAAGAAAATAAACCATGGATCCTGGAGTATGTGGAAAGAATTAACTGTGTGATTTAAAGGAAAAAATTGGGAAAGCAGAGTCCTATGAAAATCCATCTAGTAATCATCAATTCCAAAGAAATTAGTACTTTTGAAAGTATTGCTTTCAATATAATGATTTTCTTCACATTGTTCATTATTCATAGAACGACTAATACAAACCATAACAAACATCATAAAGCATAAATAAACAAGTTACATTACCCAAGCAGCAAACTAAAGTATTAAAGCACTTGTTCCAGTATAATCTGTTTTTGTAGCATCTGCTAATATCAATCTTCTGTAAAGCTTAATCCCCCCATCATACTGAATTGTAAGCCTTGTACAAAGACATCAACTTATTTATTTTTTAGTATTATTTTAAATACATCACATACAATTTTTTTTTCAAATTCAGTCTAACCCATTATGCCTTATCCCTACAGTCTCTACTGTAAGCAGAAATAAGGGGCATGGCAGAAACAGGAAAGAGTATAGGTAAAGATGAGCTTACAATCTTACAAATTCGACGTGGCAAATAAACATATTTTTATAATAATGTCATGGGTTGTGCTAAGAATTTGCAAAGGTTAGTTCTGGAACAGAGCAATTTAAAAATATGTGCTCTTTGCAACAATAATTCATCATTTACATGATGAATCAGCATAATACATGTAATATTCTTTTCTCTGTTAGTGTAACTAAAGAGAACAATTACTGAAGTATTGTTCAGTTTATTAATATACTTTAAAAACGTTGTATTTTCTAACATTTTGAGTTGTGTATTTCTTACCTTTGGCTTAGTTTGCACAATAAAAATATACTGCTCAGTTTCAGTTTCTGGATTTAACTTTCTGTCATTTTAGAATAAGGGTGATGGCACCCATAATGTAGTTCAGGCATGCTGTTTACTTTGCTGAGAATGTGGTAATAAAATCATGCAGGGTTAACCAAATAACTCAATTAACTTAATCACTTAATCCACACTATTCTGTTTTATAATGGTACCTAAGAGTCAGATTGTGGTACCTCTACTCACGATAGCTAATACTGCAGTTGTCTGAGGAAGATAAATGGTGTAAACTTCTGGAGTACTCAGTTTGAGTTTGGGCCTCATAATCACTCTTCAGGGCTAAGTACAGGCAGTCAAAAAGTCCAAGGCTGAATCAATTCAATCTCCATAGGTTAATCTAAACTGTATAGATTGAACTGATAGGCATTCATCTTTTATTCCGGAAATGCAGGCACATGCCTGCAGTGGCCCAGGCCAGAAGCCACCGGGTGCTAGAGTATGCCTTTCTGCTCAGCTGTAGCAGACAGGTGGGGCCAAGGGTAGCCCACCCACCCTACGAGTAGGGGTTTGCAGGGGAGGTGCAAAGCATCCTTGGATGCTGCGGGACTGTGAGTTAACTTGAATCTCGAGGGGATCTGGGACAGAAGTTCAATAAACTGATTTAATCTAAGTCTGATACTACATCCATCCAGGTTTATCTTTAACTAATTTCAGCCATTTTGAAAGCGATTTATGTGCACTGAATTGCTGTTGTGTTCCAGATTTGACCCAGTTTATATGTAATTTCTGTCCCTAGCCTAGATGTGCTTTGGAGGTAAACCATGTTCACTGTATTTTCTTTTAATGTTGTACATTTAAGGTCAAGAAGAAGAAAATGGGCTTCATAAATATTCTCCTGTCCTTCCTCCCTCCCCCACCCTCAAAAAAGAAGATAAATGCACAACATTTATAAGAAAAACTTGCAATAATTTTTTTTGGCACAGCTGAGAAGATTGCTTCAAATAACGATACCAAATACCCAAATGGAGCCATGCAGCTCTTTCACTTTTGTAGAAAGTGATTGGGCATATACAGACTGCTTCAACAGCTCAGGATAATATTTTCATTTACAGCTCACAAATAACCATGCAATTATAGCTTAATAAGTACATGGCAATAACCATGTACTCACATAGCAAGTACATGCCTAGCAAATTACATGGAAATTGCACTTGAGGCAACCATGTAACTCAAATATAACCAAGATGTATTGTGCAATTTCTAGATCTTTTGGCACACTAATTTACAAGAAATGCATAAATGAATTACAGTTATATGCAAGGAAGTGAAGGGTAATTACCTAAGGCCAATATTTCAAATCCATTCATAGATGTTTATGCATGCCCAGTCTATGCAGACACAAGTTTCAGCACTCACATGGGGTGCTTGTACACATGATGGGGTTTAATTCTCATTAAATTAAATAAAATAGGTTTATTAAAGTTAAAATGATTTATTTTAAATCAATGAGTCAATGTTTACAAGTGACAGCCTTTAAACCGTATACTTTAAGCTCAGTATGCAATTCATAGTAAATTACAACAGCAGGAGCTGTAACACATAACAATTCATGCCACTGATCTCTTTGATTATAGCAGGGGGCGCTGTCAAACCAGTAACTTCCCCTCACTCCCAAAATGCATATGAAGCTGTAACTGACCGCAGGGATCCCCATGCCAAGTCTCATTCATCCCCTTCCACACCTCCAAACCACATGGACTTCCATGCCATTCTACCTATGAAAGATAACATGCCACATCAGGAAGGAACTGTATAAATTAGAATCTTTATTTTAACTTTTTTTGTTTTTCCATGACATGATTATATACATAAAAAAATGTAAAATGCTGTTAAAAATATAAATAGCCTAAACATAAATACCTTTAAGAAAAATAAGTATCTGTAAAAAAATAAAAATGCTTTACCTTAAAAAGAAAAAAACACCCACCCAGTACAAAACTTATTAAAAAATACAGTATAAAAATATAAAATAGGAATATAAAATTCTCTATCCTTGCCTTACTTATATAAATGTTTAATAAATAAATAAATAACTCCAAAGCCTCAGAAAAAAAAATTTTCTATTCTTTATTCTATATACACTCTATTTTAGCTATATACTATCAGTATTTATACTCTACTCAATATACTATTCTCTCTATATCTATATACTATTCTATATATATTCTATTGTATGCTAATCTATTCTTGCATCTAAACTCTATTCTAATCTAGTCTGTTCTTCTATTCTAATCTAATCTTCTTCTGCCTTCTATAATCTGCCTATCTTCTATGTCTTTAGTCTTCATTCTGATCTTCTACTCCTGCTCTTCTAAGAGTCCTGCAGAGGTTTTGGCCCAGACTCTCAATACCACCTTCTTGGCTTCCCCCTACAGGCTACAAAATTTCCCATGGAAGATTTCTGTCCTTACCTAAATATCACTCTGGATGCTGTGTAGCCCCAGGGGGCAGATCTGGCAAGCAGCATCTGCCATATAAGGGATTTCTGGAAGGCAATAATAAGAAACACAAAAGTTACCCTGAAATATTAAAGTAATAAGAAGAGGTACCACACCCCCTTAACTGCAAACTTACCATTTGCTACTGCTGCTACACATCTTCATCGTTGTCAGCAGCTGCTGGTCCAGGGTGAGGGGCGCGGAGCCAAGGGGAGAACCATGTAAATTATAGATGGTGGTGTATGGACCACCAGGACCACAGGGTACCATACAATTGGCACAAGGTGTTGTGCAGGGGGAGTTTGGGGTTTGTCCCTCCATTTTTTTCTTTTGTTCATGGACTATATCTCCCAGCAGTCCCTGCTGTTGTCTCTTGGGTTGGTTTCTTTGGAGACCTCTGCAGCAGATGCACTGTGATACCATGTCTCAGCGCTTTCTGTCAATACCGACCCAGATGAGCATAGCCGTGCATGTGGCTATGTGTGCCCCTCACTTAGCACCAGCCCTGCTGCCAGGCCACATGGCATGGTGTGGAGCTTCACTGCAGCCTCCCTGGCATCTTGCAGCTATGATAGCATGGTCCATCGCTGGGACACAGCCATGATTTGCAGTCTGCCATGCCCCGGGCCACACTGTTACTGCTATAGGGTGCCAAGCCATCTATGCCCACTGGCAAACCAGTAATCTCCTCACTCCCGAAATGCATTTCCCCAGAGCTGTAGCTGCCCATGCCATAAAAAAGCACAGTACATCAAGAAAGAACTGTATAAACTTGAAATCTTTATTTGCTTCCTGAAAATATGATTGGTGCTTTACTTGTGTATAAAAATATAAATAGCATTAACAAATTAAAAAATAATAGTATTGCAAAAAAAATTAAAAACAAATTATAAAAATATTAATTTTCCTTTCTGGCTTTTCTGCCTTTTTTACAAAAGAAATAAATTACTGCAAATACTAATATACATATACAAATAAATAGACAACCTTCAGAAACAACATAAACAAACTTTCATTACTGTATTCTATAGTCTACCCTATTCCTATTCTACTATATTCTACATTCTCTATTCTACCATGCTATTCTATATTCTATTAATCAATTCTATACTAATGTAGTCCTATTCTATTTTTATTTTTATTTCCATGTCTATTCAGTTATGAGTTATCATTTTACTTTTGAACGGCCTATTCTTGTCTTGATAATTGTCCTCCCTCTTTTTCAAGCTCATAGGCTAGGCTAAGGGTGTGGACCTGTGCCAGGTGTTGGGCAATGAGTTGTGCGTGGGTCCCATCCCCCCACTGGGTTTTGACTCTAGTGCTATGGCTGGCAGCCTACAGATGACAACCACTTTCTCCTGCCCAGGCAGCTACTCCCTTCCTTGCCCCCATGCCTTGACACAGTTCTCAGTGGTGGCCGACTATTCATCATTCAGGTAACTGCAGGAAGCTGCAGCTGCCTTAAGGGAAACCCCTGTCTGTCTCTCTACCCCCCCACAATCACTGCATCTTCCTCCCTGCCACTACAAAGGATGTACTGATGAGACAGACAGAAGTTTTGTCTTCCAATGAAAATTTTACTTTTATTCAAAGAAACATGAGCCTAGAGAGAACTAAATCTATCAGCAGCAACCATGATATGTGCAGCCAGGCAATCCTGTAGAGTGGCCGTCCAATCAGTGTCTCCATGCTGAGGTTGTAGGGTGGGTGACATGCATTGCCTGCTGATGTCTCTGTCTGCCCACTGTCTTCTGCACTTCCTTAGCTCATGACTCGCTAAAAACCTCCCCCCTGGTTTCACAAATATTGTGGAGCATGCAGGCTGCTGCTATAAAAGACATTATTTTTTCTGGCTCTTACTCAAGCCTGCAGTTCAGTGACCTCCACTGTGGTGGCCAAAGCCACATTTAACAGCCATCCTTCATTTGCTCAGATGGTAGTTGAAAGTCATCTTTTGCAGGTCGGTTACATCTCCTCCATGTGACTTCATAAGCCAGGGCTTTAGGGGGTAAGCTGCATCTGCTATGACAAGCAGGGGGACGGCAACACCACGGATCTCTCTGTTGGGAATTCCAGGCCCATAGTGTCCTTTCTCCATCAAACCAGGCAGTGGCACATCATGTGCACTACCTGCTCAGCCTGTATAAATGTTAGTAAACTGGCCCCGGTGATCTCCCATGGCTTGTAGGATCACCAAAGCAAATCCCTTCCTGATCATTAATGACTGGCTTGCTTGCGATGGGGATTGCACAGGGATGTGTGTGCTCCCATGCAGTTAGGGAAACCATCAATAAATTCCTGGGGGTTAGTAAACAAATAAAGTTGTTGACTACAATGTCCTGCTGCAGTTGGCATACTTCATCAGTCACCAGCCTGGCTGTGCAGGAAGCAATGTGAACGGCACATGCCCCTGGAGGCTGGTGGCAGTGGAAGCATGGTGGCAGGAGTGTGGTGGCAGTAAGCTGCAAGCTCCCGGGGGGTCAGGGCATGGCAAGTGCCAACCAGGGGTCAACGACAGCCCACAGGCACTGCAAGGAGCATCGGAGTGGCCAGCAGGAATTGCAGACCTCCTGCAGATGCCACTGGTGGTGTTAGTGGTGGGGTGGTGAGCAGCAACTGGCTGCAGGCACTATCGATAGTGTCAGTGGTGCCTTTTTGCAGGGGTGCACTGCCACATGCAGGGGGTGCATGTACATCTGCATGCACCTGCTACGCGTCACCCCTGGGTGAACTGGTTCATGATGTAGCATAGGCTGGTGAGGGTGGCCAGTTTTATGACGGCCATTGCCAACCCCTTGCTTGGCATGATGGGCTCATGCATGACAATTGGCTGCCTTATTATTTGCAGCCCCAGCATTAAGACTATGTGATTAAATGTCTCCCTGGTCTTTTGGAACATCTCTAGTCATTGTTGATCCTTCCAAGTCAACAGTACAATTCACTTCCACCAGTCAGAACTGCGTGTGTAGGCCCATACCTGGTGGTTGCTGCTTCTTAGGTTGATCCACAGAGCCCTGTCAGACACCAGTTCCATGTTTGCTAGGCTTGTGCGAAGCTTTGGTCGCTGATTCAATTAGGTGGAGATTCAGCCTGATTCAGCAGCCAAATCTCTGAATCTGAACTGAATCAGAAGACCCTTTAATCTCTCCAAATTGAATCAGAACTCTCTGAATCAATTTGGAGAGATTCAAGAATTCGGATATATACACAGCTTTACATGTTTTTCTACATACCTCAAGGTACCAGGTTGCTTGTGAATGTTGAGATGGTGGGGTAGATGGAGTGTCCCACAGGAGCATGGGGGGATCTCCCCCGTGTTCAGCAGTGGACCCAGAAATGGAGCAGAAACACTTCCAGTTCACTTCTGGGTCCATCGCTGAACACATGGGGGGCCCCCCATGCCTCTCTGAGGCACCCCATCCACCCCACCATCTCAGCATTCAGAGGCCATGCCTGGTACCTCAAGGTATGTAAAAAAAACATTTAAAGCTGTGTCTGTGGTCGAATTGCTGATTCTCCAAATCAGAACTGAATCTTCAGAGCTGAATTTGGCCAAATCAAATTGGGACAGTGATTAGAATCATCTAATCAAATTACTGTCCCCCAAATTAGGCCAAATCTGAATCAAATAGGGCCTGCTTTGCACACCCCTAGTGTTTGTCTCTTGGGTCTTCCAAACCACCATACATTTTCCTGCCTTCAATTGTGAACTCTGATTACATCCTGCCATGTCATTGCAACTTTGTACAAAGTTCAACATAGCGTATATTGCAATCTGTAGCTGTGCTTCTACATTATTAATTAAATCCAAGACCATCAGCAGGAGACTCAACTCCATTTTGTCCTCCTCATTCATTTTGTCTGGATTCCATGAAGCCATGTTGTTTGGAAGCATGCAGCACGGTGGCTGTTTAGCACACACAGGGTTACCATACATTTGGGTTTTCCCGGACATGTCCTCTTTCTTGGCCCCTGTTCTCTGTTTGGTTGGGTTTTTTAAATGCAAGCCAAATGTCCAGGATTTCCTTTGCTCTTCTGTTTTCAACATGGCTGCAGCTAGGAAGAACTACAGTTCCCAGCATGCCTAGCATGGTGAGTATGATCTGGATCTGAGTTCATGATCAGCAGGGATCCTGGTTTTCTGTGATAAAAAAATTACAAATTCTCTGGTTAAAAATAGCAAATTCTCTTATAAAAATCCTTGGTTAAAATTAAATACCCCCCACAGCCCTCCCACAACTCTGTTGGTGTCCTTCACTCCCTCTCCCTACCAGTCCTGCCTGCCCCCCACCCACACCCCCTGCAGCTGGCTGAGCATTCCTGCTGGGAGCAGCAGGCTACAAACCCTCTCCTGGCTGGAGTGTGCCCAAGCTGGCTGGGGCCTGAGGGAGCGGGGAGGTTTGCAGCCACTCAGGCACTCCAGTAGAGAGACATTTGTAGCCTCCCTGCTACAGGCCAGAGTGCTTGGCCAGCTGCAAACCCCCACCACTCCTGGCCGGCTGCAAACCCCCTCCTCCCGGCTGGGCACTCCGGATTGCCCAAGCTGGCTGGGGGCTGAGGGAGTGGGGAGGTTTGTAGCTGGCTGGGCACTCCAGTTTGCAGCTGGCCAGAAGCGGCAGAGATCTGTAGCCAGCCGAGCACTCCAGCTGGAAGTGGGGAAACTGCAAACCCCATCCCAGCCAGAGTACCTGGCTAGCTGCAAACCTCCCTGCTCCCTCAGCCCCTAGCCAGCTTCCCCCCTAAGCCTTCTCCACAACTCCCAAGCCCCACGTACCTGCAGGAAGAAGAGTGAACCTGAAGTGAAGAGCCATCTCCAGTAAGTGCAAGTGCAGGGCCCCGCCCTTCCCCCTCCCCCTCAGGGAAGGGTTGGGGCTTTCCCACCCCTTTTGCAAATAGCTCTTGCAGGCTAGAACTCTTCCAGCCTGCAGAGCTCTTTGCAAAAGCAGGGAAATCCGCAGGTTTCTCTGCTAAAAGAGAAAATCTGCATTTTTGCTGCTAAAAACAGGAAATCCACAGTTTTCTCCATTTTTCCATGGGAAATGGAAAACCCAGATCCCTGGTGATCAGGATTTGAGTTTTCAATGGAAGAAAAACAGGGGGCGAAAGGGGGCAGGGGGTGGGGGATACCATGTGTGTCTGCATGCACATGCAGACATGGATGCAAATGTGGACAGCCAGGCAGTGTTTGGGAACAGCGCTGGCTGAGCAGATGGATACAGATAAGTCAGAAGTGGGGGTTTTGGATTGTCTGGGGTCCCTGTGTTGTGAATAACCAAGCCATTTTTGTCTAAAGGCCTAATAAATGGCCTCGAGCCATCCTCCCGAGACAGAATACACGGCGAGACTGGAAGGTTGTTTTGTGAAT
>JAGPOW010000261.1:106939294-106952117 GCA_030014935.1 Caiman crocodilus | reverse complement strand
AGAACTGTTGCATATCCACCAGATCTGCCTGCCATTGTGCATCCACATCTGAAACAACAGTCTTGTTTCTTTTAAAATGTCTTCTTGCTGGCTTGTGTAAGGTGTAAGGATCCTGATCTGAAAGCCAGGCAGTTACCTGTCTTCTATTCAGATTCTTATTCTGACTTTTGGCTGCTTCAAAAAGTGAGTTCACCCCACCAAAACTACCTGCCACCCTCGGTGTGTAATAAATCTTCTTTAACAAAGAACCCCCTGGAGACATGACTGGTAGCTGTGGTACCCACCTCACCAACACAGTTCTGGAGCATTTAAAGGCCAGACAGCAAATTTAAATAGTGGCAAAACAAGATTAATTAGTGAAAAACAGCACATACAGGGTTATTCAATCATGTGTTGAAACCCTCTCTTTTAGGCATGAACAAAAACAGTTCACATACAAGACCTTTATTCTCATAGGTCCACCAACGCTTACGTTTTGAAAGTTCTCCATCAAGACATCACATACCTGCAAAGAACGGAAAGATTTAACACAGATCCACCCTATTACCGTAGAAAGCTGCCCCCCTCTAGAATAATTCTAGGCTACTTACCTCAGCAGAGTCTTTGGGGTTTAGGTTGTCTGCCACCCCCAGGCTCTCTGCCTGTGGCTCTGATGTGGTTTGTTGGGGGTCTGCCACGGTCCCCGGATCTGTTTTGGGAGTCCAGAAATCTGTCTCAACCACTGAAATCTCACCCATAGTGCTGCCAAGAGAGGTCTGAACAGTGTTTGAGGCTTCCAAAGCGTAAGAATCCATATTTGTTTCTGCTTGTATTAGCGTGGTCTCAGAAAACATGCCGCCTGCTTGGAGGGTTTTCCCAACAGGATTGAGGCAAGAGGCAGGACAGGGACTGCCAGTCTAGGTTTCCCCCCCACACACACTTGTCCCCTATTGGCTCAGCAGCATTCTCAGGGTGGAGGCTTCTCCCAGCTATGGAGCAACTGTTCTGATGTCAGCGGGCATGTGTTGGGGACAGGGTGTTCTGGGACATAACATGACGGCCAAGATGGCCATCACCATGGCTGCCTGGGGGTTGGGCCTGGTGAGGTCACAGTCCATGTGATGGGAACAGGGTGTTCTGGGATGCAACATGGTGGCCAATATGGCCACCAAGATGGCTGCCAGAAGATTGGGTCTGGTGAGGTCACAGTCCATGTGACAAGAACAGGGTGTTTGTTCTGGGATGCAACATGGCGACCAATATGCCTACCAACACGGCTGCCAGGAGGGATCAGGGTAGAGTTTCCGGTGGCAAAGGTCAGGGGTCAGGGGTGGGACTTCCATTTGCAAGATGGTGGCCAAGATGGCGGCCAGGAGGGGGAGTGTCTAGGGGGCAGGGTCAAGGGGGCGGGGCACCTGCCAGGGGGCAGGGCTTATCAGTTTTTTCAGTTTGACAAGATGTGTACCCTATATACTACTCTCTAGTCTCTCTCTCTAGTCAGTTCCTTACCTACCTTACCATTTTTGTTCTAATCCTTACTTCTCCAGATTACAGGATCACTCATTTTATCATGTTAGTTTATCAGTATCTATTTTAGGTAAGCCCTGGTTACATTTTATTCCAATTTCCATGGATATCAAATTATGCTTTAAACAATCTGCCAAAATACAAACAGACCCTACAGTGATCTTTCTTGTTGTTTTAGTTTAATTTTATCTGAAAACATTTTTCTTTGTTGTTAACAATAATATTAATATAACTGTTACTAAAAATACCTGCTTTTGTGTATCAGAGATACTAAAGTAGTGTAGTACTAAAACTGATGGTTATTTCTTGGTCCCACCCAATTTTCTAGCTATCAGAGGATGTTTTTTCTCCACATTTTATTTCCATCTAAGGACAGCTGTCTCTAGATACACATTCTGGTATATGGGCAGGGCTGCAATACCAAGTATGCTTCATCCCTACAGAGTCAAATCAGCCTAAATCCACCAGAACTGGACAATATTCAATTGGGAAGAATGTTTCATTTGCTGTTTTATTTTGCAAGGCACAAGTAACCATTAAAATAGTCAAAAACCTATTAAAAGGTATACCACATTGACAATAAGAATAGAGGCCCCTGTTTGTGCACGCTGGGTACAGGTACATGTGCAATTAGCATGTAGCAATAAACTCTGGTGCAGTTTGCACCAGAGTTTATAGCCCCAGGACACAGCATTTACATGTGCACCAAGGACTGCAACACATTGGGCCTGGACAGAGCAGCTCTAGCAAGTAAGGAAACCAGGGTGGGAGGAAATGGGTGGTGAACCTGCCAGCCCAGGGTGCTCTGGCCCAGCTCAAGATGCTGCTGAACAGCTTGCTGAGACACAAGGGTGTTACAGTATGGGGCTAGCCAGCAGGCAGCCCCCACACTGTATCATCCTCATGCCCCAGCCAGCAATGGTGACAGTGCACACATGCAATATAGGACAGTACTTGTCCCAGACAGTACTATCCTACAGTGCAGTTAATTTACTGCACCTTAAAATAGGCTCACGTGTAGATAGTGACAGTTTACTGCAGAGCTAATTAGTCAGCTCCACAGTAAAGCACCTGTGTAGTGTACCCACTGTGAATTAGATCAATTCTCCTCCCATGCCTCCGTAAGAAAGGAATTTTTAGACTCAGTTCTTTCCCAGTAGATTGGCCAACATAGGAGATAAACTCAGAAGCTAGTTTCTTAAGATAAAATGGTAGATTAAAAGAGTACATGGTAGGTTAAAAGAGTAAACCCTATGGAGAAAAAGAGAGTACAGACAAGATACACAGTGTTAGGAATGTCTTGTGTAAGCCTACATCACATTTTATAGATCATAAGAGGCCAGACTTTCCTTAAAAACAAAGCCCTGGAGTGAGGAATAGTGCCAGAGGTCCCAGGATACACTGCACGTCTGAAACACTCTTGTTGTGAAAGGGAATTAAGTTACAGTATTACATTTGAAAAGGTGAGACTTACATTTTCCTAAACTTATGCTTGATCAGCTCTACCCATGCCTCTTTTCTGCAAACTCCTGGCCAATTTGCTTACAAAGTCAAATTCAGGAGACATTAGTAATAGACAGAAATGAATGTGGACTTTTCCCTTACCCTTAATAGGATGTCATTTTGAATTAAAGGCCATTTTGACAAAGGGTAGTATTTACTTAGAAACTTAATTTGTTGAGAATTTTTACATCTTGCCTTTGTTTAATAGAGCTGAATAGGGAAAATAGCTCTTCCTCTTGCTGAAACATGAAAGATCTAGATACTGGACATGGAAAAAAGTATACCATATTCACCCAAATCTAAAATGACTTTTAATTTAAGACAACTCCCCATTAATCAGATTCCATGCATGAAAAATTATAAATTTGTTACAATGTTCTATGTATAGAATGTAACTAGTGGAAGTGTCTTAAATGCACCCTTCCCACCCCACTGTGGTGGAGAATGCAGTGTAGGGGAAGTGAAATGCCAGACCCTTGCTCCTTGCTTCCCTGCCCCTAATCTACCCAATGCCTGTGCCTGTTCCCACTGTGTCTGCCTCACCTACTGCCTACTTCCAGCCATTCACCCTCCCCCACCATCACCTATCCCTCCATGCCTATGCCTGAATACATATTCAGTAGTCTACTAACAGTTGGGTACCTACGTTGTATCAGACTTTTAGGAAGAATTCTTTTAAGATTGCCTGAATTGTCATTACTGAAATAATGGTGTGTTGAATGATAAAAAAACAGAGTACTAATTCCATTCTGAATAGTCGATGGAGCAAAAATTAAAGGCATTAGGAATCCTTTAAGAGAGGAACTTTTGTCAGTCTACATCAGTGAAGGGACTCACATGCAGCAGATATATCTTCTGAGAACCAGCAGTCACTTTTATAAGACATAATGAAGGATAAAAAGCTTCAGAACAGCATGAACAAGTAGTAAAAGACACCTTTAATACTTGTATTTCTAGTCTTTGCCCCCTAGGGATAAATTGAACTTCCTCTATATGTTGGGAAATAAATATGACGAATTAGATAATAATGCTATGTCTGAGAATTTCATTGCTTGTTTGGCTTTAAATGCTAAAATTTACATCTGTTTCTATTTTATTAATTCCATGAGGGCAAATAAAGAAGTGTGACACGCACAGAATATATGCACAACAAATAGAAACTGCCAATACTGGGATATAGTAAATAGAAACTATCTGTATCTAGCTCATACAATAATCATGGGTCTATGTTGTGATATATGCTGTAGTCCCAAATTATTAAGAAACCCAAAATACTTGCAGAGAAGTACTTAATCTAAGAATTTTGGTCTGTGGTATTAACCACATTCTGTATCATGTACCATTTTTACTAAAACACTTTACTACAGTCAGTCATATGAGAACTGCAAATATAAGACAAAGATTCCTGTAATAATACCCATCCTCTGCTTGAGCACAGCTATATCTTGGATTTGTCTCCAGTAGGCATCTTTTTAAAAAAATGAAGTTAACTAATTTTTCAACTACTAGAAAAATATATTAGTGTTGTCGTGATTTTTTCAGAAGCTGTTCAGTGTGCCTATAGGATATGATAACTAGAGGAGGAAAGAAAAAAAAAGCTTCTAAAATAATCTGAATTATTGAATACTTGTAACTGTTTCTCAACATTACTACCCCAGGTAAGAGGGGGAGATGGTAATTACACCTACTATTAAATATATGCATGCTGAAATTTTAAACAAAAAGAACGAGGGCGGTATTTGTTATGTATTAGGGATAAACAGTCATTACCTGCAATAGGAATGAGGTCTGCATGCATCTGAAAACAGAATTCTCTTCTTAGTTTAAGCACATTATTTAAACTTACAATTTGAATAATACATGCAGATTGTGATGGTTCTTGGGAGACTGATGACTAATACATCTCTGAGAAGTACTATGTAGCCACTACAATCAGAAATCGTGGCACCTTGCGGAGTAGGCCCTACTTAATAAAATGTCATTTTTTGCCAAATTTGGCAACTCTCTTGCTCCCCATTTTAGGGCATTAAAAAACCCAGAAAGTAAGTTCTATATTTTGAAGATTCCAAATGTCAGATCCAGAGACATAAATGAAATATGTATATGAAATAAAACGTTTAGAAAAAATGAATTCTTCATTAACAATTTTCATTTGAACTTAAGCAAACTCACAAAAGCCAAAATATTTATTTAATGAAAGTCGACTTTATCAGCTAGCACCCAAATTAAGTCAGATTACAAATCACTAGTATGACTCTAAGGCAGGATAAATACTAAAAGAAAATATACTTGGATTAGTAACCTATTAACTGACACCAACTGTTGCAGCTGCAAATAAAACAAATGTGTGATAAGATTAGCTATATCTATTGCACCTGGCCATCTATAAATTGAGCCTTAACTTAAGGATCATGTGATTTACATCAGGTACTGTGGTAAGTAAGGAGGGTTTTCTTGGTAAATAAACCCAAACAAGCACTTATGTGCAGTTTATAAGAACAACTGATTCATTTTTCTATTTAGCAGTAGATTTTCCTGTGCACTAGGGCTGTTGTTCTACTGTGTTCATTTTATGTAAAGCAAGCTGGTACATGTTGATTTATTTATATAGATTTATAGCTTTCAGATAAGGACAAGGAGCAATTTACAATGAAATCACCTGCAGGATTTTATTATGAAAATCCTGCTATCCTTATCGTCTTACAGCCTTTCATACTTATCCATACTTTATCCCAGGTACAGTGGTCACATTTTGTTACATTTCTTCTGCCTTCAGAGTTAATCATTCTAGCAGTATTGCCCATTCTAGCAGTAGTGCCTATTTTTAGTAGAGAAAAATCAATTTTCAACTTGCTCACATAAGAGAGGTTGAGGAAATATCAGCATAGGCCTAATGGGCCAATCCTATGCAGACTAACGCACTGTTTTCTCTATGGAGAAATGATGCCGGAGCCACTAACTTCTGAGCTTGGTAGGAAAGATCTCTCCTCCAATGCAGAAGTTTCTATTCTTCACCCAGTGTTTGTTAATTATCTGTGATCATGGGAAAGAACTTACCTTTCAACAAAAATTGCTGAAGAGGAAAGTAGTTTCTGTCTGCTGAAATGATTAACTTCTACACTTGTAGACTGGATTGTGCTGAAGATTTACGCTTACAAACTTCATTGCAAATAGTCAATTGTATTAAAACATAGACATGTTACTGTTACAGTGTGCACTACTGCTACTTCCTTCAAACAACCCTTCTCAGAAGTAGAAAGATAGGTTAAACTATTGTGAGAGTCACTATGAAACTGTACCCAACTCTTCTGAGTCATTATCTTCTTAACAATAGTTAGTGTGGATCAACCATAGGGATGTTTTGCTTTCTCTAAAAAAATGGCTCAAACTAAAGTCCTTGGCACACATACATTTAATGGTGTGATGGCAACTGATCCCCAATTCAAACAATTATGCCTCCTCAAACAATCATTCCTCATGTGCATGGCAGGACATGCAATTTTTGGAACTGGGGATCAAATCCCAATTGTGACATAACTACTTGTTAGTGCAGGGGGAGCTCATGATTCCAGGTTCCCCTTGCCCTGCCAAGTTGAAAGCCATATGCCCACAGCCATAGGCAACTGGTAAGGAGGGCACAGGGGGCACGTGCCCCCCTGACAGGGCTATCTCTGCTGCCGATGCCACCAACTGTGGGCTGCTGTGGGTGCTCACCAGCCCTGTCCTTGCTGCCAGTAGCAGCTTCTGCAGGTACTCATCAGCTCCATCCCTGCCACCAACACTGCCAGCAGCTTCTACAAATGCTCACCAGCCCTGTCCCTGCTGCTGCCAGCTTCTGCAGGTGTCCCCACAGACTCAGGAGGCACCAGTCACCCATGTCCACAGCCCTGTGTGAACTATGTTGGTCTCGTCCCTAGGACCATACTAGAGCCACTCTGAGACTCCAGTTCAATCCCAAGGGGCTCTCGTGCAGTCCCAGGATTGAGACCAACAATCACAAGACCCTGTCACAAGTTGTACTTAAGGCAAGGTGGAAACCAGCCAGAAAAATATTACATGTATTTTGTGAAACAATTCTATAATTGTTTTATGGTTTTCTCACACTATTCACTGCCTGAAAGTGTACCTGAGACACTATTTATGATTTGATTACCAGGTTAATTGCATCTTAAGTGTAACATCTGCCTGGGGCCTAATTGTTCACCCATATTCTAAAATACAAGAACTTCTCTTCCCTGCAGCAGGGGTAATATGCATGAGAGGAATGCATGCATGATTGTTTCAGGGGAAGTAAATTTCTCTCATACGGCTCCCACTGTGTTTTAGCTTATGAAAAGCACAAGCATCAGCTCTAGGGCCTTGCTTCTGCAGCTCTAAGATCTTGTTTCTGAAGATCGCCACACTATCAAATTATGCATCCACTAGAATGGCTGCTGGCAGCCTCTGTGCTAAAATGCGAATTTTCCAACCTGATTCTTCCATCCTTAATTATACTAAATAAAAATCAAAATACATGAGTCAAAAATCTACTTGTTGCATACAGAAGACTTATGCATTTGGATAAACCTGCTTAATTCTGGTGATCTACCGTGCTCTTCCATCCATGAATCTTCATGTCACCTGTATTTCTGGATGGAAGACCATGGTAGATCACCAGAATTAAGAAAGTTTATCCAAATGCATCTCTTCTATGTGCAAAAGTGAAGAAGACTGAAGTGATGTTTCAACCTGCATCTGACACAACATCCCAAGAAACACACATAAAGGCCAACAACTGTCAATGGTTGACAAGTTTATCTATCCAGGCAGCAAACTTTCCTTTGCTCTCCACATGGACGATGAAGACTACGCGAGACTAGTGAAAGCCATCATGGCCTTTGGCAGACTTGTTAAGTCTGTCAGGGACCACAAAGGCATCGGAATGTTGATGAAACTGAAGGTTTACAAAGCCATCATTCTCTCAACCCTCCTATATGCCTGTGAAACCTGGATTGTCTACCAGCATCATGCCAAAAAACTAAACCACTTCCACCTGTGCTGCCTGAGGAAGATACTAAGATTAAGTAGCAGGACAAAATCCTGGACACCACAGTGCTCAGAAGATCTCCCCAGTATTCACACTCTACTGAAACTGGCACAGCTAAGATGGGCTGGCCACCTTTCAAGAATGCCAGACGTGCCTGCTGAACAAAATCTACAGCAAACTGTCAGATGGAGTACCCTGTAGCAGCGCACTAAAGAAGTGGTACATCTTTGCCCTCACAATTAGTTACAGTCACCTTTGCCCTCGAAGGACAGCAACACACATATGGCAAAAGTAGATTTTGATTGATGTACTTTGATTTTTATTTAGTATAATTAATTAATACATTTCTAATTTATCACAGGTGACCTGATGTTACATAACTTGTACATAGAACCAGTGTTGTAAATAATGAGTCTGCAGGATAAAACATTTAATAAATCTTTGGCTCCACAGTGATACTGGCTTGCATAGTTTTTACTAGAATTTAAAACCTGCTTTTCTCATCATTTTGTCATGTTGCTGAAGAAATAACTAGACCATGAATTGTTTTTGTTGCAAAATTCCAGTATCAGTCAGTCAAGTCTCCCATTTAACAGTCAGTACTTCATATTTAGTCATAACCAAATAGTTGTATGGAACAAGAAACTTCAGAGCCAAAGCAAATCACTGTAGTATTTATCAGTGATTAAGTTATAACAGGTTCCACTGTTAATAACATATATGCCCAATACAACAACAACTAGGAATTTTATTAAATTATCCCACCTCAGAGCCAATTTTTTCCACAGACATATCCCAAAGTAAGCCCCACTTCTCCCCAGACACTGCACAGGGTTGTTACTGGGGTGTCCTGGAGCAATCAGCTCCCCCTGCACTGCACAGCCTCTTCAGTGGGCTGTCTAATAGGGCTTCCCCAGTCATATCTTCAGGGT
This sequence comes from Caiman crocodilus, assembly GCA_030014935.1. Classification (NCBI taxonomy): domain Eukaryota; kingdom Metazoa; phylum Chordata; order Crocodylia; family Alligatoridae; genus Caiman; species Caiman crocodilus. The sequence continues at coordinate 106,943,150 of JAGPOW010000261.1, read as the reverse complement.
CCAACTGGTCCATGCAGGGGCACCTTCAGGTTAGGGCTGCAAGGCAGCCTGGCCAGGGGCTTCCAGCGACTACAGCAGGAGTGGGGAGTGGGGCTAGGGCTGGAGCTAGGGGTGGGGCAGGCACTGCACAGCCAGAAGAGTGCAGGATTGAGCCACGAGTGGCTCATCCAGGGGACATGGTTCCTAGGACATGACACCCTAGGAGGCATGGGGGGGCGTGTACCCATGGATCTGTGCTGGGCAGTGCAGGCTGCTGCTACGGGCTGGGGCTGAAGTTGTACCAGGCTCTTCCCTGGGATGACTCAGGTGGGAAAGGCATGGAGGTCTCAGGGACTCCATCCTCTCCAGCCTGGCAGCACAGCTGAGGCTGGCCCTGCTCCAGTCCCCAGCTCCAGGCCCCTCCCCAGGTGGTTCAGGGCTGGGGTGGGGAGCAGCTGGGACCAGTGTGGGGTTGGGCGGGCAGTGGATTTGTTGGTGCAGGGGGCAGTGGCACCGGGCAGTCACCCCAGGCATGGGTGCAGCAGGCCCCGATCCTGATTCTGGGCCTGGCTCTGCTCCACTCCCTCCCAATCCCCGCCTAGTCCCAGTCCCACTCCCTTGCTCCCACCCCCAGCCCTTTCCACTCCCCCTGCCACTTCCCTCACAGACTTTCCCACCTGGTGTAGAGAATGCACATGCTCAGCCCCACCCATAAATTTTTTTCTCCTTCCACCTGTGAACCCAGGCTCTGGTTGTAACTGGGGCCACCTGGGAGGAAAGGCTTAGTGTGGGGTGGCACTAGGGCACTTTTTTTACATATATAGGGAGAATGAAGAAGGTACCGGGTAATGTGGGGCCCCTGCAGGATATGCTTGTCAATCTGGTGATTGCACCAGAGGAGAAAGCAGACCTCTTTAACAAATTCTTTGCCTCCATTTTCCTGTACAGGGACCGGGTCTCCCCGACCAAGATTCCAGATGGACTCGGGAAAAACACCGCCAGGCCTAAGGCTGGGGAGGACCAGGTTAGAGAGCTTCTGGAGGGGCTGGATGTGTTCAAATCAGCAGGTCCAGATGCTCTCTACCTCAGGGTGTTGAGGGTATTGGCAGGGGTTATTACAGCGTCCCTGGCACGGCTTTACAAGCACTCTTGGTGCTCTGGCCAGGTGCCAGATGACTGGAAGAAAGCCAGTGTGGTCCCCATCTTCAAAAAAGGGAAGGGGGAGGACCCAGGCAACTATAGGCCCATTAATCTTACTTCAATCCTGGGGAAACTCTTTGAGAAGATCATCCAGTCGCCCATGTCCACAGCCCTGTGTGAACTATGTTGGTCTCGTCCCTAGGACCATACTAGAGCCACTCTGAGACTCCAGTTCAATCCCAAGGGGGTCTCGTGCAGTCCCAGGGTTGAGACCAACAATCACAAGATCTGTGATGGGCCAGCCACAGAGATGATGCTCAAGGGCAACTAGCATGGTTTCATTAGGGGCAGGTCCTGTCAGACCAACCTGATTGCCTTCTACAGTCAGGTCACAAAAGCATTGGACACAAGTGTCGTGATGGATGTAGTCTTTCTGGACTTCAGCAAGGCCTTTGACACTTTCTCCCACCCCATTCTCATCAAAAAACTAGGTGACTGTGGCACTGATGCCTTCACAATCAGATGGATTGCAAATTGGCTGAAGGGTCGTACTCAGAGGGTAGTGGCGGCTGCGTCTTTTTCGACCTGGAGGGAAGTGGGCAGTGGAGTCCCCCAGGGTTTGGTCCTTGGGCCCGCACTGTTCAATTTCTTTATTAGTGATTTGAACAACGGGGTAAAAAGCAGCATGTTTAAATTTGCTGACAATACCAAGATTTGGGGTGAGGTGGGCATGCTAGTAGGGAAGGACAGATTACAGCAGGACCTGGACAGGTTGCAGGGGTGGGCTAATGAAAATAGGATGGGTTTCAATACTGACAAGTGCAGGGGCTGCACCTGGACAATGGGAACCAGCAGTATGCTTATACGCTGGGAAACTCCCTTCTTGAGAGCACTGTGGCAGGAAGAGATCTTGAAGTCATTACTGACTCCAAGATGAACATGGGCTGACAATGTGAAGTCATGGTCAGTAGGACTAACCGTACCTTGTTGTGCATCCACAGATGCATCTCAAGCAGATCGAAGGAGGTGATCCTTCCCCTCTATGTGACACTGATCAGGCCACAGCTGTAGTACTGTGTTCAGTTCTAGGTGCCACACTTCAGGAGGGATGTGGATAGCATTGAGAGGGTCAAGGACATCTGCATGATCCAAGGACAGCAGGGCAGACCCAACAAAGAGAGGCTATAGGTCCTTAACCTGTTCAGCCTTCACAAGAGAAGACTGAGGGGGGGACCTGGTGGCCATCTTTAAACTCACCAGTGGGGGACCAGCAGGGTTTGGGAGAGACCCTGTTCCCCCTAGTGCCCCCCCCCCAAGGTAAAAGGAATAATGGCCACAAATTATTAGAGTATGTTTAGACTAGACATCCAAAGGCACTACTTCACAGTCAGGGTGGCTAGGATCTGGAACCAGCTTCCAAGGGAAATGGTAATAGCTCCTACCCTGGGGGTCTTTAAGAGGAGGCTTGATGTCTACCTGGCTGGGATCATTTGAGCCCAGTTTCCTCTCCTGCCCAGGGCACAGGGTCGGATTTGATGATCTACAAAGTCCCTTCCAACTCTACTTCTAGTGTCCTTCAGAGGGTGCTAGCATTGACATGTATCAGGGGTATGCCACTATGTTTCTGGGGGCACCAGAAACATATTTAGTCATAACCAAATGTTTGTATGGAACAAGAAACTTCAGAGCTGAACCAAATCACTGTAGTATTCATCAGTGATAAAGTTTATTACAGGTTCTAGTGCTGATACCATGTATCAATACAGAGAGTATTGGGACACTCTGGATGGAAAGCTCAGTGTGAGGCAGCACCAGGGCATGTGGAGCTACACAAGGGACACACTACTGTGTTTCTGGGGGTACCCAGCACAAAGGGCCTAGTATGGGGATAGGATGTGGCTCTGGGATCCCCAGACTTAGAGTTCACAATGGGCACACAAGTCTTGGTTCAGGGCCACCAGGCTGGGCCAGAAACACTCTGCTACAACTTGCTGCTACCCACTCACACCTGCCATGACTTGAGCTATGCCAACAGCTCCCAACCTGGGCCACAAGAAAGATGGTAGAGCAGAAGCATAGCAGGGAGCTCAGTTCCTTGGGTAACTGCATGACACGTGGGGCAGCACCAGCTTCTGGAGTGGCAGCAGCTGATTTTGTGCCCCTCCCACAACAATGGCAGGACCCTGGCCTGCTGCCCCCTCACTTACATGACTGTAGCAGGGTCTGGCAGGGCAGAGTTAACTGAGCAGCAGCTGAGCAGGTAAGTGGGACATAGAGGGTGGGATGGCCTTGCCACTCCTAGCCCCCGTGGACTTTCTGGCCAGGGCAGCAGCACACCCTTCCAGCCCCAGGCCCTGCCCATCAGTCCTTCCCTTCCCCTGTTCACTCCCAGCCCCACTTCTATCCAGCCCACTCCCTCTCAATTCCTTCCAGCCCTTCTATGCCGCACAGTAGGGATATGAGAAGCTTCAGTCACCAATCAATTTAGAGAAGATTTGGCCCAATTCAGCAGCCAAATCATTGAATCTGAATTGAATTGGGAGACCCATTAAAAACTCTGAATTGATCCAAAGCATCCAAACTGATTTGGAAAAGATGCAGAAAAGATTTGGCGATTTGGAAGGTGGTCTTGCAGGGAAACAGAAACGGAGAAGAGGAAGGTGAAGAGCGGGGGGGGGGGGGGGGGGGGGAACCATGCTGGAATAGTGACAGGGTTACAGGGCTAGTGACTGTGTTA
>JAGPOW010000261.1:106907239-106939194 GCA_030014935.1 Caiman crocodilus | reverse complement strand
CCCCCCCCCCCCCCCCCCCCCCCCCCCCACGACGGCGCTAAGATTGACATCTGTAGCTGGCTAGTGACTGTGATCTTTCCCTCAACTCCCTTCCAATCACAGTGCTCTGGAGAAGGGACATAGAAACAGCATATAAGGCTCTGTGTGAAACCTTTCTCTGCCTTTTGTGAGGTTTCTCTGTCTGGAAGGAACAGCATGTCAAAGGCTGGCTTCCTAGTCAGTCTCTTGCTAGTCTCTCTTCTTGGAAAGGATTGGATGCACCTTAGTAATTACCTTTGCCTAGAATCCCTCTACTTATCCCTATCAAATCCATTCCTTTCAACTTATTCTCCCCCCACAAATCCTCTTATTTGTTCTTGTTATTCCCTGCCTCCCAACACACGCACACTTTTTAAAAAGAAAGCTGTGTTTTCCCTGGCAGTGTGTATCATCCATCATTGTGCAAGAAAGCACATATATTGCACACATACACATGTATATTAAACAGACAGAAAATATATTACAAATAGAAGATACATTACACACACATATATTAAACAGAAGATATATTACAGATAAACGATATATAACACACACACACATATCAAACACATACACACACATTTTCCAGCACATCAAACATTATGAAGCATGTGGGAAAGGCAGCTGCCAGGTCTTATAGCAGGGGAGAGAGAGGGGCTACAGGGGGTAGGAGGAGAGATGCAAGCTCCCCACCCCCCAAACAGAAGCACCCTCTTTCCCAGCAGCGAGGAGTCTTCTGCCACCAGTGGTGCACCTGCACTAACACCAGAAATAGCCACCAGCACCAGCATGACAGTCTCCTCCTCCCCAATTTAAGCTCCCATTGGGAGCCTCCCAGTGCCAGAGAAGAAGCTGGATCTGGAAGCAGGGGAGCTGAGTGCCATAGCTAGGGAAATTCTGTGGAAGGAGGAGGAATCTGAGTTTGTGCTCCACATCCCTCAAAGTTCCCCTACAGACAGGTCTCTTCTGGAAGGCACCTCAGAGGAGGTTGTAGGGGCATGTGACTCAACTTCCCCTGCTGTTGTGCCTCTGCCTGCTGAAGACAAGGATAAGGCAGGATCCCCACCCTCAACCTAGAACCAGAAATAGTGTAGTGTGAAGTCATTTTGAAGTGGCAGATGATCCCAGCCAGCTACCTGCCAGCACTGCTGAAGGCAGATCAGCTGGGGCAAGGAGGTGAAACTCTTCATCACCATGGTGATGCTGCTGCATCTCAGGAGGCAGCACCCCTTTGCCCTTGTTCCTCCTCAGCCTGGCACCAGTAGAAGCATGCCCAAAAAGAAGTTCCCCTCTCGCTCCAAGGCCCCATGAAGCAGGAGCAGGCCACCCTGGAGTGGTGGGATAAAGTTGCAGACAAAGAGGGCACATTGCAAGGGTAAGTGAGGTCACTCAGAGCACTGGGGAGATGCTTGCTCTTGATGGCCAGCCCTTCTCCTTTATTGAGCATCCAGAGTTCAGGCAGCTCATGGCAGTTGTGGCCCCATCCTACCAACTGCCCACATGCACCACCTTTAGCAGGACAGTGGTGTTCTCCCTGTATGAGGTATGCAGGGAATACTTGAGGGAGGAGCTGTGGAAGGCAGGGTCTTCACCTCAGACATCTGGAGCAGCCAGGGTGGAGATCATGCCTACCTCTCCCTCACAGGGCACTGGTGCAATCAGTCAGGGTTTCAGTGGGCTCTCTATCAAGCAGAAATGATGGATGAGTCTCACACAGCAAGGGAGATCATGATGCCCATGAACTGCATGGTGCAGGAGTAGCTTGTTGGGCAAGGCAAGCTCACCTGCAGGTTCATGGTCACTAACAACAGGGCCAACATGTTCAAGGCAGTCCATGATGTCAACTTTTGTGTGCCACACAGTGGATGTCAACAGTTCCGCCTCATAATCAGGGATGCCTTGGAGCAGGACAGAGTTCCAAGTGATGGCACCATCACTACCAGCCAGCTCATTTTGAAATGCAGGAAGGTGGCAGGCTACTCTTCCACCAGTGCATCAAGAGGGACAAGATGCTGTGGGACAAACAGGCACAGCTGAGCATCCCACAGCACAAAATCATGCAAAATGTGGAGACTCGGTGGAACTCCACATACCTGATGCTTGAAAAGCTGGCCAAGCAACAGAAGGCCATCCATGAGATGGCCTTGCTCAGGGAGATTGGGATCAGCGGGGCCCTTAACAAAACTGAGTGGAATACCATCTCCCACATTTTGGTGGTTCTCAAGCCATTCCTTAAGGCCACCGAAAGCCTCAGTGCTGGCAATGCCCTCCTTAGTCAGGTGATTCCCATAGTGAAGGAGCTTGAGAATCAAATGGAGAAGCTCCAGGGAATCAGTGTTTCTGGCTGGGGAAAGCCGCTTTCACCAGTGATGCAGGTGCTGGTGAAGTAGCTGAAGGAGGGCATCAAAAAATGACTGGATCCATTGCTGGTGGACATGTGTGACCTGAGGGTGAAAGGGAGCATCTGCAGCAGCAAAATCCTTGATCTCTGGACAGCAATGTTCCCCTTGGTCTGGCATGGGGCATTTACCGAAGGAGGCTGGGGGCCTGAGCCCAGGCCTGGCGCAGGCTCTGCAAGCTTCAAGGAAACTGCTCTGTTCTGCCGCTTCGCCTCAGGGTGCAAGGAGGCATGTGGCATTAGGGCCGGGGAGTGGAGCACTTCCCTGAAGCCGGCAGAGCACATGCCAGCCCCCAGCCCCAGCCTCCCTCCCTGCATTGCCCCACCTGGGGAAGGAGCCGCTGCCTGCCCCAAGTGAGATTCCTTCGGCTCTGGGGAACTGCTCCACTCCCTGGCCCTGACGCCATGTGCCTCCTCACTCCCAAGGCTATGTGGGGGAGTGGAGCAGTTCCCCAGAGCTGGCGGAGCCCACACCAGGTCCCCACCCCTGCTTGTGCTCCTGCCTTGCCTCGCCTCAGAGCTTACCTTAAGCTCCTCTCCCAGTGCACAGTCTTGCAAAGGCTATGCATGGCCAGACTTTTAGTTGTGCATGGCCACACATGTGCACACCTTAGAGGGAACCTTGCTGGACAGAGGTGCTGGTGAACAGGGTCAGAGAGACGTGGAAGAGGTAGATCCACTGTCCCATGCCAACACTCCAAGAACCAGCCAGTTTCCTCCACTACAATTGCTGCCAGTATGGGCCAAGGGCATGGCTTCAATGTTGGGGTCCAGAGGCACCAGACCGCATCATCCAACGGGTAGCATGGAGGCCTCACTGGCTACCTAGCTTACCAAGAACGTGGAGCCACTGCAATGCAACCCCTTGGCCTATTGTGCAACTGCAGCTAGATCTGCCCATGGTTGCCCAGGATCTGCCCATGGTTGCCCAGGAACACCTGTCCTGTCCACTGGCCAGTGTTCCAAACAATAGGGTGTTCTGCATTGCTGAGCATGTTGTTACACCCACCACACCTCCTTGAATCCTGGTTTGGTGGAGCATCTAGTGTTCCTGAAGGTGAACCTCCCACTGCTGGAGTTCCCCAAGCTCCGCATGCAGACAGAGTGAGTGCCTTCCTCCTCACTCTGCACCTATTTCCTTTCTTTAATTGCTTTCACAACCATTTAATGCCCTGCTCCCAGAGCTGGAGGTGGCAATGATCCAGGAATGGTGACAGTTCTATTGTGGGATGTGGTAATTGTGGGGGTACCGGAGTCATGTTGGCAGGTTTTGCATTTCTTGTCATAGCATGATCTGGATCCATTCAGTGTGTTTTGGGCTGTACGAAGTTTGCTTCTGGTGATGAAGTTAGCAAGGTTCGGTGCTTGTTCGAATCTACAAAACACTTTTCACAGATGAGCCTATGAGCTTCACTTCATCAACCTCCTTGATACAAAAACTCATGGACTCAGTACAGACATTGGATTTATGACACACTGTAACCTGCCTGACATCTGACTCCCCAGGTACCTCTCCACTTTTAGCTGGCTGCTACATCCCCCTTTCTCCCCATCATCCCGGCCTGTCTCTCACCCCCTGATGCCTCAATTTACATTTTCACTGACTAGCTTTCTTGCCTGCAGCCCAGCCTCTGGCTTCTTTACCATACATTCCATCCAGGAAGAGAGCACACACCAACTCAGCCTGATGAAGGGTTTTTAAACCTAAATGCTTGCCAAGATATATTTCTCCAACTATTCAGTTGGTCTAACAAATGAAATGACATCTACTCAAAGAAAATTGCCTGCCTGTTCCTTAGACCAACTCAGCTACAACCAGAAACCCAGTTAACACACACAAGCGACACGAGTTTTGCTTTCAACAGTTTAAGGTGCACTTTCACAGAAACCCCTGCACCTATCTCCTTGAAACCTAGCAGGCTTCCTGCCCTCAGAAGGGGCTATCATCCCTGCTGATTTCAGCCCACTCTGCCAACATATAACACAAGTTTTGCTTTTAACAGTTTGAGGTGCAATTTAACAGAAACCCCTCCAGCTATCTCCTTGAAACTTGGCAGACCTCATGCCCTCAGAAGGGGTTACCATCCCTGTTGTTTTCATCCAATTCTGCAAAAAATGACAAAGTTATAGGTATTTCAGTGATTTTTTTCCCTTGTATTTTTTGGCCAAATTACCAAATCAGCACCGAATCTTTCAAATCCAACTTGGCCAAATAGATTCAGAATGGTGATCTGAATCACCAAATTGAATCACTGTCTTCCAAATCGGCTGAATCTGAATCGAATACCGGCCACTTCGCACAGGCCTACTGTGCACAATGCCTCCTGTGCCACTTGTGGCCTGTGTTCTGTGAGATGGCAATCCATGCTCTATGCCAAACAAGAAAAGCTACAGGGAAAAATATATAGTATGCACATACATGAATTAAACACTCACCATGTTTGTGTCGTAACTCCTTTCATAGCCAGGTATTTGTGGAAAATCAGATATCAGTTTTCTTATTATTATGAAGTTACCAACTTAATTTGCGAAGAGGGCAGAGTCAAATCCAAGTTTTTTCCTCTTCAGCATGTGATGTACTTCAGCACAAACCTTGGGGGGAAGATATTAATTACAGAATATATCTATGGAGTAGACAAGTTTCCAAAATATAAGGTAATGTGTATCCATGCATCAGCAAGCAGGATTGCATACTGCATAGGTTTGAAGGTGGTACGATTACTGTTTTCCAGGGGAGAGTTAGGGAATGAACAGAAAAAGATTATGATTATTTGACACAGATTAAATAATTATTTTGTTTCCCACTGACATAGGTACAATTCATCTATTCATTTCCTACATGCCTAGCTATGAAGACAAACCAATAGAATAGGCATAGGCATAAGCACTTACAAGAATAAATGAAAAATCATTGATATATTTGGGGTATGCAGTCTACTTTAATATTCTTTAAAACACTTATAAATCTCTTACATGTTAAGTTTAGAAGTTAATGTATTGTCTTTGTTGAAAACATTTTGGCAATTATAGTAGTAAATGTAAAAGCAGAGAATGAAAAGGAGATACTTTAGCAAATAAAAATGAAATGACATTCCTGCAATGGCATGTTTCTCAATATATTTACGTTAAAAACCAGGAGATATTAACCTCATTCTCAAAGCAAAAGCAGTGTACCATAGTCATTTTCTACACAATCAAAAATAACCAGAATCAGAATTGTTAAATGAATATAATTAATAGAACCGTATGGTGTATATTGTATAAATTAACATAATTTTGATTGATAGAATTAAAACCTTAAATGCTTTTGTTAATCAAATTGTAATCTGCATTATGATGTCTGAAAATAAAGATATATCCATTAGGCAACTAGTTGGTGCTTGACTAGTCACTAACTTTCAGTTGCATTTCGCTTGTCTGACTTGAAAAATATAGAAGAAAACGAATGCAAAAAACTTGTCTTAATGCAACACTGTGAACCTGATTCAGGATCAAAACTGTATTTCTATTAACAACAACACTAGAGTGAATAGTCTCCCACATCCTGTATAAGTCCTTTTGTGCTGCTGAAGCTGTGCAATGGGCCAATACGCAACCTTGCTTGTCCTGCTGAGAATTCTTCCAAGATGGAGCTGTCAGTGGATATAAGAGTTGTGTTGAGAATTGGAAGGGGGGGCCAAACACACCTGCACTCCACTAATTTTCAGTTGTTGTGTAATCTTTAGAAGGATCACAGACACTGCTTTAAATTGTAACAACTCCTAAAGCAGAGCAGATGCACTATGTGAATCAGGGATATGTAACTATATCCTCTTCCCACTTCCTAAACCAGGCAACATGTATAACATTCACATTGCTATATTTTAGCATAACAGACTCAGATATTATCAGTGTCATCTGAAGTGCCATTCTGACCCAAGTATTGGCACTACAGCCAGATGTGCCAGTACTTGGTTTGTGAATATGGACTTGTGATTACAACAGAATCCGGTCCTCAGATATACAAAAAATTAACTGAACACAATAAACGAGGTGTAACCAAGCCAACATTTTTTGTTGTTCTACAAACATCCTGAAAGAATGGCTCAGAGATATGAACTGCCCTGTTCAACAGAACAGAGTGCCAACTCCAAGAATCACTGCTTTTGAAGGGCCTTTAGACATAAGGGCTGAATCAGTTTGTCAGGAAACAGGATCTAGAAGCTGTAGTACAGTGTTAAATTGTTGTTATTCACCAAAGAAATCCAGGCCCTGTTAAAAGAGAGGACTGGAGATACTTGGGGCTACTATGCTAATTGTTTAGCGACCTACTTGTATGGCTGGAAGCAGAGGGATCAATGTCTTCTAAAGTGAATTACGGCCCGTAGTAAAAATAATTGAATGACTTCTGGTACCAATTGAAAGCTCAGTGGGATTATGGGAGCCAAGTTACCGAATGGAGATTTCAGTATGTCCAAAATGGGACAACAGATTTTTCACTGTGGAAGACTGGTCTTTTCTAACTCCCAAATGCCAGTACAGTACTGACTATACAAAAGTAAAGATGAACAATAAATGGAACAAATATCAATCCCACAGGAAATTCATATATTTTCATAGTAGGCTTATATCCTGCTGCAGAACAAAGACAGAATAGTGAAACTCTGGCGGAAAAACATCATTTTGTAAATACAGAAACATTTCATTTCACATCAGTGATCATCTCTGCACCTGCCTGAGTGGCTATAATGCCCTATGAAGCTGTAGCTCATATGCCCTGTGCTGTCATTCTCTCCAGCAAGCAAGACTTCTTGATCAGAATGTGTCTTTCAGGATGGTCTGTATCCTTTCCTTGTGGCTAAGGCATACATACACCCATTGTTCATAGACCAGCTTGGCTCACAGGAGAGGACAGACACAAAGCACTCAGAATAAAACTTTGTTGTGGCACCATACCTCAACCAGTGCACAGATTAATAGTCAACCCAACTCAGCAAAAAACCTTTTTTAATTTTGCTTACAAGCTGTTGAAAAATTTGTGTACAATCAACATTTTTCACAGTTTAAAAAAGTCTGTTTTCTGTAGACCATTTTTTCTACTGAAAAATACATTAATAGTAAACTCCTGATGAATGACATTGAATAGATGATTCCCTAGTGTCCTAGCCAAATTGGAAATTATCACCAAGCTAAGCAACTTAGCATGTTGATAAGTCTGTAGTGTAGCTATATCCTTACACTGCAAATATAGAGATACCCTAGGTAGCTTGCGTGTTGAAAGCAGTCAAACTGCAACAATTATGAGCTTTGTGCTTGCTAATGTAATCTAATCAATTTTTACAGTTAAATTTGCCTGCATGAGCTCTCTGCTGCCACAACTAGACTGCTTCTGGGAGCTCATTTATCTCTGCTTGGCAGTCTGTTGTCTGTGGTACCTGTTTCTATATGATTCTGACATTTCACCCATTCCTACAAGAATTTGATGTTGAACTGACATTTTTACCAACTAATCTGTTACAAGCACTATAATTTTCTGCAATGTTTTTAACTATCCTTGGCTGCTAGTGAATTTATTCTTCTCATGTAAAAAACCTCAGAAAAAATCATATACAACATTTTGTCAAGTTGTGAGTAAACATTCAATGGTACTTCAAAGGGGAGTTTTATGAAGAATACAATAACATTTTTAAAGAAATGAACACATCTTACAGTATGTCTAAACTATAAAGGGTACAATCAGTACTAAATTTTGTTTACTTTTACACAAACATCTACACTAAGCCCTAGGGCTACACTGGCCCACAGTAGTGTGTCTTAGCCACTATTTGTCCTTAGGTTGTATACTTCATTCTCTCCAGGATGAGTCTATAAAAGAGTATATGTTAATCTCTGAACAGAAACTAGTGCAAAGCCAGAACAAAACTAACACTTTTGTCCAAATACAAACTTCATACCTTGTCTGTAAGGCACTTCAATTTTATACTTAACCTATTTTAAACAACGTATTTAGGGGGCAAATTCTGCAACCTTTTAGCTCCTCAACCAGCTATAAAAATACCTATTGAGTCTTTTTGTCTTTATAGGAAGGACTATATGGTCTAGTCTTACTATTTTACATATTCCTCCCTATACATACGTATGTGAGAAAGTGCCCTGATATATTCTAAATGTGACCTTAAATCCTGTAGATAGTTCACCTAAATCAAATGAATCGTTTAAACAGAGAATTTTCCAGTGCAAATTATTAATATTTTTCACAAAGTCTTCAACTGTAATACTCATACTTGGCACAAGTCATTGAATCTGAAGGCATCCTTTTAGGTGCTAAAAGCAAAACTCAACTATTCAATTTGTTTAATTTGCTGCTGATGCCTACTTAGAATTCTGGACTACTTCTTGCCATGAGAAATATGAACTGAAGCTATTAATGGTAATAATATATAATAGATATTGTAGCTTTCTGATATCCCACTCAGAGGATTTATTACTTCTGAAAGAGATTAATCAAAATTAAATACAGACTGCACAGGGTGATGCAGATTCAAACATCCTGCCTCACTTAGGCACACCTGCACATAAAGATTAATCATAGGTACTGCTTAAATGTGACAGATTTATCAATATTATATGGAAAGATATAGTGTAAAACTTTATCACCTTTGACTACATTGGGTTCAAAGGGATCCACTTCTAAGCGCAAATACTTTTTTCACAAAATGCTTATTTGAAACAAGTATTGCTTTTCAAAATTAAATGAGAAATCTTATCAAACAAACTATATAATCAGTGTAATATAACAGATGTTATAGAGTGCTGGCTTTTATAAGCTTATTCAGGAAAAATATTACTTGAGAGCCTACTTACTATTATTAACACCTCTATTACCCATAGGGACCACTGAAGAGGCCAGAAGTGAAGGATGAACTGCTCTATTTCCCCTCTGATGCATACAGATGTTCAGATCAACTAGCTGTAGCTGATGTTCAACTAGCTGATTTTCAAACAACTGAACTTGTATATAAGTGCAATGAGCTGCCTGTGTACTCTGCAGGCGGCCTGCAACACTAAAAGCACCCAGCCAGGGAGACCTGCAGCACATATCCCAGCATGCTTTGCAGGCTCTTCTTTCCATCTGAATTTAGGAGACAGCAGTCCAGGGCACAGGTCAGGCCTGACTGACTGGTGCTCCAAGGAACCCTGCCCTCCCTCCCCTCAACACCCCATCCATCCCTCCCTCAGCTGTCAGACAGCAGACAGAGCAAGTCTGCTATCTTCTCAAGCTTGTCAGTTCCCCTCCAGCAACCCAAGGGATCCTTATCCCCATGGCTTGCAGATCTTCACTCTTCAGCGCTCCAGCTCTTCACAGAGTTAGTAGGGAGTGTATGAGGTTCTGGGAATCAGGGTCAGGGGGTTGGTCAGTGTCTGCAGAGAGCAGGTCCAGGGTTTCTGGTTCCCACTGGGGGCAGAGCAGTGTTTGTGCAGGGGATGGGTCTAAGGTCCCCAGTCCCAGCAGAGATAGGACCCATCAGTTTGGGGCTGGGAACAGGTGGGTGGAGGCCATGTCCAGGTAGGAGTTGGAGTTGGGGGTCAGGAATCTTCAGGAGCCCTGAGGGTGAGGGCAGGGCAGGCCATGTCTGTGTGGGGGTAGGGTGTCAGGACTCACCCAAGACACTCCAAGATCCCTTTAGTTGTGAAGGAGAGGTTGATCTGCCAGACCCCACAACCTCTTCTTCAAAAACTGCAGGAATCCAGCCCCTGCTGGGACCTCAGATCTTGTCCCCCAGCACAGACACAGCCTGAAGGTCCAGGTAATGTCTGTGTGGGACAGTCAGGAGGGAATGGGGCAGGGTGGGAATGCAGGGTGTGAGTTGTGTTTATGCAGACGGGAAGAATTGAGTCCCTGAGGTTGGCAGGGGCAGTTCTGGCTGTGTCAAGGCAGGGTGGGAAGTTTTCGGGGCAGTGATGCTGAATCATGTTTGTGTGGAGGGATCAGAGGCCTCCAGGGGTTGGGAAGTGGGGGGAGTAGGCTGTGTACATGCTGGGAGATCAGAGCTCTCCAGGGACCGCAGCTGAGCCATGTCCAGGTTGTGGACAGAGGAAGCAGACTGTGTCTGGGCAGAGAGGGGGTGCTAAGGGGGCTCAAGGACAGTAGGATTAGGGGCAGCTCAGGGGCCAGTGCCGGCAGGTGGCTTCCCCCTACCAGCACCAGGTGGCAGTCTGACAGCTCCACAGAATCAAGGGCCAGACGGGCGGGGTTTCTGCTATTTGGGCTGCAGCAGTAGAGTGCAGCCAAAATCACATAGTACCTCCCTGTAGGGCAGCAGGGGGGGAGCAGAACACTGCTTAAGCACTGGTAGATAGTGAATAATCCTAGACAAATACTTATTTATACAAATGGCTTCATATATGGTTATGGTATCATGTGACCTATATTTAGGTGTAAACAAACATGATTTTCTGAATAAGGAAAACGATTTTCCTTTTTGACACTTTTATCATTGATTGACAAGTATCAGTCAGAACTATGCATTATTTAATTAACTTGAGCATTTCATTTAATTAACTAAGCAACCAATACTGTATAGTTTAAACATAACAGGCATGAAAGTTAATGTATTTACTCACATTTAGTAAAGGTGAAGTCAAGAGAATAACCTTACTTATGTCAGAAACCTAAGTTAGACTAAATCATAGCAATCTGATAAATGACTCTTGTATCAGGTTTAAGGGTTGATGTCTACAGTTGGCCTGCCTTCCTCTCTGGCTGCAACAGAAGTCACATTTGTCCCAAGAGAAACCCCTTCATCCTGGGACAAAGTGCAGTTGGGTCAGATATCCCTGCCTGTTGCCTCGGGACAAACCCTAGGAAAGTTCATGGAATAAGAATTGCTAACGCTTTGTCTTTGGATATCACAAAGTGTGTCTGAACAATTATCCCAGGATTGCACCACTGAATCAATGGCAGAAAAGCAGCAGTGGATTCGGCTGCTCACCAAACTCTGACTGGAATGGAAGGGGGCGTGTGGACACACTAATCCTGGGTCGTTTCTGTTCCAGGACAAGCACAGGCACCACTTGTCCTGGGAGAAATGCAACATGTGTTTCTCACCTTGGCTGTGTATGGTCTATGTCTGCAATGTTTAATGTTGGGGGCGGGGGCACTTGTCTTATAGCTGGGCCTGTACAAATGGAAAGAGATTTGGAAATGGGAAAACGATGAGTCAGGATATATGCATGCAGTATGTAATATATAAATGTAGTATATATGTGTGCACACATCTAATACATGAATGCAGTATGTGTAATATATGCATGCAGTGTGCATGCACATGTAATATGAATGCAGTGTATATACGAATTGTATGCACAATATATGCATGCAGTGCACACAATATATATGTGCAGTACACGTGCTTAATATATCCATGCAGTGCACACGTATAAACAGGAATGCACTGCATGTAATATATGCATGCAGTGTGTGTAATACATGAATGTGGTGTGTCTGTGTAATAGATTCATGCAGTGCATGCATGCATAATATATGCAGGCAGGTGGTGTGTATGAATATATGAATGTAGTGTGTGCTCACAAGTGTAATTTGTAGATGCAGTGTGTGTGTGTGTGTGTAATATAACCAGGGGTGCGGGGGTGTAATGTATGAATGCAGTGCGTGTGTGCGTTCAAAAGTACCTACACAGGCATCAGCCACCTGGGAAACCAACTCCTCAGCCGGGAGCTTTGCCTCTCCTCTCCCGAGCAGTCCGGGACCTGGCACCCCAGGCTGGCGCGGGAGGGGGAGCAACGCAGGCGCCACCCCGAAGCGGCAGGAGCCTGCTGCGCGCCCGAGCCCGGCCCCAGCGCCCGCCCGGCTCGCAGCGCGCCTCCACGGGGCGGGAAAGCAGCTGCCGCCGGCGGGCAGCAAGGGAAGCGCGGCTGCCCCCCGCGGAGGGGGCAGCAGCCGAGCCCGGCGCCGCCCGCGCCCTTGGCCCCGGGCCCGCGCCTGCCCGGCGGGTTGCTGCCGCTCCCGCCGCCGCCCCACCTGCCTGTCTCGCGCCGACACGCGCCAGCGCCCCCCCCCGCCCCCACTACTGCTTTGTGACGCAGCCGAGCTGCTCCGCGCGCTCCCCCGCCCGCCCCGCACGAGCGGCACCCGAGCAAGGGGGTTGCAGGGCCGTGCCTGCCCTGGGGGAGCATCGCAGCCCGCGGCTTCTCGTGCCTCAGAGGAGCAGCTCCTTTCTGCCTCCAGCTGTGCAAACAGCTCCAGGCAAAGCCCCCCCGAGGCCCTGCTGAAGGCGGCGCCTGTGCGGGCGAATGGAGAGTTCAGCCCCCCCTCGCAGGGCTGCCCCCCCTCGCCCCCCCCCAGCCGCGGGAGGCGACCTGCCAGAGCGACCTGTTACCTACCTGCCATCTGCCGCCTACTCTGTTCCCGCGCCAGCCTCTCCTCCTCCTCCGGCAGGTGTTTGGATCCCGCCAGAAAGCCAGGGCTGCTTGTTCACTGAGCACTGCCCCCGGGCTGGGTTGACTTGGGGTTGGGTTTTGGGGATTTTTTTTTTCTACAGGAGTTGCATCAGTTTCATCCTCTCTCTCTCTCTCTGACCCCGTCCAGCCCTCAAGGGAGAGGTCCAGAAAGAGGAGGCTGGAAGACACAACTTGAGCTGTTGCTGCTCTGGGGTCTAGGGCATCACTGCTTGGCTTTGAGGCTGGAAGGGGGTGGGTGTTATTTTTCCAGCCGTTTTTATCTTTTGTGAGACAAGACATCTTAAAAGCACAGGGCTGTTCAGTCCTAGCCTGCTCACAACCTCAGAAATTACAGCACAGGCTAGAAAAGAATACATAAGTGGGGTTGGATTTATTCTTAATATATCATAGCATTGTATATGGTTGTGTGTGCAGTGTATCTAGTTGGCTGTGTGCCACAGACACACCAGGCACTAAAACTACAGCGATATGCTGCATGGTTAGGAGAGGATGCACGAATGGTAGGGGATCTATAGACAGTGCCTATGGATGAAACTGGATATACATAATGTTTTATGAAAGGGAGGACATTGGCTGCTGTGGCTCCTCTGCTTTACCTGTGACAGGTTAGGGCAGGGATTGTCAACCAGGGGTATGCATACCCCTGGGGGTACTTGGAAAAGTGCTAGAGGTACATGCAGGTTGGTGGGGACGGAGCGCTGCCACCCACCACCCCTTAGGAGCAGGGGGGGTGAAGGGGAGCAGCTGCTCTCCACTGCAGGCTACACCGGCCAAGCCAGCAGGACATGGTGGGGAAACTCGCACATGGCTGCCACTGCCGCCATCCACCACCCTGCTCCACCACTGCTACATGCAACACCCCCCGCCGCATGGCATGTCCAGCTGCCACCAGCAAAAGGGGTACACTCCTTTAAAAAGTTTGAAAACTGCTGGGGTAGGAGGCCTATATTGGGTCAGGGTTGACAGTTTTATCTAGAATTTTGATTACGGTTTGTATGGGATGGTTTGGAGAGGGATGTTTCTGCCTCAGGCAGAACTAGGTTGGACTAGATGACCTCTGGAGGTCCCTGCCAGCCCTACTTTTCTCTATGACTTTTCTGTAATGATTTATAAAAGGAATATAGTGGTCTCTGTATAAGCAGGGGATGGGATAACATTCATTTAATTCATTCCACCAACTTTGGAATGAATCCACAGTTTCCTCTGGTTCAAGGCCTCAGTCTCCAGCAGAATATTTTCCTCCTGTTTGATGTCACTGATTATATAGTCACTTTTAAGGCCTTGATGATTTCTTCATCGTTGTCTTTTATGTTCACTGCCCAGCCATTATACTTTCAATGCAGAGGGCAACATGTAGAAGCGTGTCTTAACACTAGCAAAGGCTTGTCTCCAAAAAGCCCATCTGATCTAAATCCAGTTCATTTCTCAGGCTGCTCAATTGGGTAAGGGGGGGATCAGTAGCAGTAGCAGCAACCATACTATTACTCTTCAGTTTCAGAAAAAGAAAAGACCCACTGCATTACTAAATTAGTGTATTCTTAAAACACTTTTAACTGATAGAAACCATGTTTTGGACCTACTGTATTCTTATACAAAGCTTCAGTCAGTTCGTGTAGTTCTGAACACACCAGGTGTGTCTGGAAGCTATAGGTCTTAACTGATTTCTCAATCCTCTTATGTTTAATATGCAGCTCTACCTATTATAATTATTAGTAATAAAAACTTTAATTGTCCCTGTCAGTTTAATGAGATTTGGGGTCTGAAAATGTTTAAAAGTGTCCAGGTGAGCCTATATGTTTTCCCCCTAAGAACATTTTTTATAAGAATGCACTGAAATTCAGTCAGAACCTTACAGCTGTACGTGGTGAATAAAATCATGGAAAAAATAAAACCTTGGTTTTGTTAGCTCCACGTTTTCCCACGTCTTCTTATTTGTGCAGGAAAGGCTCAGCGCTGCCACCTAGTGTCATTCAATCTTCCCCCTCCCCCCTCCCCAGTCTTGAGAAAGCTGCAGGAAATCAAAGTTTCAAGTCCTGCTAAATTGTAAAACGTGCAGAGGTTTTTGACAGTGCTATCATAACTGCCTTTTAGCTGAAGGCTGGCTTCTAATATTTTACCTATACTATGCATTTTTTGTCCAAGTTATGTTCTCAGCTCACTTTCAAAAACTGAGAGTGGAAACAATGATTAAGGACACAACCAAAAAATTATAATAAAATAATTGCACAATGTTTCCTCCATGTTTTATCATGGTGTGGTCACTCCATGTAAATGTGCAAAATTTCACCTTATCAGGTTTATATGTTTTCATTTGGCAAAAATGGACCTTCCCTCCATCCCTACGACACAAACACACTTTCTGACCTAAAATGAATTATGAGTGGCTGTTTACATTAACATAAACACTGACATTAATATTAAGATATTTGTATTGATAGTTGTTAAAACTCTGTATCTTATAACAGCATTAGGTGAAAAAAGTTCTATTGGTCTACATTTTTTAGGCTTTTTGTATCAGTCTCTACAATTCACTTGAGGCCTGGTAAGCTAATTTCTTTTTTATCCTATTTAGAAACATGAAGATATTTTAGGCAGCTTGCAATTTACACAAATTTACATTTAGATGTAACATGTTTGATTACTATCCATTGAAATCCCTGTAGATAGTTAAGGTAACTAGTGAAGCAGTGGAGTTTGTTATTGGCTCTTTTCAGTCACAGCTTTTCAGGATTTTACACATGGATAGACTAGTGTGAATAAAGTCACTAGTGCCTTTGACATCAAGACACTTTTGTCTTCCTACAATTGCAAAGAGAGTTGGTCCTTTATAAAGTAATGTATTTGATGTCAGATATGAGAGAAAAGGGCCAAATTCTTCAATACTTGCATGAATATAAATATCATAAAATCACACTGATGATACTAGAGATGCCATTGTAACTGAGAAGAAGGTGCTGTTGAAAAACCAGTGGATAAATTACTATATAGGCCAATGTACTGTATCTTTTTAAAAACATTTCTCAGTAACATAACTGTAAGTTTAAAACACACAACATGCAAACACATACTTTTTTAGAATGTGCAGCCTTTATCTCAGAACATCATATTGTTAGCCTGGGTCAACTTTGGGGCCTAAAAAACAAACAGCTTCTTAAATCAAATATAGTACTTGAAAGGGCATGTCATATGCTTTCCCTCCTCCCCAAATATATATTTATTTGATGCTATTGTCTTAGAACTATGAAATATTCCCACAATTTTTTTTCCTGCTTAATACATCTTTTATTTCATTCAGTGGAAGTGTAATCGCAGACCAATGCTAATGGTTAAACCAATGCTAACATGGCTAATGGTATACGCAAACTTTGGAGTAAAGTAATTTTGTTGTTGTTCTTATGGGGTCTGCCTCTCCCTTTAGCACTCATGCTTATTTACCTGGTTGTGGAGAGCCTGAAACAAGAGCTGGACAGCACACATAACTGTTATATCCTTGTCTTAAAAAGAGTTTGTTTGGTGGAGATAAAGCGTTGACTTTAGAAAGTCCTTGAAATTTGACCTCCATCAAATTACAACAGTGGACATGTAAAACAATAGGGGCCTAAACTAGTTGATATTTGGGGTATCAACTCTACTATTTTGAATTATTGTAGAGAAAAAGGCAATAGTGGGTTTAAAACTGAGAAAACCAGTGATGGCTTAAAAATAATAGTTTAAAATCCTTGAAATCTGATTCCCATTAAAGCACAACAAGGAGCACATAAAATGCAGTACAAAGAGCATGTAAAGCAGCCTACAGTGTTTTTAAGTGGATTTAACAATAAAGTACAGATATGCTTGAAAAATACAGATACCTAACTGCAAAACAAGTGCAAATCTGCCCTTAATACCGTCAGTCATGTGCTAACCCTTTCTGATGTATAACTGGTTATACAGCAGCTCAGAACTATTCAAGAGAGCTCCCTTTCCCCACTCCCTCCATCAGATGAAAACCAGGTCTGTCACAAATACTCACCATGCAAGTGGGCTGGGCAACAGGATGCTGTAATGGCTATAATACAATGATAAAGCAAAGAGGAGAGTGTGAACCAGTAACTTCTGCTGCGGAAAACACCTCTCCCTCCCACCCACCCTCTGCCAGGACAAAGTGAGATAGGTAGAAGCCAGGATAGGAGACAGGCCGTACCACTAAAGAGCATTCATTATTGTCAGATAATTTTAGAAGGGTGTTTGTGCCCAAAAGCTTGCAAAGAACAATTTTGCCAACTATGTAGTTGGTCTGATACAAGATACCCAAAGAATCTTGTCTGCCTTTAGCATATTAATTCGCTCGACTTGAATGAATGTCCCAACCCTGTTGCTGATCTTCAATTTAAGTCCCAGTGAAGAAAATGAATCTAGCGTCCCTCCTGGATAGTGTTTGAACATGCAACCTCTTTAGGAGATGGGAGTTTTTAGACGAGTGGTTCCCAATGTGGTGCCCATGGACACCATAGCACCCCCTGAGGTTTTTTCGGGTGCCAGGGTGCATTTTCATAATGAGTAAAAATCATTTTTCCAACAAAAAAATGCTGTCATATTGGTGCCCGCTGCTTTTTCTTTTCAATTGAAATGTGCTCTTGGGCACATAAATGTTGGGACCCCCTGCTTTAGATATTAGTCGATATTAGTGGATTTGGCTATCAACCAGTTATGGGATGTACCAACATCTGTGATACAGGAGTTTAATGTGACTATCTCATGACAGGTGTCAATCCACTGTCTCAGTAGCTCATCTGTCATCGATTAATCATTGCTGTCTCTCTTCCTCCCTATTTCTGGTTTACAATGAATCCTCTCTGCAATGAATCCTGCCACCACATGCTGCCTTTTTTCCCCTTCCAGTCCTGAGAAGAACTAATATTCACAAATAATCACTCCCCCCCTTTTTTTTTCTTTTTTGGAAGAAACTACAGCTTCTCTATACAGGATGTCTCTCCTCCCCACCCCCTTTTATTAGCATAATGGCTAGAATATATTCCCCCCTTTCTCACCCCTCAATCATTGAGTACACAATCGTGGCGCGCACACGCGGGGGAGGGAGGAGAAATGCAAAAAAAAGTGGGGGGAGAGACAAGGCTCAGAAATCTCAGCTGCACTTCTGGCCCTTTTAAAAAGTTTGCTCTGGAAATTGGAATGAGGTCAGATTTGGAGCTTCTCATTGCACGCGGTGATTATTATTGCATCGGGTTCCAAGCCAATGGGGGCGAGCGGGGCGGGGTTTGGCACGAGGAAGCGTTGGAAACAGCGACTGATTGGTCCGCGCCGGGACTGTGAAAGGATAAAGAGGCGCGAGGCGGAATTGGGGTCCGCTCTAAGCTGCAGCCGGAGACACAAGTGCGCGGTGTCGGGGGGCGGGGGGAGAGGCCGCGGCAGCCCGAGCCCCGCTGTGTGCATGTGCGCGGCTCTCCCCGGAGGTGCTGCGGGCAGAGGAAGGCGACTCGGGACTCAGGGCATTAAGTCCCCGCTCCTCCTGCGGGGAAGGCACACGCTCCTCCATGCTCCTCGCCTGCCGGACTGGGGCTTTTTCTTTGCTTTTTTGGTTTTTTTTCCTCTTTTTTTGCAGGGGGGCGGGGGGGACGGGGCTCCCCTACCTCGCACCAGCCCGATCACTCCCTGCGCCAACTCCTGACCCCTGAGTGCGCCGCCACGAGTCCTGCAGGCCGGGCTTTGCTGCTGCTTTTTAAATTTTTTTTTGCCTGTTTTTTTTTTCTTCTCAAAAAAACCACCTCCCAAACAAAAACAAAACCCCCCAACAAACAACAACAAAAGCCAAGCACTTGTGAACTGGAAGCAACTGCTGCGGGGCAAAGGGGGGGACACACGCTGCTCAGGAGACGGGGGCACCACTTGGATTGGAGGCTTGCAGCGATTTTTCCCCCCTCCCCTCCTGTTTCTTTCTTAAAGAAACTCCGGGGTCCTCTTCTGGCAGCCCGGCCGCTGCATTCATAGAGAGCGGCGGCAGCAGCACGAGAGAAACAAAAAAAAGAAGCAAGGGGGAAGGACGGACTGCACGAGAGTGGCGGAGGCGAGCCTGGCTGGATCTACAAGTCCTGAGCGGCGGGGGCTCGGCGGCGGCGGCGGCGGCGGCAGCGGCAGCAGGAGGAGCGGCGGCGGCCGGGGGGCTGGAGCTCGGCGCTGGGCTGCCCGGCGGGGCTAGCTGGGGAAGCGGAGCCGCCTGCGCGGCGCGGGTGCGGAGCCGGCCCCAGCCATGGTGCAGCAGACTAGCAACCCGGCGGACAACACGGAGGCGCTGCTGGCCGGCGAGTCGTCGGACTCCGGCGCCGGCCTGGAGCTGGGCATCGCGTCCTCGCCCACGCCGGGCTCGACCGCGTCCACGGGGGGCAAAGCGGACGACCCGAGCTGGTGCAAGACGCCCAGCGGCCACATCAAGCGGCCCATGAACGCCTTCATGGTGTGGTCGCAGATCGAGCGCAGGAAGATCATGGAGCAGTCGCCGGACATGCACAACGCCGAGATCTCCAAGCGCCTGGGCAAGCGCTGGAAGCTGCTCAAGGACAGCGACAAGATCCCCTTCATCCGGGAGGCGGAGCGGCTGCGGCTCAAGCACATGGCGGACTACCCCGACTACAAGTACCGGCCCAGGAAGAAGGTGAAGTCGGGCAACAGCCCCGCCGCCAAGCCGGCCGACAAGGCGGACAAGGCGGGCGCGGGCGCCGCCCCCGCCAAGCCCTCGGCCAAGAAGAGCTGCGGCTCCAAGCTGTGCCCCGGCCCGGCCAAGCCGCACGCCAAGCCGGGCGGCAAAGCGGCGCCCTTCCCCGGCGAGCCGCCGGCGCTGCTACCCCCGGAGCACCACGCGCTCTACAAGCCCCGCGGCGCCGCCGGCTCGCCCTGCCCGCCCAGCAAGCAGCTGCCGGACAAGAAGCTGAAGCGCGTGTACGTCTTCGGCAGCGCCTCCGCCTCCGCCTCCCCCGGCGGCGCCGTGCCCGCCAGCCCGACCCTCAGCCCCGACGCCGCCGACCCGCTGAGCCTGTACGAGGAGGGCGCGGGCGCCGCGGACGGCGACTGCGGCAGCCCCTGCCCCTGCCCGCCGGGCGGCAGCTCGCCCGCCGACCACCGCAGCTATACCAGCCTGCGGGCCGCTTCGCCGGCGCCCTCCACCTCGCACTCCTCCTCCGCCTCCTCGCACTCCTCCTCGTCCGGCTCCTCCTCGTCGGACGACGAGTTCGAGGACGACCTGTTGGACCTCAACCCCAGCCCCGGCTTCGAGAGCATGTCCTTGGGCAGCTTCAGCTCCTCGGTGCTGGACCGGGACCTGGATTTTAACTTGGAGCCCGGCTCGGGCTCGCACTTTGAGTTTCCGGACTACTGCACCCCGGAGGTAAGTGAGATGATCTCCGGAGACTGGCTGGAGTCCAGCATCTCCAACCTGGTCTTCACCTACTGAGCCGGGCCGAGAGACGCCCCGGGGCAGAGCCAGGCACACGCGTGGGGAGAGGACTCGCCCACTCCATTGGGTGTCGTCGTCCCCCACTCCCTTTTCTTTTTTTGTTTTAAACCACCCGCCCGCCCCCCCACCAACCCTCGGAGGGGCTGATGACATTGAACTTGTTTAAGAATAAAAGAATGAGACGATGGCAGAGGCGATCGTGCTGTTTTGCAAAGGATGAAGAGAAAGGCAAGTCGCCCCTTTCTCAGCTTGGACACAACCCCCCTCGCACACACCCCCTTCCGAGAGACCAGCCTCATGCTGCTCCTCCGAGACTGAACCGCTCCTTGATTTTGCTTTGAAGGAGACACAGGAGGGGGAGGGAAACTACTCCCCCCCGCCTTCCTCGGGAAGTGGGGGGTGTCTTTATTTTGCCCCGCTTGATCCGGGATTGATTGAAGATCTCGACAGTTTTTTGTTGTTGTTGTTTGTTCACTCCTGAGAGTGAGATCCGAACTGGTCGGGGGGAAAAGAAACAAGAAGTTTCTTTCTTGAGTGAGGAGTGAGTGGGGGGCTGGGGGGATCCCGTGTCCATTTGTTTCTTGCAGCAAGAGGAGATGCAGAGAGATGGGAGGAGAGGAAAGGGCGAACTGAGCTCGAGGCTGAACTGATTTCCTAGTTGGACGGAGAAGGAGGTTGTTTTTTTTAACCATTAAAAGAAAAAGTAACTGGGAACACGACTAGGAGAAGATAATAATAAACTGAAACGGATTTGCACGTACAGAAAAGAAGGTGGCATCGTTTTTCACTGTCACCTTATATAGAGAGGAATAAATCAATACAACAAAACTTCATGAACACTGAAAACTTTTTTATCGTTTTTTCAAGCGGAGACCGATACACAGCCCAGTGTCTGTAACGATGTGGTACAGGGGAAATGGAGGCCGATGGCTTTTGCAAAAAAGAAAGAAAACAACACACACACAAATACACACACAAAAAATGTTGGGTTTTTTTTTAATTCTTGCTCAGAATCGTGATGGTGTTGGATTATTTCACTGGTGGGGTTTAATATAGCATGTTATCCTGTCTATCTTTTTAAGATTTCTGTAAGACTGTTGAACAGTTAAAAAAAAACAACTAGTGTTAGGATAATATAAAAAGCAGATAGATGGCGCTATGTTTGATTCCTACAAAAATATCACCAGCTTTTTTTCATTCTTAACTCTTTCAAGGATTCAAACGCAACTCAAATCTGTGCTGGACTTGAAAAACAAAACAACAACAAAAATTCAGGACCAAATTTTTTTCTCGGAGTATGTATGTGTTTGTTCCTTCTAGCTGTAAATGAGAAGACTGTTTTTTTCTCACCGATGCTCCATCCTCGTATGGGTTGTTTTTATTTTTATTATTTGTTTTGTTTTGTGCCCCCCCTTTCCTTGTCACTGTAATCGGATGCCATTTTCTAAGTGGACGTATTTATACTGGCCAAACATTTCTGACTTTGTATTTCTTTGTCCTTTTTTGGTAGTTGGCGTTGTTTCCCCGCACCATTTTTATGTCTCCTTCACTGAAGGGCTAGAGTTTTAACTTTTAATTTTTTATATTTAAATGTAGACTTTTGACACTTTTAAAAACAAAAAAAAGAGAAGAGAGATGAAAAACGTTTGATTATTTTCTCAGTGTATTTTTGTAAAAAATATATAAAGGGGGTGTAACTCGGTGTCAATCGCTGTTTGGATTTCCTGATGATTATGACCACAGGGCCGCTGGTTCATTCGTCTCACACTTCCACGCGCAAAAAAAATCAGCCCCTACTTGCTCATGTTTACACTCCAATCTGCAGGCATCTTAAAGTGACAGTATCCCTTCTACCTGCCGCCAGTGCCCATTGTTCACTCTCATTCATTTCTCGGGAGGGGATACATTTCCCTGGGGAGGGGAAAGAATAAAACCAATACACTGTATGATGATTTTTCGTAGGGAAAATTAAAAAACAAAACAAAAAAAAATTCTCTAATGATGTAAACCACATACCGTACAGGCGCTTTAAAACTGGTGCATTTACAGGAGAGAGAGAAAAAAGGGATCCTGTACCTTTAACTTGTAAACCACATCTTTTGCACTTTTTTATAAGCAAAAAAAAGAAATAAATAAAAAAAGAAAGATAAAGAGAAGAAAACGTGCCGTTCAAACCACTGGATCTATCTAAATGCCGATTTGAGTTCGCGACACTATGTACTGCGTTTTTTCATTCTTGTATTTGACTATTTAATCCTTTCTACTCGTCGCTAAATATAATTGTTTTAGTCTCTTATGGCATGATGATAGCATATGTATTCAGGTTTCTAGCTGTTGTGTTTAAGATGAAAAAAAAAGTGAGAACATCTTTGTACATTTAAGTCTGTATTATAATAAGCGAAAAAAAGAAGATTGTGTGTTTATGTATGTTAATATAACATGACAGGCACTAGGACGTCTGCCTAATGAGGTGGTTCCGTTAAGGGGTTAACTTTTTTTTTCTTTCTTTCTTTCTTTTATTTTTGGATTTGTTACGTTTTTTGGTCATCCATCCTGTGCAATATTGCTGTGTAGATTTTACTTCTTGTCTAACGAGCACCCCCATAACACAAGGTCGGGAAAGCAGAAGAAAGGAGAAGGAATAATAATTTTAAAAAACAAGCAAAATTTTTTAATCATGCCAGCTAATCATGTCAAGTTCACTGCCTGTCAGATTGTTGATATACCTGTAAATAACCTCTTTGTTTTGGGGTTTGTTTGTTTTGGGGGGGTTGGGGTTTTTTTTTTCGGGAAGGAAATAAAATCAGCTGGAACTGAACCCTACTCAAGGGGCTGGCTTTGTCATCCTTGCCAGAGATCGCCCTGCCCTCCAGCAAGCGGGTTGTGCCAGTGCCTTGCAGCCGTGCCTGGAAAAGCAGCTCGCCTGCACACACTCCCGCGCACACATACGCACACGTAGGGGCTGGGCAGGGCCAAGCCTGGACGCCGCTGCCTTGCTCTCGAGGAATCCTCCTGCCCCCCCCCGGGCCGGGAGCCGGGCGCGGGCAGTGGGAAGGGGGAGGGGAGGGAAAGCAAAGCGGCTGCTCTCGGACTGGGAGGAGACCGCATCCACTGGGCTTGCAGCTTGACCTCGGGACTGGAAAGACCCCGCCTTGCCCCGTCCGGAGCCTGCTGCCCCGGGCGGGGTGCATAGCAAGGCCCCGCGGCCCGGGAGAGGGGAGGAAAGGTTTCTCCCGGCGCAGCGGGGGAGGAGCTGGCCGTGCCCCAGGGCCCTGTGCCCGAGCCGGGGGAGGGGAGGGGAAGTTTGCGCAGCTGCCGAGAGCCCGGCGGCCCAGGGGAGGGGAGGGCGGCTGCAAACTGGCCCGGCAACTTTTCCTGCCGCCGCGGGGGCTGGAGGAGAGCTGGGCTCGGCGGGGCGCGGCGTGTGCGTGTCGCAAACCGGGGCCTTCAAATCCACGGGGTGTGTGTGTGTGTGTGTGTGTGTGTGTGTGTGCGTGCGTGCGCGCGCCTTCAAATCCACAGCGGGGAAGACAGGAGAGAGAAGCATGTATGTGAGACAAGCCTCTGTGTGTGTGTGTGTGTGTGACAAGGCAGTGCCTTCCCTGGGGTGTTTGTGGGTAAGAGAGAAGGACACGCGTGTGTGTGTGTGTGTGTGTGTGTGACAAGCCAGTGCCTTCAAATCCATCGTGTGTATGTAAGAGAGTGTGTGTAAGAGAGAAGTGTGTGTGTATATGTGACAAACCAGTGCCTTCCCTGGGGTGTTTGTAGGTAAGAGAGAAGCATGTGTGTGACAAGTCAGTGCCTTCAAATCCATCATGTGCGTGTGTGTGTGTGTAAGAGAAATGTATGTGTGACAAACCAGTGCCTTCCTTGGGGTGTTTGCTGTAAGAAGCACGTGTGTGTGTGTGAGACAAGCCAGTGCCAGTTCAAATCCACTCTGTATGTGTGTGTGTCCCCTGCCCTGCATGTGCGTTGAGTGTGAGAGAGGCACATGTGACAAGCTAGTCCCTTCAAATCCACTCTGGGGTGTTTGATTGTGTGTGTGAGCAAGAGAAGGGAGGGGGGGTGTCCCACCCTGTGTATGTATGAGAGAAAGAAGTGTGTGAGAGAGAAAGAAACATTTGTGTGTGTGCCCTGCCCTCTGTTTATGTAAGGGACAGCGAGAATTGTGTGTGTGTGTGTGTGTGTGTGTGTGTACGCGCGTGACAAGCCAGTGCCTTCAAATCCACCCTGGGGTGTTTGGGGTGTGTGCGAGAGAGGAAAGTGCATGTGTGTGTGTCCATCCCCTGCCCTGTGTGCGTATGTGTGATGAGCCAGTGCCTTCAAATCCACTGCCTTCAGTCTCCCTGGAAGCTGTGCGCTTTCTGTATGTGCTGTGGTAGAGGTGGCAAGGTCAAGGACCTGTACCTTGTAGCTGGAGTGGAAGGAGGCCCCTGCCAGTAGCGCTAGCACAGATAGGGGTTGCCCTGGCTGGCCCCTGGAGAAGACGGCAGGGCCTTCCAAGCCCTGGGGCGGGTCGTGGGGGTGAGAGCCAGACGCGCCACTGCCTTCAAAGCCACCCCGCTGCGGACTTCCCCTGCAGTGTCTCTTGGCAAGCCCGTGTGTTGCCAGCTTGAACTGCTCCCACCATAGAGGAGCGCGAGGGCTTTTTGGGCCGGGAGGGGGTTTTGCTCTGAATGCACAGTGTCTTTGCAACACTGTCTCCCTGTCTCGTGCCCTCCCAGCCCCCGGGCGCTTGGCAGTCGGGGAGGCTTTTTATTCCGCGCCTGGCTCCTGATCAGCCTGCGGGGGATTTATTCATGCGGCCCTTGGATGCCTGGAAGCCTGGCAAGGAGGCTGCAAACAGCAGCTGGGCCGTGACCTCTCTAGGGCAAGGCCCTAAAGAGCCTGGGATCGGGGGGGCGGGGGTTTCCGCTTGGATGATAGGTTTTTCTCCACGTGCTTTGTCTGCAGTGGCGGCACCTCGTCTTCAGAGCTCGCGGGGCTGGCCTGGCACCCAGGGATGGGGCACGCCTCTTTGTGCCGGCTTTTATTTTAATCGTCTGAATCAAGGGGGGAGGGAGGGGGCTGGAACGGGGTAGGTAGATCAGCACCGTGACAAGCCGGCTCCAGGGCTCTGCCACCCGGGCTCAGCAGTTTTTGGCGGCGCTGAATGAACTCTTTCTTATGCGAAGCGCTGGCAAACCTGAGCACGATTGGGCCGGGGAATGCGTGAGGGGGAGGGTTGCGAGCCTGGGAGGGCTGATCCGCAGCCAGAGCCAGTGTTTCAGTGCAGGGCTGGAGGACAGGCAGAGGAGAAGCTTGTCTCAAATGGTTGGGGGGGAGTCTATAATTTACCTGCTCGGTATTGCCATGCCTGTTGTTCTGCTGGATACCTGGTCTACGTGGTCTGTGTTCCTGCACTTTTGCGCACTCAGCATAGCACAGGCTGAAAAAAAGATGCTGATGTGTCCTTTCCCTCCTAGCTTCAGAAGAACTGCATTGTACACTAATTTTTGTGTGTGTATGTGTACATATGCACACACATACACTTGGGAGCTTTGCACTGTTACAGAATAGGTGTGTGCAGATATAGATGTGTGTGCGTGCATATATGTATACATGCATATGTACATACACACATACACTTGCAAGCTTTGTGCTTTCATATATATATGTATATATGTATGTATGTATGTATATAGGAAAGCACATGCATAAATACATATACACTTGCAAGCTGCGCTTTCATATATATGTGTATATATATGTAAAACACACTTGCAAGATTGGGGGACAGTGTGTAGGACTTCTTATGAGACTAGGAGGTCTTATGAGTCATAGGAAGTCAAACACATAAAGGAAAGCTTGCACAAAGCTTGCAAGTGTATATGTGTATGCATGTGTGTACATATGCATATGTGTATATATACACAGGTATACATACACATGAAAGTGCAAAGCTTGCAAGCATGTGTTTATATGTGTATACACACATATATATGAAAGTGCAAATCTTGCAAGTGCATATAGTGTATGTATATATGCATGTACTATATATGTACATATATACTCACACATATGCATATACACATACCTATTATATATATGAATGTGCAAAGTTTACAAGTGTATGTGTGTCTATGAAAGTGCAAAGCTTGCAAGTGTGTGCATATGTACACAATGAAAATATTAATCAGTGTACAGTTCAGTTCTGAAGGGAGGAAGAAAGACGGAAGGACACATCACCTTTTTTTTAGCTTGTGCTATGCTGAGTGTGCAAAAGTGCAGGGAACACAGACTCTTCCACCTACATTTGCCATCAGTTTATCCCACCTCACCTCACAAGTGTTTGATATACACCTGTTATATATATGAAAGTACAAAGCTTGCAAGTGTTTGTGTATGAAAGCACAAAGCTTGAAAGTGTGTGCATATGTACACACACACACTCGCACACGGTTTCTACCCAGCTCTTAATTTACAGTTGGGTTTAGTCCATAAGCATTCATTTCTTGGAAATGGGGGGAACCAATCTTTTATTTGGCTTTCTCTTGAGAACCTCATGTATCAGGGTTTAGTTTTTAGCACAGCAATCAACTCCTATATAATGCTTCTGATATGGAGCTCTACAATAAATTGCACTGGAGAATTTTACTTAGCTTCCTCCACACACATCATATTTATAGTTTCTCTCATTTGGTAATAGTGTTTAAAAATAACCATTTCCCTATGGGAGCATCAGTATAGTTTCTCCAGCATTTGCTACCCAGATGACTCCTACGCATCCTTATCAATGGAGTTTAATAGGGAGGACTGCATCCTTGTGTGGGTGGCAGCATAGGGAAGAGTGGCAATTACAGTAGTAATAAATGTGTGTACATAAAACCTCACCATTGTAAGCATCTTGCAGGGCTAATATGGTGTAGTTATAAATATACTTGCTTTGGAGATTAGACAGGGAAGGGTATGGAGAAAAGGATGTATGGGGGTGGTAGTAAGATTAAATTGCAGAGACTTCCTAGTGCCAGAAATGGAATTCACTCAGACCATGAACCCAGAGCATTTAGACTGCCACAATATGCCTATTATGTCCTAATGAGATTTTACCGTTGACTACAGTTAGCTTGAAGGGTTTTATGGTTTCCTGCATACGTTGTTTTCATTTTCAATTATAATAAAGCCCAGTATTACCAAACTGATTATTTCTCTAGGGAATGTTTGGTGGCACAAGTTGTTGCATTCATATAGCTTAGTGCAAAAGACCTTTATATTCCTTTATAATAGTCATAATAAAAAAAAGTTAGATGTCCTGTGCTCGCTTTAATAACTATTTATACCATTCGTCAACCAGGAGATACACCAAACAGAAGTATGACAGAGTAATATTACAGAAAATGTAACCCACAGCTATCTTTGTCTACACATCATTGTTGTACTTAAAGATAGGTTTAATTAAAATGGCATATAATTAATTCTTAGAGGAAAAAGTAAGAGTCACAAGGCAAATCTGAAATCTAGTTCACATGGAGTTGGGATTTTTAATAGTAAAAAATTAATCCAAAGGTATCTTCTGCATACACATTTTGGTTTGACTTAAATATAGGCTTAATTAAAACAGGTTATAATTGATGTTTTTGGAAGAAAAATTAATAGTCAACAGCCAAATCTGAAACCTAGTGCATGTAAGCTAGGTTTTTTTAGTGGTAAAACCTGTTCTAGAGTAAGGCTTGTAATACATTAATTTGCTGAGGTAAAGAACTGAACCCTAAACTTGTTTGAAAAATTACCATAGCAATGTATATTTTTAAACCTGATAGTTTTTAAAAACAAAAACTAAACCTGTTAATTATGTGAGAGCTCTTTGCCTTGAGAGTGTGTGGCTTTGTATAATTTCAGCCTAGTTCTCCTTTTGGTCATTAATTTGCTCTCCTTGCATGTGATGTGTCTGACATCACAGAACATAGTGCATTTTCTCTCTTTTCCAAAAAGAAGTAACCTCAACAGTGAACATGAGAATAAGTGCTCAGCAAATTTGCAAGCTTTGCATGTTCATGTTATATCTCCTTCATCATGGTCTTCAAGTGATAAAAATGAAAGTCTAAATCAGGGGTGGGCAAAATACAGCCCACAGGCTGCATCTGGCCCTCCAGGCACCTCCATCCAGCCCGCGGAGCCCCTTCAAAACTCAGGTAATGGTGGCTGCCTGCCTAGAAGCCTCCAGCAGCTGCCGGTGACACAGGCCAGCAGCTCTGGGCACCTCAGGCTGTTTCCTTGGGTTCTGGCTGACAGTTACCCAACCTTGACCTCAGCCTGACTCAGCTGGTCTCACCCAGCCCTTAGCTCAGGCCAGGCCTGCAGTTTGAGATGGGAAGGATGGGCTGAGCCAGAGCCTGTGGCACCAGTGAAGGGAAGGGGTGCCTGGGTCGGCTTTGGGCCACCTTCTGCCTTGCTGTGCAACTGGAGAGGATCCTGCCATGCAGGTAAGGGAAAGGGGTGGCCAGGCAGGTTTCACTGCATGCTGCTCAGGCTGCACCGGGGAGGAAAAGCAGTGGTTGGGCTGGCATTGGCCATATGCCACTTGGTACAGGACGAGCCCGGCTGCACTGGCACTAGGGAGGGCCTGGGCTCACTTCTGCTGTGCCGCATGGAGCAGGCTGGGATGGGCAGGGTCATGCTAGCACCAGTAAGGGAAAGGGGTGGGGGGCTGGCCATCTTTTGCTGCTGCACAGGGCCAGATGAGGAGGGATGGCTTAAGTTATGTAAAGTTAATCAGCACTCAAATAATTTATTTAAATAACATTAAAACCTGTTATTGTAGATGTGTGATTTTTAGTCTATGATACTTTATCTATACTTTGTTAAAACAATTTGTCCTGAAATTTTTTGTGTGTGCAGTCCTTGACTTTATTGGTTTGGCTCCATTCATGGGGAGGTCTGATGCTCCTGAAACCCTACTGATGGAGCAGGATGTTAGAGGGGTCAATCAGAAGTCCTTGCTATTTGACAAGTTGTGCCTGTGCCTCGTGGCCCAGAGGGCAAAACTCTTGGAGCCCTGGGAACAGACCATGCACTGTGAGGGTGGGCCCTGTGGTGGGGCAATGTTTCCTGGTCAAGGGGTAGAACTTCTGATGTCAGGGATCATGTGAAGAGGGCAGAGGATTCTGGGACAGATGTGGCAAGCAGGGCAAGGTTTGGTGTTGGCTGGGTGGATCTTACGACACAGACCATGTGACAGGGTGTAACTTCCGGCTCCAAGGCCATGCCCCCTCCCAAAAGGTGTAGTTCTAGGGACAAGGGGAGGGACTTCCGGTGGCAAAGGTCAGGGGTTAGAGGGTGGGACTTCTGATCCCAGAAGTGACCAGGGGGTAGGGCAGCTGTCAAGGGGTGGGGCTACCCGTGCGGCCCTCAATAGCTCACCAAAACTCATGAAGTGCCCCTCCAGCTAAAATAATTGCCTGGCCCTTTTCTAAATCCTACTTTGCTTATGTTCATAATTGAGACCAGTGGTTCTTAAAGGCTCAAATGAGAAAAAAAAAATTGCTAGTGCACATATTTTAAAGAAAAGGGTTGTATAATCACATACATTCTTACAAGGGGATAGAAATACATCAGTTTTCCATGGTATTTTATTGTACGTACCTTTGCATATTCTGTGACCTATGTTAGAATTCCTTTATACTGGGTCAAATCAGAACACAATTACGTGGAGGGCAAAGCCATGCACAATTTCTTTTTAATTCATCAAACCATAATCTTGAAAACTTAGTCTCTTTAAATGTAACTGGGAGGACTAGAAAGGGAGAGGAACATTCTTATTGTACAATTGGAGGTTTATGTTTTTATTGCATTAATGTCAATTACACAGACTGAACATTAAACCAAATATTTAAGAGCAGAAGTTCATCTGCCAAATAAATCTAAAACATTTGTTTTTGAGTAAGTGCAGAAGGACTAACATTCACATTTCGCATGAGATCACTCTCTGTAATGGTTTCTAAAAATCTGAGGACATAGGGCATGTGTAGACAAAATGGGGCCCTAAATTGAAGTGCTGGGTTTTTAAAAACACTGCTTCAACTTAGGGCTGAATAAACCCTTGTGTTGTGCACACACCCCGCTGACTTAGCTGCCTCTCTGGCGGCAGGGAGGGGAGGGCAAGCTGCTGACAGGCGGAAGGTCCTTGGTCTGTGGCGGGCACTGGTGCTTCCCTCCATGGCAGCAGGACCCCACCCCAGGTGGCAGCCACCCACAGGCACCTGGCTCAAGCAGTACTAGGGGGCATCACAGCCACAGAGGGAAGCACTGGGCCCCCATGCAGCTCAGATAGGCAGGCTTCAGGGGAAAACAAAAAACGAGATCTTACTTGCCATTTTTCTTGAGTGGAGCTTGCCTTCCCGGGCTGCTGCCAGGCTGTCTGCAGGGCTTCCTGAAGAGCCCCTGAGCGGCATAGAGCCCAGTGTTTCACTCCACAACTGTGAGGGCAGCAAACTAAAACTCCTCGGAGAGTTCTGCCCTCTGGGCCACGAGGCACAGGCACAACTTGTCAAATCCTGAGAGGAGTTTTAGTTTGCTGCACCCCCAAGTCATTTAAGATGCATTACACCGCTGAATTTCCTACAGTAGCTGGAATTAGTGTGCAATACATCACTGAGGTGTGCAAACACCGACACCATTAAAGCAGTGCTAAAGCATTCAGCTTGCTTTAAGTGTTGTGCACACACGTCCCTCATTTTGTCTACACATGGCCTTTGAAAGCACTGAGACACAGAAGTGACTTACCCAAGCCAGTGTATTAGAGATGAACTACTCGGTGTCTTATATCTTAGGCAATCATGACCACTAATTTTGAATTTCACATGCCAACTTCTCAAAGTATCTCAGTACTAGAGCATTTACTGAACATATTTAACCATCACCTAAACTAATCAGGGGCATAGTGCTTAATAGTCTGTGGCCGATGCACAGAATTCTAAATGACCAGTTTCCATGCCCTCCCTGCTTACTAATAAAATAACTTCCTGCTCCCTTTCCCCCTTTTTATAACAGTTCCACAACTTCAGAAGTACAAGACCTTTTAAAAAAATTAATAATCCTGTAAGTGCATATATAGATTTTCCTAATACATGGGGCAAAATCTGGAGACATCACTACCATAATTGGAGTCCTCTGCTAGGGGCTTCCTGCCATAGGGGACTTGCCCAGTAGTGGTGTCACTGTCCTGAGGGATGTGCTTGGGAGGCAGTATCTGCTGCTGTAGGGGATGTGCCCTGTGCACAAGGTCATTCAGTGGCACCTGAACAAATGGCATGCTGGCAAATCTTCTTCCCCACCAAATACCTATATGTTTCCAGTCTTGCTATGGAAGAAAAAGGTAGGTATAGTGACGCCATGGCTACAGGTGCATCTTCCTTTTAATTGCATTAGGTTTTAAAAGAAAACCTAGTTCTTTAAACTATGGGGAGGATGGCATTCAGTGAGGAAAGATACAGGGACAGATTCATAGATTCATAGATGCTAGGGTCGGAAGGGACCTCAATAGATAGTTTAATAGTTTCATAGTAACTAGGATCAGAAGGGGCCTAGAGCAGGCCATCTAGTCTGACCCCCTGCCAATGGCAGGAACAAGTGCTGGGGTCACAGGACCCC
>JAGPOW010000261.1:106865735-106907139 GCA_030014935.1 Caiman crocodilus | reverse complement strand
CTCCCTATATATCTAAAAAACAATTTTTTGTTATCCTTTACTTGGGATGCCATCCTTAGCTCCATGGTAGCTTTGGCCCATCTAACTGCCTCCCTACAAGTGTGAGCAGAGGAGGTATACTCCTCTTTGGTAATCACGCCCTGTTTCCAATTTTTATATGCTCCCCTTTTAGCCCATAGGCTGCTCTGGTTTTCTCTGGTCAGCCAGGAAAGCCTCCTGGCCCCTTTCCCTCTTTTTCCTCGCATTGGGATCATCTCCCTCTGTGCCCAAAGGATCATTTCCTTAAGGCACAGCCACCCTTCCTGGGCTTCCATCTCTTCAAAATTCCTACTCTGCAGTGTGTCCTTAACTAGTCGCCTGAGTTCATTGAAATCAGCTTTCCTAAAGTCTATCACTTTCACCCTACTAGTTACCTTACCCACTCAACCTCTTATGATGAATTCTATTATTTGGTGGTCACTGTCCCCCAGGTGACTACCAATCTGTAGGTCCCCTACCATGTCATTCCCCGTTGCCAATACCAGGTCCAGCAAGCCATTCCCCCTAGTGGGACCATGTTCCTCCTGTGTCAGGTGGAGGTCCTGTACACAGGACAGGAACCTGCATGAACAGTGGGACTTCGCTTTTTGCGTCTCCCAGCAGGTGTCTGGGTAGTTTAGGTCCCCCATTATTACTGCCTCCCTAGTTTTTATGGTCTCTAAGAGCTGCCTCAGGAGCCCCAAATCTAGCTCTTCCCCTTGGTGTGGGAGTCTGTAGCAGACCCCTACCACCAAATCCCTGGTGGTAGGTACAAAGGAGGCTGAGTTACTGTGGAAGGACGGAAGGAAGCCGTGTTGCAGGTTGAATGGAAGCTTTGTCTTAGAGAGGGGTGCCTCACAGAAATTGGAGAAAGGCTGTTGGGCAACCTGACCAGGAGTGCTTCTCTCTAAACAATGGGAAATAGACACAGGGAAGGTGTAAGCAGTGGTATCCCCACAGTGCAGGAAGCAGCTCTTTCTGAGTTTCCTTTGAAGCTGATGTTAGTCACAGAGTTCCCTCTGCAGGGAAGAGGTTAGAGTGATGTTAATGAGGGAGGGGCTAACTTTCTTCCATTCTAGGCTCCTATTTTTGTGTCTGAACTTAATTCTTGTTTTTTTCCTGGCAATTCTTTGCAGGTGCAAGAGTGAAAACTAGATTTGAAAACCAAGCTCCATAGAGTGCTATGGAGGCATTGAGTGCAGTGCTATTAGGCTTAGTGCATTGAAATCGAAGCAGGAAATCATGCCAGCTCTATAGTTACCAGCATCTCCCAGCGTACTTCAGTCATGGGAGAGACGTACTGTGACCTTTGCCAGCAAAACCCTATAATGTAGTTGCAATTACACTGGCAAAACTGTGATTTTATATTTTCGTATGGGGCAGGGGGTAGACTAGGCCAATAACTCTATCTACACTAGGACTGCTTTGCTAATATAATATACTGATGTAGCAATAATGGCAAAATGCTCACAGTGTAGACCTGCTCTCACCTTCTTGTAGCCATGGGAAGTGAAGGGTTGGTCCTTTTTTTCTCTGGCACATATTTTCTGCTTAATTTAGTTTTTTCTTTGGCTCTTGTCCTTTTCTTGAACTGTCAGCTCACTTTCACTTCTCTAGCACTTTTCTCTACTTCTCCCCCATACCCCAAGAGCGGTTGTGTCATTGTTATCATGTCAAAATGTATCTGCCTCTCTTTGGCTGCCCCACTCAAGGTGTCTTTCTTACCTCAGAGTTCCCCACATGGATCCTTCCATTTTCAACATTGCTCACTCTCATCTTCAAAAGAAACATTACCCAAAGTATAGAAGAGCAATACAAAAGAATCTAACTCAGTATGTATCCACGATGAGTGTGTGAGCATGCATGTATACACATATGTGCATGCATGCACAAAGATCACTATCACCTTGGTTCTGGACCCAGGTGCTCTCATGAAAATAACTCTGTGTCATTGTTGTTTGACTTAAAAATAGCACCAAGCTGGGTACAAGCTGTTTTTGAAAGCTAAATGAAAACAGCTGGTGGCCTAACTGAATCATTTTTAAAGACTTTATCAGGTTGACTATTTTGAACAAGTGTCTATTCAGGATAAGTCAAATCAGTTTTTTTATGTATAAATTATTGAAAAAGGTGAAGAATCAGAATATAGTGACTTCTTATTTTAGCAATTTGTCTGCAACTTTACAACTGAATGTGAGGAACAGTCCCATCCATGTTAGGACAGACAAATTAATATCAACATTTCCTTAAGACTCCAGAACTGAAAACCACAATTCTAGACTTAAAGATACAAAACTAAGTTCTGTCCTGGGTTGAAGGTGGATGCTAGAGCATAGCAAGGGACATTCCATTTTTTTCCCTCTCTTCCCTTCAACACAGCATTGTGAAAACTAGCACAAAATTGACAATGACATTTTTATGTATTGGGAAAAGAGCTTATCAAAAACTCATGTAGAAATGCCATGGCTGCATTGGGTCACAGTCAGCTGCCTTGACTAGATGGTAAGGCCCCCGTACATTCTATAAAAATATATCTATTGATTTTGTTTTGAGTGGCAATATGATTAATTCCACTACAAATTACTGTCCATACAACTGCTAATCTGTTCTTCTTTGCAGGGATTGCATAAATCAAGGATGCACAAAGATACTAGAATCCACTGATTTTTCCACCATACCCTGGCACGACAAATTGTGGCAGGTGTAATAGATGAATGCCATCTTTATCAATACAATGAATTGAATTGGAGACCTGCAGAAGTAAAAGCATGAATCTTTACAACTTTAATTAATTAATCAGATTCTTGGTCACAGTTTCATAACTTCTGTAGGTAGACCACAGGGAGGGAAAAATACTAACCAGGCCAGTGAGTTGCATAAGGACAAGGTTTTTATTTGGGTTGTGAGAAGCTTTGGTAGCTGATTCGATTTGGCGGGCCAAATCTCCAAATCCGAATTGAATCGGGAAACCCATTAAAAGGTCTGAATCCAATCAGAAGCCTCCGAATCGATTCAGAGAGATTGGCCATAGACTAAACAGGCAGTAATCCTCACCATGCTGGACACAGTAGCCTCCAGCTGCTAAGTCTGTTGTGGTGGGCAGATGGGGGAAGGAAGGGATGTGAGGGGGGCCCAGATCAATGCTACCACAGCTAGGGAGGGATTGGGGCTGAGGCTGGGACAAGCTGCCCAGCCAGAGAAGGGGTGGGGGCTTTCTGTCATTGTGCACCGCTGCGCGACACCGGATCAGGAGGTCATGGGAGTGGGAACGTGTCCCCAGATCACAGGGTAGGCTGGAGTGAGCTGTGATCTGGGAGACTAGTCCCAGCCACCCATCACGGGGCTATGCTCCACGGGGTGGGTTGTGCCAGGGCTGTGCTGTGCAGGGCAGGTGAAGTCAGTCCTGTGCTCTGGGAGGCTAGCAACAGATGCCCACCACCGGGCTGCGTTCTGCAGGGTGGTTGGAGCCAAGGTTGTACTCTGGGTGGCTAGCCCCAGTCTCAGCCCAGAACGCAGCCCTGGCTCTGCCTGCCCAACAGAGTGCAGTGGAGCAGTGGCTATGGGGAGGCTGCAGCCATCCTAAAATTGCCCATAGCCCCTGCCACTGGCCCTGCCCTGATCTGGGTGCACACGCCTGCCCCCATGCCCTGCCGCTGCTTGCCCAGCTGGGAAGAAGCTGTGGCTTGTCTGAGAGATGCGGGGAGGGTGGAGCAGCTTCTGCCGCTGTGCGCTGCTTGTCTGAGGCAGCACAGTGGCACCGTCCTGCACCTCCCTACCCTGGATGGGTGAGTGGCAGGAGGGCATAGCCCCCACTCCATGGAGCACAGCACAGCAGAGCCAAAACCACCCCAAGCAGATCCTGGGGCACACGCCCACTCTTATTTCTTCCTGGACTGGTGGTGCATGGCAGTGTGCAGTGGTGGGAGTCCCACTCCCCAAGTCCTGTACCCCTGTGCCCCAGCTGGGCAGCCTGTCCCAGCCCCAGCCCCAATCCCTCCCTCACTGTGGAGGCATTGATGTGCCCCACTCCATTCCCTTCCCTGCCTCTGCCCACCTCAACAGAATTACCAGGTGGAGGCAGCTGTGTCCAGCGTGGTCGTGGGCTGCTGCTGCCTGTTTAGTCTACGGCCAAATCTCCATATCAACACCAAATCTTCTCATCCAAATTGGCCAAGTCAAATTGGGACAAGTGACTTGAATCACCAAATTGAATCAAAGTCCCTCTGAATCTGCTGAATCTGAATCAAATCCTTGCCGCTTTGCACAGGCCTAGTTTTTGTGGCCATAGTATGACTGGCAAATAGAATAAACAGTTTTCAGGAGAATTGACCCCTGTCTTTCAGAACAGGTCTATTATACCCAGTATACGAAATGGGATTAATTTATCTGAAAACAAATATACATTTTTTAGGTTGTAGGCCTTTTCATTTATTTATCTTATTTATTAGATTTATATGGCCCCCTTCTACAAAAAGAACACGGTGATCTACCATAAAAGACTAAATAACGTATAAACTCAGAATCAAATGTTAGAGTAAGATAAGGTAGCAAAATAGACTCCCTCCAAGATTCCCTGCAGTTAAAAAATCAATCCACCCCAACCCATCTGCTCCTGCTCTGTTTCCTCTCACCTCGAAGAGCATGCCCCTTGCCTTGCTTTCCAACCCCCACTCAGGGCCTCTGTAAAATATAATCATTTTTTTTCCTATATTCCCTCCTTCCCTGAGAAATATAATAGCCCTCTCTGTCTCTGCTGAAGTGCAACAGCAAAATGCTTTCAGGGGACTATATAGCTCAAGTGAGTTGTAAAAGATGCAAACCCCTTCAGATGAAGGTTATTGGTTCAGATTTACCTCAGGTCATAGAGAGAAAGGAAAGGTAGCTTGTGAGTTTACATAAGGTATTCTGTATTTAGAAGTATATACGTTTGCTCTTTAGTTATATATAGTCTGAGAGAATTACTCTCCAATAGAGATTTTTTTTGTAATTGTTCAGTTATTCAAAAAACCTTGTATATAATAATTTAAAAAATGAAGCAATATAGTATCATGAAAGAAGGTGGATAGTATATCTATTACTGACATTTCTTGACACTGAATTTATATTTGGCTGTGAGAAATTAGGTGGTACAGTGGCTAACTCAGAAGTCTGAAAACAAGCTGCTTAGAGCTGCTGCTTGTTGCGGCCCAGATTGAGAAACCAAAAAAAAAAAATTGACAGTTATTTTTACTGTGTTTTGTCTGACCACCTTGAGAGGCTTTGATTTCTTAGAGGTGGGAAATTGGGAATTGCTCAGCACTTTTTGAAATTAAACCTTCTTTATGTTGTCTCAAAAATGGGAGTGAATTCAAATGGAGACAATCCAAATCACTAGTCACTATGTTTACTCTTGGTCAGGATTATTTTGTGCCTTGTTAGACACATGTAAAAACAGGCTTTGCTGTTACTTACCAACCTTGCACAAGTGTTGTGAGACCTTTTCTATTAATGCTAATTAATGTTTGCAAAATTAACTAAAAATCTTTGATGAAGGCACTATACTGAAACAAAGCTCAGTATTATGTGCAAAAGTTATTAAGGAGTATGGAGAATTAGTAAAGGATCAT
Organism: Caiman crocodilus; assembly: GCA_030014935.1. Lineage (NCBI taxonomy): Eukaryota > Metazoa > Chordata > Crocodylia > Alligatoridae > Caiman > Caiman crocodilus. Next base: position 106,901,515 of record JAGPOW010000261.1, on the reverse strand, counting down.
TTGTTCCTACATTTCTGGAAAACTAGGTCAAGAAACAAAATAGGAATGGAGGAAATAGCTAATTTGTGTATTGTAAAGATCTTTAATAATTTCTTATTGTCTTCTGAGACTAGCTTTGGAAAAAACAGTAGGAAGATCTTTTTTCTTAGACACTTATGTAGTCAGCATACTCTAGAGAAGTAGTCTTGGGCACAATAGGAAAAAGAAAGATTTAACAAATTACAACATGGAATGGTAATCTTTTAGCACATATGTCTTTCATTTCCCCATTCTCCAGAAAAAAGCAAAGTGCATACTGAGTACACGAGAACCTTCTGCCATGATCTGGACCTAATTGGATGTGCACAAATTCTGATGTAATTTGCCTACATAGTGTATTTAATGCAATTTGAAACTACAATAGTATTAATATTCAAACTACAAAATATTACATGAAATTAACTCAGATGTTAATATTCAGTGATACCCCTAATCAAATTTACTAATTTAATTAATTGCTACATATTTGGTAAAGGGAAAATATCATCATAATGAATAAATTACAAAAGATTAATTCCCACAGGGGCCATTGGGCAATGACAGTGTATAGCTGGGTAACTGGTTTTATTTTTATTTTTGTTACTGTAAGAGATTTACCATGGACCAGGACATAATTGGGTAGGCACTGTGCAAATGTGGAACAGTAGCGACAACTGTCTTGGTCCCAAAGAGCTCATAATCTAAATATAAAAAAAAAGACAGTGGGTAAAAGCAGACAGATAGGGGTGCAGTGTTAAGGTGACACTGAATACTGGTCAGCATGATAGGCTCTGGTCTCAGCACATCAGGAGCCTAACTTAGCTGTCCATTTATTTTAGGTATCAAGGCCCATGGACATTTAAATAATGGTTTGAAGAAGAACAGTAAAATGCAGATATTTCAGCACCTGGGGCAGAGGTGGTGATGGCAGGGGGTGGAGGGGGTTGGGAATTATGCTGACCACTGTACAGTATGGGGGGTGGGTTCAGGGCAGGGACTGGACTCTTACCTGCCCCTAAAGAGGCCACAGACCCATCCCCAGAATACAGGACATCCCCTGGGTGAGTGGTGGGGGCGGGTGGAATAAGCTTGCTGCATGCTAGTGCAGCATCCCAGCTGTCATGGACAGGGCTTTTAATGGTGCCCAGGACTTTTAATGGTGCTCTGTTTGCTCCCCCTTCCCCTGCAAGTATGCTTCTGGGCACAGGACTGTCTCTCTCACAGCAAAGCTTCCTGGGGCAGACGGTGGGCTCATTCCACTATGGGGCTTGGGGCTGTGCCTGCCTGGTTCCCTGTGGCTGGGCTGCCCCTGCCATGGAAAAGACTCCTGGGGGGAGGGTGTCATACCAACTCTTCCTCTAAGTTGGTGCCTGGGGCTAGTGCCCCATCACCCTACTCAAGTTACGCTACTGGTGAAATGGCTTCTACAGGAAGTGTTTCCCAAGCATCAGGGGCAGGTGGGGGAAAGTACAAAGAGGCTTGTTTAAAAATTTAATGAAGGACAGTCAAGGTTTTCTTCATGGAATGATCAGAGGCAGGAGTTGACCCCTTGACACTGCATGAGAAATAATACATAGGCGGGGAAAGGCCTTTAAAGTAAAGAGAAGTAACTTATGTTTGATGTGAAAAGAAGGGGGAGAAAGTGAAGGGGCCTATAGAAGTATGTGACATGGTCAAAGTGATGGATTAGGACAGGGATTGTGAACTGGGGGTACACATACATCAAGGGCAGTGACTCCCCACCACAGGCTGCACAGGTGCCACCCGGCCAGCCAGACATGGGGGTGGGGGAAGAAAGGAGGGAGGCACAGCTCAGAAATGGCAGCCACCACTGTCATCCACCACCCTGCACCACCACTGCCACATACAACTCCCCCACTTCATGTCTGGCTGCCACCCACTTCCCCCTCCCACATCCCGCCTCTGCCACCAGAGGGGGTATGTATACGCCTTAAAAAAAGTTGAAAACCCCTGAGTTAAGAAGCTGCCTTTTGCATCAGCATTCTGGATGGACATGGGTGGGGAAGGATGGCATTTGTGAAGGCATAAGAAAAGGATTTTGTAGTAATATTGATGGTAGATTGTGAAAGCCTGGATAAGAATTTGCTGTGTGAATGGTAAATTATATCTTAGAGATGTTATTGAGAAAGATAATTAAAGATTAAGATAGGGTAAGGTCTGTGTCAACAATGATGCCCAGATTATGGGTTTGAGTGACCAGCAGGATGGTGATGCTGTTCACAGTGAACTGAGTAAAGAAGTAGTGGGGAAGATTGGGGAGGAAGAGCAGCATTTCTGCTTTCTCCATCTTGGCTTAAATATATGTGAGAGACACAGGCTAAATAAGTTTCTTCTAGTATAGGAGATTTAGTTGAAGAAAAAAATAAGGGCATATCTATAGCTATAGCAAGCCCTAGCTTTCAAAACAGACCTTGAGGTCTGCTTCAACTGGTGCAGTTTAAGGTTACTCTGAAGATACTCTAAATTATTCTTTGGAATGGTACTGCTGTGTGGCAGGTTAAGGACAGGGTACTGATTACAAGTTTTCTGTGGTTCTCTCTGAGGTACATGGGGTACCCTTTGTCTAGTCCCAAGGATCTGGGTCATGGTTTTTTCTCCATCAGAAAGCCAGTGTATGTTTTTGTGACTGACAGGTCATTCAGTGAAAAATAAAAGTTGCTTAGTGAAAAAATTGTAATGTTAAATGGTTCAGACATATTGCTTGTTTTATTCAGGAACTATAGAAGATTTATATTTTGTAAATATTTACATCCACATTTTGTATATTTCTCGGTAGACAAAGACGCATGAAAGGATATGTCATGAAAGACAAAGATGCATGCTTTTGTTTGGTTTATGCATATATTGCCATCATCCATGGTAAGCAAAAAGAACAATTTGCAAGATGGTTAAAAAGTAGAAATAAAAAACGCCTAAACATTCAGTCCATTTATGTTCTGAGAACAATAAATACTATAAATAAAACAAACTGGCTTTATTTTAGAGGGATTGATTTAAATCGAAGTGACTTAAATAATCCATTTTCATTATTTAAAAGGTCAAACTGAAAATCTTGATTGAAATAATTGGTTTTAATTGTTTTGAATTTGTATTTTATAGTTATTTTCCTAAAGGAAAAAAATGGCTAATTCTTACTGTTTTGTATAATTTGGCATTTTGGCTATCTAGGATACAGGCTGTCTATGTACATTTATTTAAGCAATTACAAAGGTTAATCTTCATTTATTCAGATATGTATTATGTTAAAAATAGTAAACCATAAATTCATTACTTACTAGATGATAGCTAATGTTTATTAATAAACAAGTTGCATTTAGATAGAAATGGGAATAAAGTAAAATGCACAAAAATAGCATTTTAATTACATAATAAAACTATATCAAGTATATTGAATACATAAGGAAAAGGCAAATTTATCAAAATATGCGTTTCATTTTAAAACTAAAGCTTAGATCCAGCCAGGTTTTAGGTGCTTAATGCTTACTACCTGCCTGATTTCTATGAGGACATAGATACCTAAATGGGAGTTAGAAGTGTAAATACCTTCATGAATCTGATCTTAACCAACATGTAAAACAAGTGGGGACATCTACACATTGTTACTGCACCATGCTTTAGTACTTCCTTTTGGAAGTATTAAATTTCAACTTTTTTGTAGTTTATACTATGCTTCATATTAATATTGAAAAATAGTTTTTTAATAAAATGTATATAATTTCAATTACAAATAACATTTAATTTTTAATTATCCAATCTATCTTTCATTGTGAAAAATAGCTGTTCCTGCAAGCAGGTCCACCATCTTCATCTTGTAGTAATGGGCAGAGAAGATAATTGCTCCTGACTATCAAATACTAACTCTGACAGAGTTTCCTGTTGCTCAATATCTTGATTTATCTGCTTTTTTTTAGTCCTCCCATATTATCTTTCTAAGCAATACTCCTTCACATTTTCACATTGTTATAGGCTCTTTTTTCACTCAAAGTTTTCCCATATATTTGTTCATAATAAATGTATCTTAACCTAATATGTAAAATTACATTGCAAAGTCATAAAGATAGATTTTCATTAGATTTTTTGTACAGATGTAATATAAATTCATTTTAGAAGTACAGGGACAGTAGATAGGCAATATTTAAAATTCTGTGAGAGTGCTCTGGTTGTGGAATAAATTCTGATTAACAGTTGATAAACAATACTCTAAGGTTTCCTACCATATGTAATAATAGAGGAGATGAAAAAGAATAAAAGTTGTCTTTGGCCTTGCCCATTTTACTGAACATTATGTCAAAAATAGATTTATTTTGATTCTTTGTATGAAATAAATAGAGTAGTAGGTCAGATTAGAAGATAAATTCATGTGAACTTCTATATAATAGGTGTTAAACTGGAATAATGTCTTCCATCTGATTACATGCATCCCAGATATTATGAGTGGGATATAAAGTTGCTTATCATAGTTCAGCAAAACATAAATATGAGTTTCTTCATGTAATACCATCACAGAAAGATATTTTTCTGATTTATTCAAATCAGTTTCTCATAGGTATACAAAATTACATTTATGTTAGCTAACGTTAAAGAAGATTATGTTTAGTTTGGTATGGAAGTTTTAAAAGTAAAATTTAAAGAATTGAAACTGAGTCAGAACTTCTTCCAAAGCACTCACAAGTCAGCTTTTTCTGTAGGGGGAAATATTTTTGATTAATAGTAACTAGCTAGGAGAAAAAGAAACAATGACCTCACAAGCGAAATAACTCTTCTGTCCTGCACATTCTAGCTTTTTTGATCTGAAACACGTGAACTAGCTCTTAATTTGGTTCTTATAAACCTGTATGTAATTGTTTTAGATGCACAATTTATTAATGGAAAATCAGAATAAAACTACCTCTGCCCAAAAATGACAAGAATTGCACTCACACAGTAAATACAAAGCTATTGCTAGGCTCAGTAGGAAGAAAGTTTACTGCTTTTTACTGGGGCAGAAGTGATCCCTGGTATATATTGAAACATTATGTGTCTTTTGCCTTGATCTATATTCAAGTTAAAATTATCTGACATTTTCCAGTATGTCTCACAACCTTTGTAGGGCATCTCTTTTATATAAAAAATCTGTTTCCTGGATACATCTACACATGCAATTAATTTCCAGCAATAAACTCCAGACATATTATGGTGGAATTTATTGTTCCTAGGCACCCTGTTTGAAGGTGTGCCCAGGATCACAACACATCGAGTTGGGTCAGAGCATCCCTGGCTGGCAGGGAACCTGGGGAGGCAACCTGCCAGCCTGGAGCTGCTCCCCATGGCTCAACGTGCTGTGGAAGGGCTGGCTGGGGCATGAGGGTACCCTAGCACAGAACTAGCTGGCAGGCAAGCCCTGCACTGAAGTACCATCATGCCTCTGTCAGCGTCTACACGTGTGTTGCTGCCCATGAAAAAATTCTGCAGCAGGATGGTACTTGTATTTACAAATACTAACCTGCTATGGAGTTTATTAGTTTCCTGTGGCCTAATAGGGCTGCATGTGTAGATGGTGAGACATTTACTGTGGAGATAATTAAGCAACTCCACAGTAAATGTCTCATGTAAATACACTGCCTGATTATTTTGTTAATATATTCTCTTTTCTATGAAGATCTGCATGGATTTAGCTAAACCTATATTTAGCATGTAGGCTTGCCCTTATTCATTAGTAGGCTGTCTGGAGACTGCTTTACCTTATGGCATTAGTATAAGGAAGGCTTACATTTGTGGCAATTAAGGAGATATTTTTCTACTTCTAGAATATTTTAAAAGTTTTATTATATTAGCATATTAATATGCCATTTCCTTCATAATAAAGCAATAGAAATGTCTCTTAACTAGCATGTCCTAGGGGAAGTAACCTGGAGAGCCCCAGGCATTACCTGTGTGCAGGGGGTACAAAAATATGTTTATTCCAGTATAAGATGAGGCTTCCCCTGCATCAGCATGGGTGGAAAGCCCTCATCTTAAACTTGCATGCAAAGCAGAGGGAGGAGCAGGCAGCTGCTGCAGCTCTAAGCCCAGGTCAGGGCACAAGTTAAATCTACATCAGCTTCCTGCCTCACCCTCTACTTCTCCGCAGCTTCTGTGCCCCCTTACCCTCTTCTCTCCCCCTTTCTTTCAGGGGGAGTTCAGCTCTGGCTTGGGCTGGGGTCTCTCCCAGGCACAGAGCACATGCAAACACCTTCCTCTTCCCAGCCAATAAGTAGTGATGACACTGCTGTATGTCCAGGCAAGGATTGAGCTTCCATGTACTGTGCTCCTGGATGGAGCAGCTCAAGTAGAGCAGGGTCTGATAGTAAAGGGGGAGGGGTGGGGTGGGAAGAAGGAATAGACAAGGGAGCAGTGTGGGAAGGGGCAGAGACTGAGGACCTGGGGAAAGAGGCAGAGACTGGGAGAGTTTGGGGGAAAGGGGCAGAGACTGGGGAAAGCAGAAGGAAGGGGTCAACACTGGGGGGAGTTTGGGGGCAAGAGGCAAAGACTGGGGGACTGGGGAGGGGCAAAGGCTGTGGGGCGCTGGGGGTGAGGGCTGCAGGTGGCAGGCATGATAGGAACGCTGCATGGAGAAAAAAGTGGGTGGAGCAGAGGATAAAGGGGCCACCTGATGCCTGTCCCACAACTTGTTTGCTTTCCTTGCTGTAGCAGTTGCGGGGAGAATTTAAGACAACTCTCCAATACTTAGATTTGATCTTTGGAAAATTCTAACACATTTAGAAATTGTCTATGTATAGAATCTAATTATTTGGAGTTGGGTGTTGTTTTATATTCAGGGTCATCCTATATTTAAGTAAATACGGTAGCTGCCATTCCAGCAGTTGCTAAAGGCGCCAGTGCAATTGGTACCAGGGCATCCTGGTACTGTTCCAGGCACTGCAGCTGCTCCAGGTGTTGAGCTGCCCTGAAACATCTCTGTATCTCTTGTTGTACTGAATTTAACCTGCTTAATATTTTTCTTTGTTTGGATTCCTCAAAAGGACAATAATATGTTATGTTGTGTATTACTGTAACTAACTTGCTATACCTTTTAAGAGAAACATAAATTCTTAGTTGACTCATCATTACCCATTTATTTTGTCATTTCTTTTTTGGTGGATTGTATTTGGTTTACAATGTTTATTTAAAATATACTCATGAAAACTAAAAACAAAGAAACTCAAGCCCAGTACAGCTTCCAAGTTAGAAAGAAAACTATCAGAAGGATAATATTTGGTTTTCAGATCTTCATTATTTTTATAGACTGTAAATTTCCATAGCTGCAGACCAAAGTTTCCAGAGGTTTTGTATCTCAAAATATTATTTACTTTATCATAGAGATTTGGGCTTTATTCCTTTGAGCTTGTTATATGTACTACTTCATGGAACTAGTAGCCTATAGAAGACAAATGAGAATGTAGAATGGGGCATGTCAGATTCATCAAAGTTACATGTTTAATGCTGATCCAGTGATGTTTTGATAATAAAATAGTTTAAAATATGATATCAAAATAACAGCGCTGCCCAGTATTTGCAGTAATTTTTATGAGGACTGTAAGGAGGTGCTCTGCCTGTAGCTCAGCCTGAGACCCAGCTGCAAGTAGTCTGCCTGGCTTGAAGGCTGGCAGCAGCTGGAACTGATACTAAATGAATTAAGGTGGAGCCACAAAGAGGCATAAAAGCTCCAGGAGTAGAGTGCAAAAGGGAGAGAAGAAAGATTTGTGTTGAGGGTAAAGTACAGAGTTTGGTTGGTAGTTTTAGGGCTTGAGAAAAGACTGTAGGTTTGGTTTATTTGTTATTTGGCATACGTGTTTGTTTTATTTCAGTGGGGAAAGGTTTGCTCTGTGAAAAATAAACTGGTTAGAAGCCCAAACCATAAAGCTGTCTGGCCTTGAGAAGGAAGCTGCCTGAGTGACCTGCTTACAGGGACATTGGTAGGGGTTCCATTGTTAAGAGAGATTTAAGGTACTTGCACCTGAGAAGTTCAAAAAAATCTTAACAACTTTGTAGTGGCAGGACATTGACAATGCCTCTGTACCTCTATTTTACCTTTTAGCAGGTTAAGGTAATGTTGATGTTTTTGAGCCATGTGTCCTGTAGTTGTGAGAGTTGTGCAGTTCTAGGAATAGGTTGGGGAAATGGTTGTTTGGGGCAGGAGGTTAAGCTAGATGATCTTCTGATGTTCCTTCTAGAACATCTTCTTCTGATGAACCTGCTTTTTCTTTGTGTCTATAAATGGTGAATTATTAAAATGGAGAATTATTTACTATTATATATGAAAAACATAGTGTATCTTTTCTAATGTTACAGGTGGGGAAGTGCTCAACTATCTTCAGGGTCTTTTCCTCAGTACTAATCTGGGTAGCAGAATCATGTTCATGGCCTGGGGCAGGCTGATAGAGCACTTTAGTCTTCTTGGTGTTGAGAGAGACGCCCAAAGCTTGGTAGGTTTCTCCAAAGAGATCCAGCACAGTCTAGAAATTTTCCTCAGGGTGTGCAAGGATGGCACAGTTATTCACATACTGAAGGCTAAGGATGGTTGTTCTGATTACTTTGGTCTTTTGAGCAAAAATGTCCCAGGTTGAAAATCCCTCCATTCATTAGGTATTCAAATGTCAATTCCTGAAGGAAGGTGGTCCTTAATGAGAACCAGGATGACTGTCCAAAAAAAATGGAGAACAGACTTGCAATGATGCATCCTTGTTTGACCTCAGTTTGGATGACAAATGGATCTTTCTCCAATCCACTACAAAGAATGGCTTCAGTCATTTGGTCATAGAGAAACCTCAGGACCTTGATGTACTTTTAGGATTTCCAAGCCTCGCCAGTACTTTCCACGAGGCTTTGCCATTGACTTTATTAAGGCCTTTGATTCCATTCATGAAGGCCATATACAGATCCTGATATTGTTCTGATGCCCACCAGATCCAAGAAAGGCAGCAAAATCCTGTTTAATGTGGAAGTCAACTACACTGAGATTCTGGCAGGGCTTCCTCAGCAAGAGGTAGAGATGCTTCAGGAGGATGCAGGACAGGATTTTCCCTGCTGTAGAAAGGAGAATGAAACCTCAATAGTTCCCAAACACAGACTTTATCTCTCTTCTTGAAGATGGTCACACTGCTGGCATTCCTTATGTCCCCACAGATATCTTGTTTATTCCAAATGTACAGAATAAATTTGCTGAGTCTCAGAACCAGTTCCTCATTGCCGGCCTTATAGATTTCAGTAGGTTTGCCATCTAGTCTGGTAGCTTTGTTCTTGGTTTCCTTGATGGCACCCTAGACTTCTTCTAGGACAGGATGGTTGGAAAGGGATCCCTTTTCAGGGGGTTGGGGGTTGGACTTGCTTAGTAGTATCCACCATAGTTGACTCACAGTTAAGGAGTGCCTCAACATTCTTTCCATCTAGCTTGGATAGATTCATTGCCTTTGAGCAGTGATGAGCTATTTTTTTGATCACAGGAAAGTAGGACTGTGGGAAGTTGGGCAGTAGATGGCTTTCATTGCCTGGAAGAAAAAATATCCATATCAAGTTTGTCAGCATAGAGCTGGATCTCATTGGCTTTATCTTGCTACCATTGATGTTTGATTTCCTGGATCCTCCTTTAGTTTCTGATACATGTCCTTCTTCTGCTGAGATGAGGTGTTGTCTTGCCAAGCAGATTAAGCCCTTTTCCTTCAGTTGAGGAGGGCTTGGATCTTGATGTCACTCTCATTGAACCAGTGTTGGTATTGATGGGTGGTATAGCCACTGAATTCATCATAGGCCACATGGATGGTGGTTTTAAACCCCTTCCTCGGTGTTGCATTCATCTGTGGACAAGGCAGAGAGCTCTTCATAAAGACACTGTTGGAGATTCTTATAGAGATTAAGGTCTTGAAGAAACTTGGTGTCGCAAGTCCTTCACATTGCTGTTGGTTGTTTGCAGTATTTTGGAGTGAGTCAGATATTTGTAATGGATCTAACAAGACAATGATCTGTCCAGCAGTCATTGGTTCCTCACATGGCTCATGTGATATTGATATCTATTCAGTCATGGGTGCCCTAACAATAACATAGTTGGGGAGGTTTCATTGCTTGCTTCATTGCTTGCTTTATTTTTTTATAAATACAACAATATACTGTGTATGTAGAAAGTAATATAGATCAAGATCTCTTTGTCTCTCTCTCTCTCCAGAAACTTTAGAATATAAATGTTGTTAAAACTGATCTCAGAACTATGGATTATGTAGCATAAGCAAAGCATTTTGGAAATAACATTAAAATACATAGTGGATTCACCAAACAAAAGAGCATTTAGGCCCTGTTTCTTCACTGACTTGAACCTTTTTCATTTACACCTGCAAAACATGAGTGTAAAATTCTGTTGTTTAAAGTGAGTAAGGAAAATAATCCCCCTATTGGTAACAGAGTGATTTAGGAGACTTGTGAGAGGATGGGTGTCTTTACCTCAGACTGCTGATTTAAATCCAGGTTATAAATATACAAAACTCATTAGTATCTAAAAAGGGGTTGGTGACCTATAAAACGAATTAGTGACCTTGGTCAGAATGCTTCCTGAACTCTTTGAGATAAAACAAAGTGAATTTGCTAGCTCATCCCTTCATGGGTTGCATCCTCCTGCAGATTAGCTACCATGAGCGTCACGTCTGTGTATGCTAACGTCTCCTATGAAGACTGGTTATAAGTTATTAAAAATAAATTATCCCCAGTGAGAGAACAGCTTCTGTTTATATTATATTCTCCCACTCTGTCCTTAGGCAAAACTGCTTTAATTTGGGGGGGTTCCCTATAGCTACAAATGAATGGCATTGCCTTGGGTACACATGTGGCCCCGTAATAGGCTAATATATTTACGACAGACCTTGAGAGCTGTTTCCTCTACAGCTGCTCTTTTATCCCTCTGGTATACTACAGGTACATTAGCAACATCTTCCATTTATGGACACAGGAAAAGGAATCTCTAGAGAAATTTCACTAGGATTTCCACCCCTCTAGCAAACTAAGGCTGGAACACTCCACACAGCATTTTCATTTCCTAAGCACTACAGTGAAGGTTTGCAATGGCCATGTCACCACCACATTGTTTTGGAAGGCAAGAGATCACCACAGCTCTCTTCGCACCACCAGTTTCACCCTAAGCATGCCACTAGAGTCATTGTCTACAACTAAGCTCTATGTTATGACTGTACCTACTCTGATCCCACCAATCAGGATGAACACTAACTTCTACCCTCACAAGCCTTGCAATGGACCCAAATGCCTGCTGTGTCCCCACTGCCCCATCAACACAAACCACATCATCACCAGACTGAATATCAAGGAGTACAACTACCTGCAACTCTGCTAATGTCATGTATGCTGTCAGGTGCTTACAATTCCTGTCTGCTGTCTACGTTGGACAGAGAGACCTCTACATCAGTTGCAGAAAGACATAAAGGTCTGTATCAGAACATATTAACCCCCCTGGACACTCCATTGCTAACCTCAGGATTGTTCTTAGGTAGCAAAATTTTAAAAGCCAGTTTGAATGGGAAATTGCAAAACAAGAAATCATCCACAAACTGGGTTGTGTTAACAATAATTTAAATAGGGATTGCAGATTCTTATCCCATTACCCAGATTAGCTTTGTGACACCTTTTTGTTTTGTTCCTATGGGTTCTTTGCTTGTATACCTTTCTCAGCACTGTCATCCACCTTTGCCTTTTTCCTTTTCCCTTCCTGCTTCCTCTCCTTCCTCTTTGTATTCAAATCACTCACCCTACTTTATACGCTACCCTATACTGTCCTTTTGTGGCATCAGATGAAGTGAAATTGAGCTCCCAAAAGTTTGTGCTCTCATACATATATATCTTTTTTTAGTTAGTCTAAGGTACATTTCTATCCTGCCTTCTGCCTGACTTCAGACTAATATGGCTACCTACCTTTTTGTGTAGCCTGCTGTTTCAGTGTACCAGTCCTATTCTGCAGGCTACAGTTTAGGGCAGTCATCTTTGCACATGACTTTGCCTTCTATGTGTTCCCCCTTCTGGCACTCTGTGACTGGGCATGGAGAAGTTTGACATCCACGGTGCACAGGACTTCCCAGTTCTTCCCACCCTTTACCTGAGATGCATACAAAGAGAAAAAATCTTTGTCTTTTATCTCTTACACATTGTATATTAACATGAGAGTCTTGCAGAATATCATCTTTTCTGATGATGTGGTACTAAAACTCAAGCAAAATACGTAACTAATGCTTGACATGAAACAAATACTCCAGTTTTAGAAACTGCTGACTATTCTAGAGTCATAATATTGGATTTTGACCAATCTTCCCTACAAGTAACCTGCTTCCTCACTGCCTGGGTCACATTGCTTTTAATAGACAAACCTAGACTAAGTGTTCAGTTTTTCCTAGAGTATGTTTCTGACAACTGATCCTTTAAATCTGTAGAGACAACCAGCTGCAGCCCGAAAGTAGTCATTTTCTCTGGGTCTGGCTTTGAACTAGTACATATTTAACTCCTTTTAGGATGATTTCTCCTGGCTTCATCTTTTATCGCTAAGGAAAAACACATCTTCACACGGTTAAGTACAAAAGTAAAAGGTATCACTGTAGAATTTACTGGAAATTTAAAATAAGGAAAATAGCTACATAGCAGTCAAAGGTAGTAATGAAGATATTAGTATGATTTGATGTAGCTGACTTCCCCAATTAGATTCCCTTTGTAAGAATCTGAGCATCCACATAGTGTCCTTTAATGTACATATATAGAACTAGGTATCTACACCTATTCTGATTTATTTTGGAATCTAATAAAATATGGTTTCTGGCTTACATGCTATAGTCATTTATAGCAAGGGTGTTGCACTTATCTAGAACCATGGGCTGGGTCCATACTGTGGGGGGTCCTTGTAAGCTGGATCTAGCAAAGGAGCAGCTGCTTTAGCTACTGATGCAGTGACAGATCTGGGGAAAATGTGTCTGGAAGTGGCAAGAGTAGGTCCAGAGATGGCAAGAGGTCTGGAGGCAGCTGCAATGATGACCTAAGCTTGTCATGGATAGCCATGGCCAGCAGGGCCAAAGGGCCCTGCATTCTGCCACTCAGTGTCCTCCAGCTTCTGATAGCCCAGAGGGCAGGATAGAAAGATTCCATGGGCTGTATATTTGACACCCCTGATGTGTAGGTTTCTGTTGAGGTAGAATCTTAAAACTTGACATATTTAATTAATATAGAAAATGGCTCCAATTGTTATATTTGGCCTATCAAAGGTTTCTGAAAGATCAAGCTCTTTCATCAGATTTCAGCCTCTAACATATTATAGGTAACAGTTTTCAAAACATGATTCCGTGGGATCATGATTGATGATCCAGTGGTTTCAGTTGCGAAGCATCAACTTTATAGAAAAGTAGATCATTGGAGTTTTAGTTACTGTTTTATTCTCAAGATTGAACACTTTTATTGTTTGTTGCTATTAGAAATTAAGTCCTGTATAGTCTAAAGAACTAGTGAAATAATTATACTGTAAGAACAAAGAGTGAAATTGAGTCATTGAAGAGGGTAGGAATCTTTAGACAAACTGTTTTCAAACCTTTTTTTTGTTAACATTAATTTTGATTTTTGGATCTAAATTAGAATTTTGGATTAAGTACCTTTGTATATCTCTGTGTGAATAGGGTTTGGGAAGCTCAGCTGGGACGGGTCAGAGAGTTTGCTGTCATGGGTGCAATGGGCAGGGAAGTGTGGGTTTTTAAGAGTAGCATAACTAGGGTAGGGCGAGTGGGGCATGTACCCTGAGCATCATCTGTGAGGGAATACCAGAGTTCTTCTCTGCCAGGAGCCTTTGCTATGGCAGCAGGATGGATTTGACTTAAATCTCTGGTCAGGAAGCCTCCATTTAAATACTGTTTTCTACAAAAAGTGCATTCTTGTTGTTTGATATCCTCTGTTAATTTAACTTCTTGAAACCGCACTTTTAGAGAGGTGAGGACTTGATTCTGTGAATAGAAAATTGCAGAAAAACAGTAGGGCTGATGGGGGGCAGGTAATCAGGTCTGTTATCTCTCATCTCCATATACTGCTGTTAACAAGGATATCTCTGGAGAGACAAATCCAGTTTGAGAACTGAAAATAAGCATTACAGAGGCGCTTAATGGGATCTTCTAGAAGAAGGTCCCATTGGATGGAGTGGTTTACTTTAATCTTTACTAATCTTAGAGGAGTCTCTGGGAACCCCATAAGATAGGGCCCCTAAAATAGTCCATGGCCTATTGTGACCTATTTATAAATTTTTTCTAAAAAGGTTACATGAAGATATTGTCTCAAATAGTATATAATTAAAAGTTATAATCCATAGTCCATGATGATAACAATATTTACAAAACAGGTGATAACAAAACCTGTTACATTTCAGTGCTATATGCTTTGTCTAAGACCCTGATCCTCAAGGTACTTACCAATTTACTTATCTTCGGTTTAAATTAGTAGGTCTATTTATGGGCACAAAGCTATTTGCATGTACCTTTACAATATTGAATTCTAAGAGTTTATATGTATTTGATCATAGGTAACTGAGTATTATTCTGGGCTAATGCAGTTATAAATTGTATTATGCTGGAAATTTGGGAAGCTGAGAATCTGCGAAGTCAGGGAGAGTTGGATTGAGCCTTTAATGGAAAAAAAACCCATTACTTGAAGGAAAATGTTTGACTCTCATACATTAACAGTGTACCCTTTCTGCAGTTCATAAACAGGCATAGGTAGAATAGTGCAGTGGGGCCAACTTTTCTGGCAGGCATGCCAGAAACTAGTCTCGGATCCTCCCTGAGTGCCAATCTGATCTTTTTCCCTTACCTGATCTGCTGCTGGGAAGGGAACACAGGACAGGCAGTGGAAAGCACAGTTTGATGCTCTGCTTTCTGCACTGCTCTCCCTGCCTGATCTGATGCTCTGCTTGCTTTCTGCTCTTCACCTTATCTTCCACTATGCTTCTTGTCCTCTCTTCAATCTGATGTATGCCATACAGAGAGGCTGCCTATGCTATTTATACCACAGCTTTGCCACCTGTGATCTAGTGTAAGGAGAAAAGCTGAATTTCTTAGACCACTAATGTACCCCTTCTATAATTCCTAAAGGGGCATAAGTAGTGTGATTATGTATATATCTGGTGATTATGTATATATCTTATCTACTGAACTACCAGTTTTACTGAAATGTAAGATATACTGAGAGAAATTCCTCCTTTAGCAAATTGGCATTATTATTATTTGTTTTTCGATAGGGTCTGAGCCTCCAGTCAAGACTGGAACTGCTTTGTGATTGCTGAACAAATACATTTGAAAAGAAGCAGAAAAAGAGTTTATGGTATACATTACAACAGCATGTGTTAGCTGGAAAATTACAAAGAAGTTAGCTGGGAGCTGTATTTTTATGGAATTTGATTATTATGAAAAAAGCATTCCATATTGATTGCTATTGATGACTTTAGATAAACATAATACACTGAATAATGTCATAACATTTAAATTCATTCTCATTGATGCAGTTTGAGTGTGGTGGGTGCTGACACTGATTTTCATGTTGATCTAAATGGTAGATTACTATCAGGTCCATAATGTTTTTATTTTTTCCAGAGCTGGCCTTACCAGCCCCTATACATTGCATTTTTAATAGAGATACCAAGCCAAGAAACTTACACATGTAAAATGACCATTTTTAAAAAATATAATAACATACTTCATCTAGCATCACAAAGAAAAATAGGACCTTTTCATTGTTTAAATCACAGATATTTCCATGTGAAAAGGAGTCAGATTTGCACAAATTAATGATGCTTTAATTAATAATACAGTTGTCTTAGTAGACATTTACTGAATATTCCTATAGCCCAAAATCTAAACAGCAGCACCCAGGCTGAGTTGCTAGATTTGGTGCTTTGAAGATACATTGGGCAGAGACCGAGGAATACTTCCAGTCAGTCTGCATAGAGACTACAAGCATAGGTGCTAGAAGGGAGAGGTTAATGGGGCTTAGACCCCCTCAAATGATGGGCAATAGTAGGGCTGCAAGGCAGCCGGTTCGCAGACTTTCAGCAGTTGCAACAGGGGTGGGGAGGTAGTGGAAGTGGGGCTGGGGCAGGTGCTGCATAGACGGGGCGGGCCAGTCGTGGTATGGACCTCGAGAGGATTGTCCAGGAGAGTACGGGGGTGAGGGCACAGCTCCTGCTGCTATGTACAGCACCCTGGGAGGGCATGGGGGGGTTTGTGCCCCCAGACCTGCAAGGGAGGAGGCAGGATGCTGCTGTGGGCTATGGCCAGGGCTGTGTCAGGCTCTTCTTGGCAGGAGGGTTGGGCTGTGCTGCATTCAGGGCAGGCAGTGATGGTGCTTGGAGGGAATATGGGGAGGGGGTAGTGCAGCCACCCCAAAATTTACTGTAGCCCCACCTAGTGCCACTACCACCACCTCATGTGCAGCATGGCCCAACCCGCCCTGCCAGGAAGAGCCTGGTGCAGCTCTGGCCCCAGCCCACACTAGTAGCATCCTGCCTCCACCTGTGCAGATCCAGGGGCACATGCTCCCCATGTCCCCCATGCCCTCCCAGAATGTGCACAGTGACAGGAGCTACTACCCCCTCCCCACACTGGGCAAACACCCAGACAAGCCACTTGTGACTCTGTCCCATACCCCATAGGGGGGGAGGGGAAGACTGACCATGCGTGCATGCGCTCAGCCCCACAAAATAATTTTTTTCTCTCTCCACCTATGACTACAAGGCATAGAATCCATGGAATAGACTTTGTAATGTACAACATGATGTTCCTACAGGGATCATATGGCAGAGAATGCCTGCCCTTTCTCAAGCTGCCTATTCCTTGCTTTATTCCTTCCCCTACAAACAGAGAGTGGTAGCAGATGGATTGGTATCGACCTGAAAGGATGTCCTTGGACCTGTACTTTCCAATATCTTAATCAGTGACTTGGATGTGTGTGTGAAGTGTACTCTGTCCAAGTTTGCGGATGATACTAAATTGTGGGGTGAAGTGCACACTCTGGAGAGTAGGGAACAATTGCAGGCAGACCTGGACAGGTTAGAAAAGTGGGTAGTACACAAGAGGATGCAGTACAACAAGGACAAGTGCAGAGTGCTGCACCCAGGACACAAAAATATCCAGCACACCTACTGGCTGGGAAGTGACCCTCTCAGCAGCACAGAAGTGGAAAGGGATCTCAAAGTCATAGTGGACTACAAGATGAACATAAGTCATCAATGTGACAAAATCATCAGCAAAGCTAACCGTACTTTATCATGCATCAGCAGATTCATGACAAATAGAACCAAGGAGGTGATATTTCCCCTCTATATGGCATTGGTCAGATGGCAGTTTTAGTACTGCATCCATTTTTGGGAGCTATACTTCAAGAAGGATGTTGATAGACTTGAGAGGGTCCAGAAGAGGGCCACTCATATGGTCAGGAGCTTATAGGACAAGCCCTATGAGGAAAGACTTCTTCAGCCTCCACAAGAGAAGGCTGAGAAGTGGTTTTGTGACTGCTTACAAATTCATTAGGGGGATGCAGCAAGGGATCAGAGATGCTCTAATCACCAGGGCATCTCTTGGGGTAACAAGGAACAATGGTCACAAACTGACAGAGATCAGATTTAGGCTAGATATCACGAATAACTTCTTCATGGTCAGGGTGGCCAAAGTTTGGAATGAGCTTCTAAGGGAGGCAGTGCTCTCCCCTACCTTGGGGGTCTTTAAGAGAAGGCTGGATAGGCATCTGGCTGGGGTCATCTGAACCCAGCACTATTTCCTGCCTGGGCAGGGGTCAGACTCGATGATCTGTTGAGGTCCTTTCTGACCCTAGCATCTATGAATCTATGAAACTGTTGAGGCTCAGAGTTGTGCTCTGCAAGTTTGCAATCCTGTATGCTGCAGTCCTCAGCTCTGGTAGGAGCTGGGCTCTGTCTGTCTTCATTCCATTCATTACAGGCATATCTGAGAGTTTAATCACCTGAATTTTCAATTTGAATGCAAAATTATTGAACAAAAATCTTGTTTTAGTCAGTACCTTCCTCAGTGAAAACTCAATAGAATTGTTGAAAATAAGAAATGGGTTTTTAACAAAAGTGAAACATCTTTGTACTCAGAGTTGTTATATGCTGATCACATATTAATGAGATGGGGGACCTGCAGAGCAGAATGTCCTTGGTTCACCAAAATTGGGACAGCTCTTTGCTGGCCTGGTCCCTAATACTTCAGTGATGTAAACATTATTAGATCAGCTGAAGATTATGGAAGTGAGTAGAACTCAAGGCCTCTTCTGGAATTATACTCAGCATTTCTTCTATACTGAGAACTGCAACAGGGTAAAAAGTTTTGTAGATTTCATATAATCTCCATACTGTTTAGTACAGATTTATGGCCTTTTTCTGACAATCTGAAAGTGGTATTGAGGCTAGAGTTGTAGCTCAGTACATTTCTAGGTAAGTTAGGATGAGCTCTTACAATTAGAGGTTATGTAATAAACTTCATCTTTGTCTGGGTTTCTGTCAGGTGAAGTGATAACAATCCATTGATTAAGTCCACTGAGGGTGCAGACAGAAGTGCATCTCCCAGCTATAATTCAGAATGACTTTTGCCAAGTGTTCTAAGTTACAACGTTATCCCAGACCAAACAGAAGTTCACTGTTGGTTCCAGGGATGAGAGGCATCTAGCTGTGGCTGGGAGCCTGCAGCCAGGTGCCGGTAGTAACAGTCAGGTGTTCTGCCAGTATGCAATGGAGAGAGCTCTTTTGGAGGGCCCCCCAGCTGGTGCTGAAGGGTGGGGTGGGTGAACTGGAACTCTCCCACCCCACCCTCTGGGGGGCTGAAAGACCCCCACACTGAATTCCTTCTGCTCCCTTTCCCCTTCCCATGAAGACAGCATCAGGCCGGGAGCTCCACAGGCACAGGTTACAAAAGATGCTTCATTTTGTAACATCTTTATCTGATCCCTCATACAATGAGGGATCAGATTTTCACCCAACTGGCCATTTTTAAAGCTCTTTGCAGCTTTGTATTTGTATTTGGTCACAGCTGTAAACTGTTTTCTGTGGTCAGATCAAGTGAAAAATTGTCCCTTCTGTCTGCACCTTGAGGTATCAACCAATAATGAAGACCTGAAAGCATAACTTGTGGTCTTGGTAAAGCTGAGAAGAATGTATTAGTAGACATAAAATAAAAAACATATATATTCACATGAATGCCAAGTATCTTGTCTAATTCAATGAGGGCTAACTGCTTTGGTATTTGTGCCACAAAGTGGGCTCACATCCTCCTCAATTGCTACTGATCCATTTCTCCTGCTTGATCTGCTTTCTTTCCTATTCTTCCTGACTATTTTTACCACTTTGCTTTCTGTCGGCTATGCCACTATGCTGTCCACTGGATTCTTGATCTGCCACATGCCACATTTGTGGTACCTGTGCCAGGGAGTGGCCACCCTTGGTCTAAGTCTTGAACATATATAATATATACACTGTGCATGTAGCAATCTGTCAGGCTGCTGGGCTTATAGACTTGCTTAAATTTGTCAAGATTAACGACAAACTCCTAATTCAACACTTTAAAGAATAAAGGAGGCTGAAACTGGAACACAGGCTGTAGTCTGGCTCTAGTCATTTTGGTCAGTGTTTTGTATTACCCTAATAATCATAGTTGTATACTGAGTGGATATGGAAATAAATAGATACGAAGAAATAATCTTTCTTGCACTGCCTATTTTGTTACATCAAGTAACTCTGTTTGAAAGAGTTTACTGAGAGTAAAAAAAGCAATCTTTACAAAGACAATACTCCTCAGACAGATCAGCAGCTGAAATTTATTATATCCATGTTTAGGGATACAGTACTGAATCAAAATCCTTGTTTTTACAGTATTTTAGAAGGTACTTGGCAAAAGTCTCAGCAGTAGTTTAGCAGACCTGAGCACCAGTCACAAAAGTAGTCTGCCAATAGAAATAGAATAGAAAGGAAAAGAAAGCAAAAAAGGAAGAACTGGCAGTAAAGGGAAACCAGAAAGTTCAGAGGTGACAAGTAGACTCAGGTAGGCATATTCAAGAAGCAAGCTGGCTAACTGAGTCCCTGAACTAAGATGACCCTTTGCTTGACTTGATCGTCATGAGTCCTTAGAAAAAAGAGCATAGAGAACTGAATTAATCTCCTTTGACTTTAGAGAACATATATAGATATATACACACATATGTGTGTGCGCGCGTGTATATATCCATGGCTCAAGATTTGGTTCAAAATATTTTTTTCTTTCCAGAGTTTGGAGGCTGTGAAGAACCTCTAGGTCACTGAAAAGAATGCAGAACTAGAAAGCTCCTGTTTTTCTACCCTCTTAAAATAATACTGTTCCCTCCTCATGTTAATGTTTCAAGTATTTGCATTTCCAAAATAAACAGACCGTGAATTTGCTGACTGTGTGTCTACACACAAGGACATATCTGAGCCAAAACAATTCTTTCATTTTCAGGCTCATCTGTCTTGATCATTACATCTGCAGGCATGTACTGGCCTAATTCATGCTTGCAAAAAATATTTTTAATTGTAGAAGCAACATCTGTAAGAGGAAAAAAACTGCTGGTAGGAAGAAGGGAGTGGAAAGCAGTATACTGCTTGGTCAGCAGAAGCAAAGGAGTACCTAGAGAGATAAGAAGATGTGAGCTGTCAGTTAAAGGAGAACAAGCTTTGCCCATCTCCTATAATAAAAAAGCTACATGGAGGAAAAAGTTTAAATTCATATCTCCTCCTTTCATTTGGCGACATGAATTGTAACTGTAAAGGGCAACATCTAAGTTTGTCATCCACTTTGTCTTTCACTGACAAAGAATTAATTACATCAAGTATATTTCTTCAGAGAAGAACATAGGTTCAGTAGCTATTCTGTCTATGCTTTGGATGCCGTCTTGGTATGTCTGCATATTTTCCACTTGTGTAACTGGTGACTACACTGCCCACCTGAAGTTTTGATGTTGTATGTGGGGTAGAAGATGGAGACCTTCACTTGGCAATCTCTGTCATGTGCTTTGGTGTGACCTGGTTCATCAACATGGTGATCAAAAGGCGAGTGGTGTTTTTTCAGTCCAAAATGCAGTTCAGGTGATGATTCCAAGCAATTATCTTGGGAGAAATAATGGGGCGTGCAAGTAAATATGTCTTAAGATGGATGCCAATAAGTCTGTAAAAATATATGCTATGTGTATAACTTCCCTGGGCATATGGGATTGTCACTGAGCTTTAAGTCAGGCCTGCTTCTCTTGCTGATTGTTAAGAATTCTTTCAGGGTAAGATAGGTGCAGGTTACTGCAGTGGAGAAAAGCATAAGAAAAAGAAGTGGCTGGAAGTTAAAATTATTTCAAAGTAAAAAATAAACACATTTTGTCAACTATCATAGTGGTGAACTACTAGCACAAACCACCAAGGGAAGCAATTGATTCTATATCTCTTGATATTCTCATCAAGGCTAGATGCCTTTCTGGAAGTGAATCTTTAGACAAACACAAGTTAAGAGTGTCATTATATGAGTAAGTGGGTGACATTCTGTGGCCATTTATACAGAGGATCAAACTAAATAATCCAATGGCCCTTTCTGGTCTTAAAATCTATGAATCTATACATACAGCATATTGTACTGTAGATGGTCTCCATTTCTCTGCTTCCTTAAGGGTTGTAGGAAGTATTACATAAATGAGAGCTGCCCTAAGACTGAAATACTTAACCTATCTCTCTGTACAGTAGGTGATGAAGGATGGTAAAACTAAAACAGAGATGAATTAAGCAATGTTTCTATTATTTAGAAGACTAAAGAAGACAGGTCTATAGCATTAGGAAAGCTCATTAATGGCATTGTTTGATCAATTTCTTCCTAATTTTTAACTTCCCCAAACCAGTCAAATTACTGGACTACAAAGTATTCCATGATTTTCATATGATACCCTCATCACCATAGGTTTTTTCCACATACAACAATTTTATTTAATGTTTGATATCATAAGTCAACATGTTATCATCCCCCTCTAGTAATGGGTCTGCATCCATTGATAGGATATGGTTTATTCCTTATATATTAAAAAAAAATCCTCCTTTCTCTTATTGGTATTAGCTTCCCTGATCAATTTTCAAATTTCTGCACTTCATAATTCTAACTCGTGTTATCTATTTCCTCCTCCTCATTGATTTGGTATTTTATTTCTAAAACTGTGGGTTATTTTACCACTGAACCAAGGTGGTATTTTAGCAAATGTTACCACCTTTTTTCATTGTGTAAGTGAGGCTTTTTGGCTGTCTGATATTCTTTTCTTAAAGAATGTGTAGCTTGTATTAAAACTGTAGTCTATATTTCCCCCCTCCCCCTTGATTAATTTGACTAATGTTTTTTCTCAGCTTTATGAAATTAGCTTTTTTGAAGCACCAAAACAATCTATTTACCTATATTTAATTGAATCCAATCATGACTTTGGGTGCCTTTTGGGTTGGCTGTAATATATTTTGTGCTAGAAAATTATCATTTGTCAGTGCTGATGGTGATGATGATGATGATTTATTACTGGCTTTCAGAAGATGGCTCCCAAAGTGAAGTCCTCAAAACTGGGGCAGTTCTTCTTTAAAGAGCTGAAAGACAAAGAAGTTATCTGCAGGTTGAAGATGGAAATCTGTTAGCTACTGAAGGCTTCTTGGATGCTGCAATACATTTTCCTGTCACTGGGAGATTCTTGGTGGGGTTGTTACAACTCCTGTGCAGAATGCTAAGGAAGCAGGATTTGAGCTGGGAGTTCAGGCTTTTCAGTTAGAGTTTGTTGTTAGTGTTGTAGCATTTGGGAGCCCTAGTCATTGCCCAGGATTGTTGTACTAGGTGCTGTACAAACATGGAACAAGACTATCTTTGCCTCAGAAAGATTTACTGTCTACCTTCAAAGCAAGAGAGAAGAGGTAGATGTAGCCAGGTACAATGAGGCAGTCTAACTACAACATGGAAGAGTAGTTTCTGAGCTGGAAACACTTTATTGAAAGGTGAAGCTTCTGAATTTACAATATATGGTTTTGAGCCTGGACAGGCCATTCCTATCTTATAGTGAATTAATTTAAAATGTTGTCTTGTGTGGCAAAACATAAACTTACTAAATAAGTAAGCTTCCAGTTCTATTTCTGTCTATAGATTTGGATGTCATTACCTCCCAATACATAGTAGTGTAGTATGTATATGTAGAGAGGGAGGTGAAACAGCTGAAGTTGTTAATCCCGGCTACTTGCTGCAACTTGGTAAGTGGGGGAAGTGACTACAGTTTTCTTTGTGTGCATTTTTAAGTGGAGCTGCAAGTTCTGCTACCAAGTTCTGAAAAGAAGTACTGGAGCATTTTGAATGGGATACTGAAATAGAAACACCTGAACTCAGTGGCTATTTATGACAATTTGGCCTTTGTCTCTTTCCTTGAATGTTAAAAAATATACTGGTAGGTGGGGCCCTTAAAAGATGCCTATTGGATCTGCCCGCTTTCTCAACATTCATTGTAGTAGGTTAAGGAATGTTAGAAGCCATATATGTCTGGAGGACACTAGTGTGGGAGTGTGTGCATGAAGGGTGAGAATAGGGTAGGGATATGCTAAGGTGATAGATACATTCAGTCGCATAGGTGTTCACAGGGCTTAAATCACCCTAAACATAGCATGCCACAGCACAGCCCTGGAGCTGGGAAAGCCCTATCATTACCCTAGCCTCAGCGCTGGGGCACTTCAACCCTTCCCTGACTTGTCACCCCTCCCTTCATGGACCTGTCATTCCCATCCCTTCATGCCCTGTCTGCTGCTGCTCAGGCACACAGCAGAGCTCAAGTCAGGTTTAGGCAGCTCAAAGTAAGCCACTTAAGCTGAGCCAGGTGATTCCAACATGCCCTATGTTGACTGTTGCTGCTCTCTTTGAAGAGGAGGCTGTGGAGCTGAAGGCAGGAGCCTAGCAGGGACTTTGCTGGTGGGAAAAAAAAAACAATCCTAACATCTCACAATCAAGTAAGTTAAGGAAACTGGAAAAAAATGACACCAAGACATAATATTGGTAGGGCAGATGCAGAATGAATGAAATTGTGAGGGGTAAAAAGTGACTGATCAAAAACACGGTAAGACATATGTTTGTGTTACTGAAGAGGATCCTGCCTTTATGGGAGAATGTGACAAGTAGCAATAAGAACAGCAGCAAAAAGGTATAACGTGTAAAACAGAGAGACTGCATGTGGGAGTCCACACACTTGAGATGGTAAAGGTAGCAACAGGTCTTCACCTTGCCTGCAACAGGACCCTGAAGAAGATCAGCTAGGAAGCCAAGGAGTTCAAAGCTGGGGGCAGGCAGGTGGGAAAGGCAGGGTGGTGAATTCAGGAAGAGGGGAAGGTGGAAGCCCTGAGTCAGGCAGGCTCAGGTGAGAGTAGGGTAGCCATCACAAAGGACATTCTGGTTTTCTGCTACTCTGTCCTCTGTTGATACAAAACCCAACGCTTGGATGTCCTCTAGTTTTCTCTTCTGGAGAAAAATAGCAGACATAAAGGTGTTCAGTTTTGTATCAGTAGAGGACAATTGGACTGCCCTCTACGACGGCCACCCCAGGAGAGAGCGAGTGGAAAGTTCAGAGGGAAAAGAGCCTTCTGTGGGGATGGGGTGAGGGCAGCTGCGATGAGTGAACAGGGAGGCCAGGAAGAGCAGAGCTAGGCTAAATGGGGAGAAGTGGAGTCTGTGCGGGAAAGGAAGCGGCGGGGGGTCCAAGTTGCTCTGACAAGACACGGAGGGGGTGGGGGGAGGCTGGACCCAGCTTTCTGCCACTTTGCACTTATGGTGCAGAGCGGTCTTGCCGGAGGGAAAGGAGCTACGTGTTCCCTGCCAAAACCACTTCCCCAGGTCGCCCTCCCCTCCCAGCTTGGAAATGAACAAAAACTGGGGTGGGGGGCTCGGCAGCCTGCATCTCGCACGTGCACACAAAGGGACCTGGATGGAGCCCGGGCGGTAGCTTCTCCCGCCGGACTAATGACTCCGGTCCCGTCCCCCCATTACATATTACACACACGCGGCATCGGAGCTCTTCCCTCCAAACTTCCAGCTGGGGGGAGGCAGGGCGGTTGTGTGCTGGGGGGTGTTTATTTAGTCGGGAGCCGGGCTCTGGTTGAGGCTCCGGGGTTGCACCGCGCTCCCTGCAGGCGAGGCGAGGCGAGGCGGCTGGAAAGTTGTTGAGCGGGGAAAGTTGCGAGACAAAAGCGAGGGGAGCGCGTCTCCGCTCCTTTGTTCTGCGTGGGGCGGGAGGGGAGGAGGAAGAGGAGGAGGAGGGGGGGGGTGAGGACCTTTGCGAGGGAGACCGGCTGAGCCAGAGGCGCGCTCCGAGAGCCGGCGCTACCAGCAGCAATTAGCCTCTCCCTGCAGAGCTCCCTCAGAAAACCCAGCCGGGCACTGGCAGGAGGAAGGTGCACCCCTTTCCAAGGTGAGCTCTCCACCCCCGCTTGATTTCTCTTTTGTTGCGAAACTCCCCCCCTTCCCAAACTTTTTTTCCCCGTGGATTTTTACTCCAGAAAGTTGCTGGGGTGCGATGGTTGGTGCGGGCCGGGCTGGGGTGGCTCCTGTCCCCGCTTTGTCCTCACGGTGTGGGTGTTGCGGGGGGCGATCCCGGCGGGGGCAGGTGGAGGGCGCCGGGAGCCCCCTCACTGCCGCCGGCTCTCTTCCCAGGGATGCTGGGCCCGTGGCTGCGCTTTGTGCAACAGGTAGAGAGATGCCGAGGGCTTTTTGTTGTTGCTGCCGTTGTGGCCACGCCCGGGCTTTTGTGGCCGCTGAGGTTCGGACGCCTCCAAAAAGTGAGAAGAGGCCAGAGGCTTAGGGACTCCGCTTCCCTGGTCCCTTTGCGGGTCGGAGCGGGGCTTGGCTGTTCTTGCACTTGTTTGGCTTGGGGGGGGGAGCTTTTTGCTTTTTTTTGGGGCGGGGGGTGTTGCCTTCCCTTGTCCCATCAGATCGGAAGAGATCAAGCTGTCTGGAGCCAGATTCCGAGGGGACCGACTGGTTGCCCCCCCCCGGCTGTCAAGGGGCTGTGAACAAAGAGGGGCATCTCCCCGAGAGGAGGGCCTGGGAGGTGGCTCGTCCCTCCCCTTCAACGGGGCGGTGTCCTGCAGGGAGCTGGGCCCAGGCTCAGGGATGATGGGGGTCACTGCAAGATGCCGCCTGAATTGGCGGGAGGGAAAAAAGTAGTGTCAGCCCAGCTTCTCTGGGTCTATCAGGAAGGGGGTGGGGGGAACCTGCTGCCATTGCCTGCCTCTTTGTCTGCTCAGGGAACTTGAACAAAAGGAGAAACTCGGATGAACTCCCATCTCTCTTCCTTTGGGTGAGCTCAGCTCAGCTTTGCAGCTTTCCTGGGGAGGGAACCCCCCCAAACTTTCCTCACTAAGAGCCAGCAGCCCCTCAGTCTAGCCACAGGGTCACTGCATTTCCTTCTCAAGAGTTTTTTTTTTTTAAAGAGGGAGCAGGTTACGTCTAGACTCCTCTGTTCTCTTTCTTCTCTCCCTCTAGGGCAGGCTTGGGTGAGACTGGAAGGGGTTGAGTGGGGAGAAAGCCAGGGACTGGCAGACTCCCCGCTCTTTCTTCATACTTTTAGGAGCACAGGCAGGTATTCTTTGTTGGAACTGCAACTCAGCCCCTCTGGATCTGCTTGTGTAACAGAGCCGTGGGCACTGATCTGCATCTCCCCTTGTGCCCCTTTGCTTGGGTTTTGCTTTGTTCATGATCTTGAAGAAGTTGGGTATATATTTTTCTGGGCAGGGAGGGGAGGGGAGGGGAGAAGAAAGAGCTGAGTAAGAAAACTTCTGAGAAGTTATCAGAACAAGAGAGCTATGGGGATGGTTTGTAACGATTCTGTGGAAGGATGGGTTTGGATCTGGGGGAGTGCCAGGTAATTATTGGACCTCCCTAATGAAGATAAGGAAAGGGCATGCACAGTGTGTAGAAGGACGTATAACTAATTTGGGGACCCTCAGAGAGACCACTTGATTGAAGCTTTTGGGAGCAGAGAGAATTGGGGGCTGGAGTGGAGTTTAGATGGTCAGCACTAGACACCGACTACCAGCAGCCTACTTTATTTCATCTTTTGTTTCATTCCTTTTCTATTGTAATATTTTTGACATTTACATTTTCTATTCAGTATGGCAACTTTTGAAAAGTTTATTTGCTTATCTTGTGCTTTTCTGCTCTTATTTTACTCTCATCTGTTGCTTTTTTTAACAGAAAAATTGAATAAGAACTGCTTCTTCCCTCCCTTTATCCCATTTCACCTTTCTCCCCCTTTCCTGTCATGTTCTCTTCCTCCTTTACTCCTTTCTCTTCCTTACCCATCTGCCACACTCCTTCTCTCCTGTATTACATAAGTCTCTGTGCTTTTCCAGTCTGCATCTATTGCCACACATTCTTCAACCTCCCTTTTCCTCCTCTTGGCCAAAATTTCTCCTGCTCATGTACTTCCTTGCTTTCTCCACAAAACATATCATGAGATTTTTGTCATCTTCCCCACCCACCCCGCAATGTGCACACACAGATAAGCTTGGGGCCCTTGAATCTGTCCAACTGTAAGCACTTTTTTCCCATGGCCCCTCCAAAATTATCCTTTCACACATGGCTTGTTTGCACACATTCTCCTCCTTAACAATAGTCCCCTTTGCCCCCTTCTCCATGTATGCATCACCCTTTACTCTGTTTTATACAAGCTTTTTTTCTTCTCATGCTCATTCCACCCATGGCAGAACCAACAGAGCATTTCATTCCATTTCTCTTCAACACATGCAACCCTTATCTGCACCAGCATGGCCCTCTCCCCTATATTTTCCTGCTATTGTTATTAATGAAGGAACCACATCAGTGGTGGCAGTGGGTATACAAGCATATATAAGCAGTTGTCTTTAATTGCTCTGTCATTTGTTTTAGGAAGATTCACGTCTCAACAATAAATGCAACCGAGGCCTTGGCTACATTAGTGTTCCTTGTAACAAGAGAAGATATATAACAATAAGAGAAAGCTATTATAGGCAAGGAAATAGAGCCTCTCCTGTCCCTAGCTTTGTGCTGGTCAAGTGCTTTCTCCCATACTTTCTTTGCAGTCATACATGCACTCTTAAGTAGGTGTACTCTTAAATGTCCTACTTTCTTCAGGTACCTTCAGGCTTTATTTCTTCCCATACCATTCTGTTCCTGGGATTTTGAAATGTTTTTTAGACTTCACAGATCCTCTCAGCTGCTTGTCCTGTTGCCTTAGGGTTTGCCAAGATGTAAGGTTATATAACATGTATAAAAATACATAAACCATTTTTGCACAATATTAAAAACACAAAATAACAGTAACTCTCTGAATTCTCTGATAATACTTCTGCATGGTGATTTTACCAGACTTTATTACTTTTATTACAGATTTGTTCACCTCCTGAATGTAAAGTGTAGCTGAAATATTCTTAAGAGTGTCCCTTCACTATTTGTATTTTGATCCATGAATAGAGCAGGAGCAGCAGTTACTGTAGTGAAGTATTGCTGATGTATTGGAACTAACACTCATTTGTCTCATTTTGAATAGGTCAAAGTGTGTTGGAGAAGCATGATGGCTGCCAAAGCACCTTAGAGCTGTACTGCATTACTGCTTAATTCAACTGTGGATATTTCACTGGGACCTGGGATAGGAGAAACTGGGAATGAATAAAGACATCAAGCATCATCGTTTGGATTTACACATCAGTTAATGAACTGTTAGAACTAGTGGATGTGGCTTTTAAATCGGAAAATGTGCAGAAGATGCTGATGAAAATGTTTTGGAGTAGATCACTTTTTGACACGGGTTCTACCAGTTGAAGTAAGGTAAGATTACTCTAAAAAAACACCTTATCCATCAAAATATTAAGTACGTTAATTTTTGTTTTAGACAAACTAGTGTTTGTTACTTAATGGATATCCCTTTCTTTTCATTCCTACCTGTGGTATTATGTGGTATAACCTGTGAGGAACATTTCTAGTTTGGAACATACATTTCTTAAGTTTAGACAAAGTTCTGTAGGTAATATATGTTATTTCTGTTTTCCCCCCCGAGAGGTATCCAGCACCCAGAGAAGTCATTGACTTCCATAATAGTAGTTCGAATACTTTTAAACATCAAATGACTAATTTTGAAGAGATGAGCTTAAAAATGATTTAAACAGAGCATCTTCTGTAATAGGTTTTTTAAAAAAATGTTTAAAGATGTATTACTGTTTTGATTTCAGCTTAGTATGCAGGTGCTTCTGGTTTAAAAAAACAGATGAAAGTAACTACAAAAGATAATTTTTATATCAGTTAAAATGTTTAAAAATTAAAATGACTAATTTTGCTTTATATTTCTTAGTTTGGATTTAAGCATTCTTGCTAAATTTATATTTGTATCCCAAATGTTCCAGCTTTGTGAGAGTTCATGAGATGCAGGCAGTGAATCCGACACCGTTTTGATTGTTGAAGCTGGCTGAGTGGCTTGCAAAAATTAAAAAAAATGTATGAACAAAAGTTAGGATGAAGTTAACTCGCGTAAGTCCAATCTTTGGTGCTGAAACCTAGGAGAGGAAATATGGCATCCCAAACTGAATAATGAAGCTTGTAAAGAACATAATTTAGTGTAAAAATATTTTAAATTGAACTCCTTATTGATATGTTCACAATTATAACACATTACGAAAACAGTTGCTTTTTATGTATGGTTTATATCCACTGATTGGTTCAGGCCTATAAAAGATGTAGGACAGACCAAACCATGCAGAATCTTAGGAAAAGTGATGAGCTGGTTGCCCCGGTTTAGAGCAAAAAAAATAAATAGAAATCCAATAAATAATTGCATACTATCCTATGCAGTTGTAAAGAGAAACCCTGTGGAGAGAAGAAAAATATGAAATGCAGATATATATTTCATTTATAGAGCTGTGAAGTTTTTTGTCTCTGATCCCTTCAACCTGTTCTTATTGTTCTGTGTATACCTATTCAGAGATGTGACTGCAATTTGTGTAGGCATGGTGAAGCTAGCAGCAAGCAAAAGGTAAAAACACAGTTTCTGGTGATTTTAGGACAGGGTGTGGAAATCCATCTGGGACTGTGGATATATACTTGGACAGCTACACTGTACTGAGATCTGTGTTGCAGTGGTTACAGGGCTAAGTTGAGTTAGCTAGCTTGGGTACCTCTGCATGACCTGCAGTCACATCTTTGGATTGTGGCATGCACACCTTCAGTGACACTGCATGGACATATTTTTCAGCAAGAAGCTTTTTTGTTGTAAGAAAAGCTATTGTTTCGTCTTCTTTATCTTTTCTCAAAGTGAAAATAACTATGGGAATGACATAATTGGAAATGGACTCTGGAGAAAGAAAAATTTTAAAATATTTGTAGAACAGTTTGTCAGGTCATGGGCGACTGGTGCTTCCTGAGTCTGGGGCAGGCACCAGATCACCAACCAGGGCAGGGGGGATACCCCAGCAGCTGATTGCTGAGCCTGAAATCACCAGTGGTGAAACCAGAAGTGCACTTCTGGTTTTGAGGCTGGGGCTTCCAGGGGGTGCATGGCCAATCTCAGGCGGTGCATGTGCACCTGCATGCACCCCCTACGAGTCCTCAACGTCTCAGGCTGGCATGGATGGCTACAATTATGATGAGTTTGAACCTGAAGAAGAAGTGACAGAAGAAAGTGGGTTTATTTCTTCTGCTGCTATTGCTGTTTTTTTCAAATAGTGGGGTTGGGATTTGGATTTTATTGGATACTGGTGGCAGAGAGAGGGCTGGAGCTTACTCTCTCCTGTGGAGAAAACCAAGATGGGGCCCTGTGGAAATTAAAGTTTCGTGAGGTCCTGCTTTCATCACTAGTCTCCCATTGTTGTGTCTTATTGTTTTCCTTGTACTGTCCCTGCAAGACCAAAGCCCTCATGCTCAGCACCGCAGGGTTCAGTGGCTTTGTGGCAGTTTTACAACACTAGGGACTCTTGGTTCTCTGCCATGAGGAGCCAGGGACATTCTTGGTGTTTCTCCCTCCACAGGACTGGACTGGGTCAAGTCAGAGGCAGAGCAAGTGTAAGTTATGCATACATCTACTGAGGGCAACTGTTAAGATCCACCCTGGATATGATTCCAGAGACTTAAATAATAAATGACTGTTAGTTCAACACAGGAGTGTCTAGAGTATTCTTGTTGAACTCACAACATATCACCCATGGCACCAACATTGTTCTGTAGAGAACAGTGTTCCACAAGAATTATGCAGGGTTTTTGATTGTAGCTGTGTTGGTGTAAGGACATAGGCACGCAAGGTGCTTTGGGTAGATGTGATATTCGACCGACTGAGAAGTCAGAACAGAGCTCTTTGCAAGCTTTCAGGCATGCTTGCAAAGCTACTTAGTTGGTGTAATAAAAGATATCACATCTATCCAAAGAACCTTGCCTGCCACAAGAGCTACAAAACTTGAAGAACCTCAGATTTGCACAAAATCCAATGATTTTTCAGAGATTAGGGCCACTGGTGTGGAGATCCTGTGACTTATGCTGGCTTGGGGGGGCTTCTCATTCACACTAGTGCAGAGCCAACATTATCTGAGTTTTCATTGCTGGCAGTTGCCTGAGAACATTGTGCATGAAGTGCAGGGAGTTTCCATGATATAGTTGGACTCTGCCAAATTTGGGCTGTAAGCCTTGTCATGATGATTTTCGACCCAAGGAGGGCTTTCAAGTAGTCCAGGGGAGGAAATCGCAGGGAGAGTGCCCCAGGGATTGTTGTCCCATTTTGCTTAGTGGGAAAGTGGGAAGAAATTTTATTTATATATAGATATATATATATGGAGGAAGCAATGTGACTTATTGTTTCCATTTGTGCCTATTTTATACTTAGCTTTGCTGCCAAGTATTATATTATTTGTCAGTTGCTTTGTTCGATGCTGATTCAAATTGGTAGATGTTAGTTAATTATAGGCAAAAATATGCTGTTCATGTTCTTTGTTTGCATTCTGTATGACTCCACTTGTTTACTACTAACACTTAACTTAAGAGATGAGAATTTTGGAATGAGGTAGAACACATCCCAATATTTACGTCTTTGACTTCTGTGAAGTCGAAGATTGTCCTCATTTAAGTGAGAGTAGCATATGTCCCTCTAAATGTTGCTTAGTCTTGGAAGAGAAGAGTTCACTTATAGCTGCCTAAAAAAGATGATCAGTATGTTTAGAGCTCTCTCTCCAAATATTTAGGGGCATTTTAGCACGTAAATAGAACTTGCGCACCAGCCTGCATTGCTGCACAGTGCTAAGTGGTGGGTCAGGTTAGAGGTGCTTGGTTATTGGAATACCATAATTTTCTTCATCTTTGGTATTCTCCTTGATTTGTATTTATTGGTACATAGCTAGGTAGCATTTCCAACTCACTAGCAGGCTCTCTTCTGATCTTTGGCATCTGTATGTTTCTAATATGAAATTTGCTGCAAATCTTCTATGAGGCCTTAAGTAGCATGCAGTTATGCTTGATACCTTGGCCTTTTGTTGATTTAAAATGCATAGACATGTTTGGACTTCTAGGGGAGATTAAGAACCCTGTGCATTTTAATGGAGATCAGATGTGCTTAGAGAGGAAGAGAAACCTCCCCCTACCCCCCATGTAGCAATAATGCCACCACAAGTGCAGATTCAGAATGTGTATCTGTCCATATTGTGGAGTAGATTGTTGTGCATGTAGTACAGTACAAAGAAGGCTCCTGTCACTTGTGCTAACTTGATGTTCTTGTTCCAAGTGACCTATGGAACTCTCCAAAGCATATTTGATAAAAATTTCCAAAAAAGAAGTAAATTGACCTGCTGCGAAGTGTGTCCTGTTTCATGTAATGCAGAAATCTTGATATTCCCTTTCCTATCCATTTAATAGCCTGTTTAATGTTTGGTGATATTTATAGAGCATTTAATAGATGAAAAGCACTGTGTAAATTCTGAATAGTAGCGCTATGGTAATATTATTGTTTTAAAAGTAAATGTTATTTCCAAAAAATGGAATTATGAATTGGTGCCTTATTATGTCTAAGCAATTGGACATGAGTGTGAATGTTGCTAACTATCTTGTACACCTGAATGCATTGTTGACACAAGGCCAAGTGTCTCAACCATCCAAAGATATTTCAAAGATGTTTAAGGGAAGCTTCTCCTAAGAATGAGGGCTAGTGTGGGAGCAAGCACAAAGGTGTGTGGTTTAGTGGCTGACACAATGGTTGGATTAGAGGCAGGTATCAACCTCTTGTTACCAAGGTGGGGAGAGGTTTTGAGGGACCTTTGATATGAACACCCAAGGACTGATATTTGATGCAACAGAGACGGGAAAGCAGTCCTCAGAAAAGGGTTCATCTCCTTCTTATGAGTTGTGTCAGTCCACCTGTGCTACAGAGCATTTCTAATGAGAAAACAAGAGTCCTTAGACTTTGATAGACCCGAGATGTTTATCATTCCTATGTCATGAATGAGAAAATTATTGCCTGACATAAAAAAAAAATAACTTTATATTTTTCATGGTTTTTTTTTTTTTTTTTTTAGCCCTACACATTTCAATTTCATTTCTAAATGAAATTTTTATTTGAAATAACTGCACTATCTTCAGCAGAGTTACAAGAGGGATAAAATTAACCTCTTCTATTTAATTTCATAGTACTACACTCTATAATGCAAGAGGTCATTTTGATAAATGCTGACATTTTGTCTTTCAAAAAAATCAATAATTTAATACCAATGTGTACTAGTTTTGGAGTTTATAATCGATTTTTCTACTGTAAGCAAGTATGTAGTGAAATGTACTAAATTTATACATGCTGTAGGCAAGGATATGTGTGGACATTTGCTAAGTGCTTTTCAGAACTTGACAACTGACTTCTGGGCAGGCAGCATTGCTTACTACATACATTTTGCCAAGAATAGAACTGATGATGGGGTCTGAATATACAAGTCAACTGATGTTACCAATGCTTCAGTTAGCTTTCAAGCCTAAAGAAGCTGTAGAAGTGTAAGAGAAGAGAGAGTGCATAAATCTGTAACAGTTTTTAGTGATAAAAGGGATTGCAAATAATGCATATCCTCCTTGATGAAAATTTGCAAAAAGGAAAAAAAAAATTAGAGACACTTTTTTGGTCTGGTGATTAACATTTCCTTTTTCACACAGTCTGGCACCCTAAGACAGGCAGTAGCTCTGCTCAGAGTCTCTGGATTCAACTTGATTTGATTGAGGGTCAGAAATAAGGAGCTATATGAGAAAATGGTCTTGATGCTGCTTTCCGTACTTGTACTTGATATTGTCTGCACCTCACTTTTTTAATAATCCCTGAAATACATTGTTTGCAAAACAGTCAATGGAATTAAATTTAATTCAAAAGCTACAGGCTTGCTTTTAGCATGTAGGTGTGCTACAG
Organism: Caiman crocodilus; assembly: GCA_030014935.1. Taxonomy (NCBI): domain Eukaryota; kingdom Metazoa; phylum Chordata; order Crocodylia; family Alligatoridae; genus Caiman; species Caiman crocodilus. The sequence goes on along the minus strand of JAGPOW010000261.1, from coordinate 106,867,018 downwards.
CTTTGATTCATAAGCATGATTTCATTTTCAGCCTTAAATTCCAACTTCTGCATTCTATAGATTTATCAGTTCAGAGCTGCTCTTCAGTGCATATTTAAGGATTATGTCTCAGATCAAGACTTGATTTATCTGGGATTAACTGACATGTCATCTTTGAATATTGCCATTCAATCCTGCATGATTCTGATACAAGGGAATTATTGTAGGACTGTTGTTGCTGATTATCTGAATGTATAGAAAAAGTTTTTAAAATGAAAATGAGTGTTTTTGGAAAAGAATCTTGTTGTTTGAGCTGAAGAATAGAATTCAGGAAGTTTTGAAACTTAATAATGAAATGCAAATTATGTAAACCAAGCAAGCATCCTCCTTCAAACGATCAACACCTATGTTATGAGTATTGGGTTGTTTTTTTTTTTAAGAGGATGAAATTTTTGAATAAAAACAAACTTAGTAGGTATGTAAATTAGCTACCAATATAACAATAATGCATCCTCAATTCAGATTAAGTTATTTTAAATGGCAAGATTATGAAGAACAGCACAGGATTATAAAATTTGAATTTATCATGTGGTTTTAAAGTCTATCTGCAGATATAAAGTTTAAAGCTAACTTCAAAAAACTAAAGTTCATGTCTTGACTGGAGTATCTTTAGGTCACATTTCTTGAGAAATGTCAATGTTGGAGAAAGAATACTAGGTATCATATTTTTAGAAAACTGGTATTTACAATTGTATATTATTTCTGGTTAAAGCATGTTTCAAGACATTGAATATTCATATCTTTCTGACCATCTTGGTACATATCTTTTACTTGAATTCAAACATTATCTTTTTATCAGTATCTCAAGTATTTAATCAATGTTTCTACCTTTCAAGCTAGAGACTGGAGTGATATTCTTTCTTAAAGCATTATATCTAAGTGTTGACATGGAGAGGGCTTTCACCTATCTAGTAGTATGGAATATAATGGCCAGTGGGGGTATTGGCATGGAAGTGCCTAGGAATAAAAAGCAACTCTCAAAAGCAAGTCCCCCCTGCCCCCACAAAAACCAAAAAAAACCAAACTCAAGCCAGTAACACTTTAGCAGACTAGTACACATTTTTAAGACAAATTTTCTATACAAATGCACGCAGCATGGGAGGTAAGCAGGAAGAGCTGTCTCTCCTGGTGGCTGAGGAACACCTGGACTTGATTGGGATCATGGAAACCTGGTGGGACCCGACTCATGACTGGGCCATAGGCCTCGATGGCTATGCCCTTTTCAGGAAAGACAGGGTGGGTAA